>CM062809.1:518763328-519168310 GCA_031772625.1 Pinus tabuliformis
TTAATCCAACCAAACTATATTGGAAGGTAGCTAAACATGTGTTGAGATACCTCAGAGCACCAATCAGTTTGGTCTTTGGTACAAAAAAGAAGAGGGAGTGAATTTGCAAGGCTTCACAGATGTAGATTTGGCAGGGAGTCCATCTGACATGAACAGAACATAAGGGGAATATTCAGTATTGGGTCAACAAAATTTTCTTGGTACACCAAGAAGTATATATCCATTGTACTTAGATCAACAGAAGCATAATACATGGTTTCTAGTCCAACAACTTGTGAGGTTATCTAGTTAGCAGATGGATCCTACAGTGATTTACTCTAACAATAAGAGTTGTATCAAACTCTCTGAGAATCCATTTTTTCATGATCGGTCCAATCATATCGACATCCATTATCACCATCTATGATATTATGTGTAGAGGAGAATCATGTTGTTGTAGTACATTCCTACAGAAGAATAGGATGAAGATATTTTGACAAAGGCATTGTCATGATGAAAATGTGAGTTTCATATAGGCAGGATCGGGGTAGCAGATAATCTCTTTCTTGTTGAGAGGGAGTGTTGAAAATGTGACAAGAAAATCCAGTTTAATTTTGTCCTTGAAATAAATTGCGAATAAAATTGTAATTCCACATCTTAAGACAACTTGTATTAGTTAACTAAGTTATTTTGACTTATTTGGACCAATTAATTCGAGTTGAGGGTCTAACTAGAGTCATGTAGACCGCCTCCTACGTTATACGAGACCTGGTTGAGTGTATTTTTTTTAATTAAATAATTTAGTCTAACTGTGTTAAAGTCAGTTAAACTAGTTAAAATTGTTGGAGAAACTACTGGGATGTCTAGTAGTGTGGTGTTGTCTGCAGTGGAATGTGTTGTTGCCCGTAGTGATCAACCAGTAAACTGAACATATACTCATAATTAACTTATGCATGTCAGATCTAAGAAATACTGGATGAGATTAGAGTTTAGGGATAATGTGCTATAACTTGTATGATCATCCAAATTGTATAGGTGGTGCATGTAGTCAGAGGAAGGCCTATGAGGATTACATAATTCATATTGAGTAATTCCCCTAATTAATAGGGGGCTAGTTCCTTGAGTGAAAGTGCAAGAAAATAGCGACTTGGGAAAGAAATAAATTGGCTAAGTATTTGCTTGGGCTTGTCTAGGAAATAATGATACAAATAGAGATAGTGCAGAGGTTGCTCGGGCTTGAGCAAAGCATTGTAATCTTCTCATATTTTCTGACTGATGAAATATACAGATAGTAGGGCTTTTTAATTGTGGGTTTCCCGAGGAAATCATTGTGTAATGTGTTGATTGAATTGTTTATCTTGGAATATTCATTTTTTTCAATCGTTTAATTGTTTCCACTTATGAGTAGAGTAGATTAAAGTCTATTGTTTTAGCATATTACAATTAGCAGTGTTAACCTACAAGGAATTTCTACAATAGGTTTTCCGTCTCTTCTAGTATAACAACTACTTGCACCATTTTCCCAAGGGTTCTTCCACCAATTGGAATTTTCAATTTCCTTTCTTGATCTATTACCTTTTTTTATACTCCCCTGGTCCATTCAGGGGTCTTCTCTTCCTTAGCTCTAGTTTTTGGTACAATTGTTGTTCTAGTAGTTTCTTCCTCTAGCACTTCCTCTACAATTGGGCACCCTCCTCGTATTTCCTTTGATGACCCACTACACACCACCATAGGTTCTTCAATCAAAATCTCCTTTTCTCATGAGGATTAACTAGGGTTTGTTCTAATGAAACTCCACCTCTTAGGGTTTTGTTGACCATTCATAGGAGGTGTATCAGCCCTACTCTTCTTAGAACCTACATTTTTCTCTCTTTGAAGATGTAACGTTTTCAACAATAGGTGTTTTTTCAGTGTTGGGTTCTCCTTAACTACTTGATGTTGTTTCAGTGCTAGGTGTTGCTTTAGCACTGGGTGTTGCTTCAACACTCTCTTCATGCTCCTCATTCACACTAGCATAAGGTCTCACTATCATAGCATGTCATGAGCTCCTTTGTCTCTTTAATAAATGCATGATGATTAATTTAATTCAAGAATGGTTAGTGATGTAAGTTTCTGAATGTTTTCCCCCTTTCACAACCTTTTCCATTGCTATAGTGACTTCAACAGTAGTATAGTAAATTAATCAATCGTCTCGTCCTCGAGTGTGCCAAAAATTGAAAGCGATAATGAATATAACCAAAAAACCGCCCTCACAAGTAATGAATTTTTGGATGAAGAGGGATACATCTTCACAAGGGCGAGGAAGAGATGTTCTATCAAAAACTCAGTGCTTGGATGCCAATTATTCTCCCTCATGTAAGAATATGGCCTTAGCTTCAAGATTAACCACTTTACTTGAGAACCATCATTCTCCTATGCTAGGAAACCCTATCACTTTTTATATAACTTCTTCCATAACAAAAATTCTAAGGCCCCTGACCAGATAGTGTTGTTCAAATAAGGCTTGGGAAAATTCAAAAGTGACTGATTCACTGAAACCCTGTAATTTTTCAAAATAACTTAGCCATCTAGCTATTGAAAAAATTTCCAAGGGTTCTGGTTATTTTAACAACGCATTAACATATTTAGGCTCAACTCTGATCGATGCTCCATCCATAACTTCTCACAAGCACACTACTCAACAATGCCAGGAACATGTTACAAAGTTGCTTCATTTCATATAGATTCTCTCTCAGGGGAGAATGTCAAGGTGTTGGAATTATTAGCGTTACACCTCCTTATTACCAATTTAGAACTTTTAAATCAAGATGTAATAACATGAATAATAAAGAAAAGAAATAATGATGATGAAGGAATATTTGTACTAATGATGATGGTTACATTAGTTTAATTGTAAAAGGTAATGGTGTCAGAATGGTCTAATCATGTTGTATTATGGCATGGTGAGGTATGTATTAATTAGACAAATAATTGAATTTCCTAGATTTAGTTTGATTAGGAAAGGCAGCACATGCTTAAGCAACTGTCTATGTAACAACAATAGCTCCATAACCCTAATTAATCCAAATTGGTAAAGGAATTGAAATGTAATCCTATAACTGCAAGCTTCTATAGACAATCTAAATCTTAAACAACCCTTACATTAATTTTATGATAAAAACCAACCTAAGACAATAGTTCTAATGTCAAATTATATGTAGAATTGGACTAAGAAAGTGATAAGTGAAAAGTTACATACTTAGGTGAATAAGGGTTGTTACATAATAATACATGGTTCGGTTGGTCAAAAAGGGATAAAATAAATATGAAAATAAGTAGGAAAAATATGACAATTCCGTGACCCAACAATGTCCAAACCTTATCACCCCTAAATTGTAAAGCACATAAAAACTATAATCTCAAGCCCTTATAACCCTTAACACCTACTAATTTTCAATCCTAACGTCTATTATCTAATATAGCTTGTAGAAATAACAACTATATCCCAAAAATCATAACCCTCTCACCCTTAACTCTTGAAATGTAACCATTAACGTAGTTATCGATCAAATGAGAAAATTACCGATTACCCGTTTTCTTGAGGTAGTAAAAAGATGACTAGATATTGGAAAGTGGCTATTTAGAATACACATTTTTTTAGCATTTTTTTTTGCACTTTAAATTTTCTTATGTATCAACTATGAATGCTTTTTTAAAAATGTGAGTGATTTTCATGTTGATTTTGAAAATGTTGATGCAACATCAACCCCTTTTTTTACAGGGTTTATTTTTTACACTTTAAATTTTATAATGTGTACTTCTTCCCTGAGATATTTATTTTTAAGTGCATTTATGTATTTGTGTATTTTTATTTTTCTTTTCAAATTTTTTTTAATGAAATCTTCATTTTTTCGCATAGTTAAAAAATAAGAAAAGGGTCAATATTTTAAAGCTAGTATTTTCTATCCTTCTTGAAATTGAAAAATGAATCGTAATATGAAAATACTTTAAAACTTGTTCTATGGGAGTGAAAATAGTTGGACGAAGCTAGGGTTGGAGTTGGTGCTAGGGTTTTGATTTTGATTTTGGGTACCATGGCGAGACGTGCAGGGGGGAGTGTTGCTCCCTCCTACAGTCAAGTAGTTACAGATAGATGTAAGGAAGTAGGGAATCAACATTTCAAAAAACCTCTGGAGAAGGTTTCAGACGCAAGAAGCAAGGGAACATTGTGAAGTAATGGACTTCAGGAACAAGAATGGGATCAGCCGGAAACGAGTAAGGAGAAGGAGAATGGGGGAGGCAGTGAAAACCCTGCAGCCATAAGGACAACTAGTGTCTATAAACCCAAGTCAAGCACTATTCCCAGGGTCATATTGAGCAATCCAGCGCTTCAAGCGCACAGAGATCATATGATGGAACATGCGATCATATGAAAATTCATGGGGTTATGGCCAACGGAGAGGGCGTTACACATATGGATAAGGAGCCATTGGAAGCAAAAGGGGAAAATACACCTCCATCTGGGTTCTAAGGGATTCTTCACAGTGATGTTCACGAGCCTAGAGGACAAGATAGAGTGTTCGAAGGGGGGCCTTATTTCTACGCGACTACAGGACTCTAGATGCAGCCATGGATGGTGAACTTTGTCCCGGAATGTGAAACATTCACATCAGTATCGGTATGGATCAGACTATACTCCCTTCCTCTAGATTATTGGCTACCAAAATCTCTAAAAACAATAGGCAATAAATTGGGGTGTTTTCTAAAGATCTCAGAGGTGACTCTGAAAGGTAAATATACCTCCTTTGCTTGAATATGTGTGGAAATGGACCTATCTAGAGCCCTTCTGGAAGCGATAATCTTAGAAGTATATGATGAAGAATGGGTGTAGACTGTGAACTATGAGAACATCCCATTCAAATGCTGCAAATGTCATGAACATGGGCATTTATTCAAAGACTACCCAACAATCAATATGGAAGGTAATGCGAAAACTACTACAGATAGAAGTCAAGAGGGTTTTACCAAGGTTGGGGGCAAAGGGAAAGGTGGTAAACGTACACAAAAAAAAAATGAGGATAAACAATCAACACATAATTGTTTCAAGATCCTGGAGGAAGAAGAGGGAAACAAGGAAATAGTCCAGGATATGGAGAACATAATCAAGGAGCAGGAAAAAATAGCTGATATGGAGGATATCACCATAGACAAACAACAAATTTAAAGGACGATATACCAAGCTGTGTGGAAATAAGTAGGGACCATGAGATGACTCCAAGTGAAATGGGCACAGAGGACCATGAAGTACAGGAGATTCTAGAGAGGGAAAATCTAGATCTAGAAAAATTTCTTGAATAAGGAACGATCATAGGAGTGGACTCCTTGCCAAAAGAGGATTATGACAGAGTACGACAGCTCTTTCTATGGATATCACAATCAAAGGGAGTTGGAGTCGAAAGAAACCATGAAAGCCAAGAGCACAGTGGGGTCAAAATGATGGAGAACATACTGGTACAATCTCCAAAGAACTCAGGAAGGAAAAGAGGAAGAAAAAGACAAAATGAGTTGTTGAACGAATGTGGAAAACTATTGATTAACTCAGGTAAGATGAAATATCTCACTAGCTATTCTTTTACCAACCTTTCTTAATGAAGCTCACCACTTGGAATATTAGAGGCATAGGTAATAGAAGGAAACAATGAAATCTCAGTAACAGAATTAAAGAGGAAAAACCAGATATGGTTTTTATTCAGGAAATAAAATGTTCGATGGATAATATTAGAGCAGTTCACAATAAGTGGCTAATCAAGTATGAGTATTTAGTGGTTAAAGCTAACAACTCGACCCGGGGGGGGATTCTCACACTGTGGGATCCACAAAAGTTTGGAATCCTAGATGCTTCAGGTCAACCTGTAGGTGATAAAGAGATATACATGATCACTAATGTTTATGGACCTCAAAAGTAAGGAGATAAACTCCAGCTTCTCATCTCCCTTGAGGATCTAAGAGGAAGATACCCCAACATGCCTTCGATCGTTGCAGGAGTTTTCAACATGATAAGATCTCTTTCAGAGAAAGAAGGTGGTATCAAACAACTAGGAAGAGACTCCATGGCCTTCTAGAACTTCATCATGAACATGGGGCTAGTGGATACTAAAACAATAAATGGAACCTTCACTTGGAACAACAAGAGGGGAGGGGTTTCTCAAGTCGCCTCCAAACTCGACAGATTTATTATCTCAGAGGACCTCCTTCTCACGGGCCTTGCCATAACAGCCTCTATTCTGCCCTTTGGATGTTCAAACCACTAGCCGATACAATGAGAAGCCACCTTTATGGGCACACCAAGAAACAGATCTTTCAGGTTTGAAAACACCTAGCTCTCTCACCCTAAATTCACCAGCAATATTGAAAAATGGTGGCAAGAGGATTTGAACATTCAGGGCACTAGAATGTTTATGCTCCAACAGAAACTTAAACACATCAAATCTAGACTTAAATATTGGAACAAAAAGGAATTTGGGGATATATTCAAGTCCAAAAGAGAAACTGAGCAAAAGATCCAAGAAATCAATCAGATCAGCATCTCAGATGGCTTCACTGAAGAGCGGCAAAAGCTAACTGACTCTTTGCAGGCAGAATGGGATGACCGTTGCATGCAAGAGGAATTTTTCTGGAGACAAAAATCAAGGATACAATGGATCAGAGAGGGAGAAAGAAATACAAATTCTTTCATAGATCCACCATGGCTCACAGGGCACACAATAGAATCACAAAGATCAAAGATTCTCAAGGGATTGAGGTTGTCTCTCACAATGAAATGGAATCGGTCCTTGTACAACACTTCCTCAACATAGCAAAGGAGCCACTAGAGGATAGATCCAGGTTCATCGACCAATTCACTCAGTATATCCCTCAGCTGGTTACCAGAGAGGACAACCACAATATCAATAGACCAGTGTTAGAGGAGGAGGTTAGTGAAGTGATTAATGAAATGAAAAATGGAAAAGCACCAGGCCCAGATGGGTTCAGTGTATATTTCTTCAAAGCTTGCTGGGAGACCGTCAAACAGGATATCCGTGAGGTTGTGGAAGACTTAAGAAAATCCAAAAAGGTTCTCAAGGCTCTTAATGGTTCCTTAATAGCTTTGATTCCAAAAAAGGAAAATGCCATAACTCTGGATGGTTCTAGACCCATAGCCCTATGTAACATGGTGTATAAAATTATTTCTAAAGTGATAGCCAATAGACTCAAGCCCCTTCTACCATCTCTCATCTTGGAGGAGCAAACAGGCTATGTGGAAAGAAGACAAATACTCAACAACATCATCTAAGCTCATGAGGTGGTTCACTCTCTCAAAACCAACAAACAAGTTGGTATGATCATTCAGTTGGACCTAGCGAAAGCTTATGACAAGCTAAGTTGGTCTTATATAAGAGCAATTCTGAGAGCCTATGGCTTCGACCAAAGTTGGATAAGATGGGTCATGGCACTTGTAACCATGACCAGTTTCTCCATACTTCTTAATGGAGCTCCTTCAAGAACCTTCACTCCCTCCAAAGGTCTCAGACAAGGAGATCCTCTTTCTCCTTTCCTCTTCATTCTCATGATGTAAGGGCTTAGAGGCAAAGCGATCAAAATGGCAAATGCTGAAGGGCGAATATAGGGCATCAAACTCACCTTGGATGGAGCAGCTAATACTCACCAACAATTTGTGGATGACACAATGATGCAAGGCATACCCACAGTTAAGGAATCCAAAGCAATCAAAAGCATCTTAAATGACATTTCTATGGCAGCAGGTACAAAGGTAAGCCTCAACAAATCCATAGTTTTTTTTTTAACACTAACATTGCTATTCAAAGAAACATTACCAGAATTCTGGGGTTTCAAAGGGAATAACTGCCTTCCAAGTATTTAGGCATACCCCTTACTAATAAACCTCTAAGCAAGAAAGTGTGGGAGCCAATTATAATTAAACTTCAGGACAAGGTCAGAAAATGGACATGTAGGTCATTAAATTTGGCAGGGCGTCTGGTGCTCACATAGGCGGTCTGGCAGGTAATTCCCATTTTCATGTTCTTAGCTCTTCCTGCTCCTAAGGGTATTAAGCAACAAATCAGGAGCATACAAAGGGATTTTCTGTGGGGTAGAGGAGAAGAAAGGAAGAAGTGGGTGTTAGTAGCCTGGGATAGGATATGTAAGCCTAAAAGCCATGGTGGCTTGGGGCTTCACGACCCTGAAACCCTCAGTGGAGTTTCGGGAGCCAAACTTTGGTGGAGGTGGATCAAAGAGTTGAAAGCTCTGTGGGCTAAGCTTTGTAAACAAAAATATGCCAAGCATTGGTAGGAGAAGGATCATATTAGAATGCCAAGGCAAATCAGGGACTCCCATATTTGGAACCTTACCTGGGAAAATAAAAGTATTGTTTAGCACCATAGTTTCTGGGAAATTAGAGCATGGAACCTAGCACAATTTTGGGAGGATAACTGGCAATAGGAACCCAATATATATAAGTATGAATTAGTAGCACTCAAGGGTGACACAGACAAAAAGGGTCTACTTATGGTAGAGGACTTCTGGGACTAGGATAGGAATAATGGAAAATGGAGGAAGTGGAAGGATCTAGGCCACAATGATGAGAGTCCTCTGAAAGCCCAGGTAGAGGCTCCCATCCAAGATCTAAAGCACAGAAGGATTCTGGTATCCTCCTTTCCTGACCAATTAAGATGGGGAAAAATACTCAAGGTAACTTTAACCTCAAAGAAGCTAAACAGGAAATAATAGGATTCAACTATATGAATCCTGATCAAGTCTGGAAGAAACTATGGCAAAGCCCCCACTGGATGAAAATAAAGTTATTTATCTGGCTGGTGCATCAAAGGAAAATATTAACTTGGGAAAGTCTCCTAAGAAAACGCTTCGTTGGTCCTTTCAAATGTTACCTTTGTGGCTCACATGAGGAGATGATGGAACATCTTCTCAACCTCTATCCTTTCACATCCATCATGTGGGATTTGGTGGCCTTTATCTTAAGACAAATAGATAGGGATAGACTCAGCATATCCATCACTTTGAAGAACTGGAGGAAAAACTTCTCAAAGAATGAAATCATTAATAAAGCCTGGCTTCTGGTTCCAGGCTTTGTTATCTAGAATATTTGGAAAGAGCGCAATAGTTGGATCTTCAAAAACAAAGGAAGCGAGCCCCAAATCTTAATTGACCAAATTATAAGGTAGATCAAAGACACTTTAAGAAGCTTGTTGAGGACACTTCCCAAGGATCCTCCTCTGCTCCAAGAGGAGAGTATTCTACTTCACTTGGGTCTCCAGTCCATAATCCCATAGGGCATAATTAAGGGAGTGAGCCAATTAAAAATAGCTATCACCATTTGGAAGCCTCCTCCATACGGCTTCCTAAAGGCTAATATTGATGGAGCATCTAAGGGAAACCCTGGGTTAGCTAGATTTGGGGGTGCTATAAGAGATTATCAGGGTTAGATAAAGAAGATATTCCATGGCCACTAGGGGAAGGCCACTAATAACATGGCAGAGCTCATGGCACTAGAGCAATGCTTGGAAATCTTGGTGGATTCAAATTCACAAAATGTTATCATTGAAGCAGATTCGGAATTGACCATTAAAGTGGTCAAGAAAATATGTAATGGCACTTCTCTTGATAAAGTGTCGAAGCATTAGAAGCTTTTTCAGGTCATTCATCGTATCCACTCCCATCTACAAATGTTAAGAACTGTCAGATTTGTCCATGTGAAAAAGAAAGCTAACATGTTAGCAGACCGTTTCGCGAAAGAAGGTGTCACCAATATGGATAAGAATTCTCGGCATGTCTGGGATTTGTTACCCCTAGGAAAACTATTGGAGGACTGTATCTGTCAAGCGAACAAATATATGGAGCTATGAACTAACAGGATGGATCTAAATGATGCAGGAGACAGTCAGGAGGACAGGGAACCCTAAACCGGATGCCCAGTTTGGCACTAGCTGTAACCCACAGCTCAACATTCCATTGGAGGTGTGGCAAAAGGACTGACTCAAGTAGCACCACTAGTTTGGTTGTTATTTTTCTTTCGCTTTGATGGGTTTTGGTAGAGGATCTGGGAGGATGGCTCATGAACCGTCCGATGGACTTGATTACCAGCTATCACCTGGTGATAGAGCGAGCAAGATTTTCTGCGAGGAAATCGTCTCCAAAACCACTTGTGGTTTTTCAGGAGGGGTCCCAGTGGTTTCTGGGTTTTTGAGGAAAGTCACCGATTCCACTCTCTGAGCGACATGTAATAGTGCGAGGCGAGAGAAAACCGCTCTCATCGGGTGGTTATACCTCGAGCATTTTATCCACCCGATATCTATGAAGACCGTTGGATCTACGTTGGATGATCAACAGTGTAGATTTGTTCAAGCTAGTTGGTTTGGTGTCACATACCCGAAAAAGTTTAGAGAGCTAGACTAAAGTTTTCTTTGGGTCCATAAGATAGATTTAAGTGTGGTTTGGTTTTGGCCCATTTTCAGCGCGTGGTCTTTTGATTGTTTGTTGTCCAAAGTGTTTAGCTGGAACTCCCCGCCTTTCTTGTTCGGGCTTCACATGGATTAGGCGTGTGGTTCAGGTTTTTCCTGCCCTGTTTTCTGTTGAATTCTCACAGTGCGGGGGTGGCTTCATGTATGTTATGTATTTTTGGATTGATTAATAGATGGTCCTACTCTTACCTGATAAAAAAAAAAGTTAGTATTTTCTATATGTTTATGTAATGTTAATTAATATTTCAATGCACATCAAATAATTGACACTAAAAAACAATAATTTTAAACATTTGACAAAAAACACACATTTTCAATATAAATATAATGAAAAAATACACATTTTGGGACTTTTTGTTAAAAATGACATGCCAAATAAACAATTTTTATGGGAAAATCTTAACAAAAAAACTTTAAAGAATAACATTTTTTATGAATTTTATGTTAAAATTTAATGGTAATCACATTTGCTTTACAAGAAATAATGTCTCACATAAAAATTAAAGTGAAAATCAGATAATATAAATATTAAACATATAACAACAATAATCAAATACTCATTCTTCTCATAAAATCTCAAAGTCAAAACATTACAAGTAAAACTAATGAATAGCTCTCAAAATTTATTTGATTTGCAAGCATAACTTAAATTTCATCAACGATATCATGTAATCCATGTTCATCATCTTCTAGAGCTTCATTACTGTCTTCTTTCACAATATTTTCTTCTTCAATTTGCTCATTTTCCTCTTCTAATGCATCTTTCATGTTTGCAAATCTCCCAAACTGTCATTTTCCAATCATTCCATATAACAGTGGTTGGGGTTCCTTTTCCTTTTTTGCCGCATGTGGTTGGGGTTCCTTTTCCTTAAAGCAACTTCTTACATTTCATCTATAACAAATTGAAGATCATTAATTCTTTGTTGAATAAAATTACATTGTAGTGGGCCTTTTTCAATGGAAATGCAATTTATTCCTTTGTGTAGGCAACATGCTAGTGTTGTACCTAATCATCAAGAACGAGATAGATAATTAAGTAAATTAGTATAAACACATAAAAATAAAAAGGAAAATTTTAAAATTCAATTTTATATAATAAAACTTACATGAACATCAAAATAAATCCAAAACCCAATCTCCTTCATTTGAACATAAATCTATAAGATAGTTAATCAATGCTTACAGTTTTTGATAAATGTTAACTATCTCTCCTTTTGCATCTTATCCTCATATGTTATCTTTTGTATGACAACATCATGAACCAATAATTTGCTATGACTCTTTTCATCTACTTGATTCATGAGAATAAACTTATAGTTATCATCTGTTGTCTAGCATTCAACATGGATGAACTCACAATCACTTACAATTGGCTGATCTCCAAAAGAAATAATATTTGACATTTTCCTGTAACATGACATAATAAAATTTCAATTAACTTGTACATAAATATTTTTTTAACATTAATCAAACATACAATTTCAATGTCTCACCATGTAAACTGCATCCTTGGGTTTGATTTTCCCTTGAAGCTTGTTAATAACATTGCAAATTGTATATATGAATGAAATGTCAAAAATATCCAAAGTGGTAATGTTGTGACTTCTTGAAATCTTGTAACCACTTTATTAAAGCTTGATAAGTATAAGGCTCACTATTATATCCAATGTCTAGGAAATTGAAACCATGATGAATGTATGCAATAATCAGGACATATTCCATTTTAGGTATGAGTTTTTCAATGCATTCACAATCACCTTGTATTAATGGATATTGGATAGTGTCGAGCCCATTCCAAATGAAATGAGTAAGAGTAGGATCAAGTTCAACATTCCTACGATGTTTCTTTCTCATCCTTTCCAACTTATTTTTTTCAATAAAGCTTCTGAAAGTATTTGGTACTCCATCTACATCCTTTTTTAACATCTTTAAAGAAATAAACAAATATATGTATAAGTAATATAATAAAAATAGTTTACATATGAATAAAATGAATGTAAAAATCAACATACCTTTTTGAATGTAAGATAAAAATATTTAAATGTTGTTGTAGAACTTGATTCTGGGTAGTTGTGTACAACATCAAGCCAATTCTCTTCATTCAACATTTTGACCATATGTTCTGGTATTTTCATAAAAATCTTATGACTGAATAAATAAAATAAAAATTGTTAATATAGTGATATGTATAACAAATACTAGCAACAACAATATGTTATATTTAAAATAAAATTATAATCCAAGAAAAACTAAACAAAATTCAACAAACTTACTTTTCAAATTTCAAGCACATTTCATCCAATGACAATTCATCTTACTTTTGACACGACATAGTATTGATTTGACTAGTTTTTCATCCTTCACTCCTTGCAATGATCTCCAAGGTGTGATAGTCATATCATCTATAAGTTGCTTCATTTCAGGACTTGTCTTACCATTGGTACATATTATGGGTTTATACTTTTTAACCTTATGATTTTTTACGGAAATGTTCTCCCACATGTCAAAAATCTCATCAATCGATTCCCATATCTCTCAAGTTCTAAATGCCAACTAGAAAATATTATCCATGCCTCTGAATAAATGTGAATTTACTTGTCCACTTTTTGTATTGATTTTATTCTCAATTTGATAAATTATTTCCTATAAAATTATTTCTGAAATCTTAGAATGACTTTTGTATTATCCCCACCACATTTTTCTACAAATTCATTATGAATAAATCTAACACTTTGGATGAAAGTTATAGACATTCAATACTCATTATCTGTATTATGATACCATGTCAATAAATATGTTTTTGTTTCTATTAAACTGAAATAAATGATGCATCTCACTATTTCAAAAATAGACATATTGGGATATTCCTTGATCAATTGTCTTTTGGCCTCTGCTGAATGTTTCCCTCTAATTACATAATATTTGTATTGAAAGCATCGTGTCCTCTAAAATACCTTTTTATTTGGAAGTTGATTTGGATCAACAAGAACCACATAATCCACCACACGTGCATATGGATTGTACCTAAACAATGTTTTCAAATTATGGACATGTAGGTGATATGCCTTTCTAATTTGATATTGAGATTGTCTTTCATTTGGATTATAGAATTGGCTTACATTACGCTGCAATGTTTTTCTATCATTAATTAATTTATTCTTCATCAAGTGATCTTGAAGGGAATTTTGTTTTGTTTTGATAATTTCATCCTATAAATAATCACCTGGTGTTATGATTTCTCTGCTACCTTTAGAGCTTTCACTTTGATCTTCACAGTTGCACATGATTTTTACAGATTAACCAAATTTTGATTTATTCTTCTTACTGGTTAACATATATTCTTCTAGATAAACAATATCCTCATCATCAATTGGTAGAGAGACATTTCTAGACATTTTTATTTTTGGTGTTCTATTTATTTTTTATTTTTGAGCAACAATTCTAATCTCCTCCTCACTAATGGTAACATATTTTTCAGCTTCAACTTTAGTTTCCACTTCTTCCAAAACAACATGTTTAGCTTTATTAGATTGAACCACCTTAGGGATTCTTTGTTGATCCCCTATATATACTATTTCACAATCATGAGTTATTGATCTTTACTTCCTTCTCCTTTCTTCTTATGTCTCTGTGTGGAAACTGTTGATCACATTCATAATATTTGGCTCTAGATAATAAATTCCATCCAACATGATTGAAAGAATCTCAGCAAAATCATATCAAACAAAATAAAATATGTCAATGATCAAAAATTTATAAAAAAAATTAATGATCCTTACGATAATGCATAACTTATTAATATAAATAAGCATACTTACAAAGTTATTTAAAATGTTGGTTGTGATTTCTTCACACAATTGTTGAGATTCTTCATATGTGTCATACCTAACCTTTGAGAGATGATATCTAACATTTTCACGTGCCTTGGTTAATTTTGTAAGAACATAAACAATGTTTTCATTCGGCACCAAACATGTCTCCTACTTTTCCCATCACCTCATATGGTTCACCAAAGTTAATCATACCACAATATAGATAGATATGTGTACTATCATCACTTTCAATATCTTTAACATGCCATGTAAAATTTGTTTTATTTATTTCTTAATAATTTCGACATTCAAAAATAATCTTGAATATACTTGACGGGCCAGTTGATTGACTCTTACGTTGTTTCTCAGTTTGGGTATGTTCAACAATATTCATAGAGCGTCCAACTGCAACTTTAGATGATGTAATTGTTGTCCTTGTTCTAGAAACATTCACAGAGACCTTCTTTGATGCCATCTTCCTGATATATGTATATATATATATATATATTTAAATAAAAAACACATATATTAATAAAAAAATTAAAAAAAATTAACAATATAAATTTAATTTAAAAACAATATAAATTTAAAACATGGAATCGAATTGAAATGAATCCAAGACAAATTAAAAAAAATATACAAAAAAAGAAATTAACACCAGTTTTTTCATTTCAAATCCCTAAAAAATATATTTTTTCTTATTTTTTCCCTTAAAACTCCTACAAAATGGAGGTTTTTTTTCATCTTCTTTGCTATATAAAAAAAAATGGGAAAAAATAGAGTTTTTTTTGTGGTTTTTCCTATAAAATATTACAGTGCAAAAAAAAATTTGGAAAAAAAAGAAAGAAAAAAAGTAAAAACAAATAATTTTGGAGCATAAAAACCGTAAAACGACGGATTTTCCACAAATTCCTCTTTAAATGGTCAAAATAGAAGGAGATGAAACATCGAAAGGTTTGTGGATTATGAGACCACCACTGATGAATGGGAGGATCAATAATTTCTTGCAAATAATAATTTGACTATGAATAGGGGGCCATATTTTCCACTTAGTCATAATCCTAAGGATTATCAGAGCACCAATTATGAAGGGGAGGATGAAGAGTTTCTTGCAAATGATAATGTAAGAGGCACATGTGTGAATAACAGATTTTCTTCAAGTGAGTATTTCAAAGGAACTCATCGTGATGATGAATTGATTCCTCCAACGGAGGATTTCAAAAGCACGGATGAAGATGTTGAAGAATTTCATCCAAGTTAGGATTTCAAAAGTACAGATGTTGGTAGTGAAGAATTTCCTTCAAGTGAGGATGGTAATGAACGTTTTCCAAGCAATGATGGTGATGAATTTCCTAAATATGTTCAAATTATCATAGTGAGGATACTATTCCTCCTAATGATGATGAAAATTCTTCTACAAAGGATAATGAAATGAAGGATATGTTGCAAAAAAATATTGTATCGAGGAGTATGAGTAGACCTTTTCATATCAATCCAAAATATTCTAGTTATACAAGGCTTGTGAAAAAATATCTCACAGGTAGAAGTTCTATCAGTGAACTAATTTCAAGTGAATGTTATCGAGAGAATTTCTTGAAACATATGGATTTCAAGTTTTCTTTGGAGAAAAGGAAGATATTTATCAATGAATAAAAGCATGCAAAATTCATATTTAGTGGTTTTCATGAAATCTACACTAACAGGTTATGTTTATCATATAGGGAATGTATTGCTTTGAGGAAAGGCTTTCAAAATGTTCCATTTAATTGGTAATTTTTGTTTGTAAAGAATCCAAGAAAGAATGGAAAAGGATCCCACATTTTATTCAGAAGTACCTTATGGACAAGAAATTGGGCCATTAGCAAAAATTGCAATGTCATGGATGAAAGAATTCTTTTCAAAGAATAGAGAGTGTGTGCCAAATAAAGACACAATACATATTTGAAATAATTTCTCAAGGTAAGAAATCTATAGCTTATATAGAGAATATATAGAAGGTGTTGAATATACATATTCATATTTTACAAGGATATGGAAAAACAAATTCAAAAATGTTTGTATTCCTAAGAAGACAAGAATGGGGATTTGTAGTACATGTTTTTCTCTTAAATAAAAAGGGATAAATGTCAAGGGGCAAAAAGTGGTATGCATTCATAACATTATTTTTAAAAATTGGATAGTTATCAACTATAAAAATATATTTATTAATAGGTTCTTTCTTTTTATTTGATGATTCCATTGTCAAAGCACTTACAAAGCATCACAATAACCAAATAAGTGAAAGGAAAAAATTGTATAAGCATTGAAAGAAGTGTTATGCTAATCCAAATAAATATTTGAATTTGATAATTGATGGTATGGACCAAAAGAAAACACTTCTATCACATTTTGTCTACACACCAGGTAACTTACAAGAGGAAACTTTTATTTAGTTTCACTTGGTTGGTTGCATGATATTTAATGGGAAGATGTTGCCAAGGGTTTACTTCACAACTCCAAATATTCATAATGATGAAAATATCACCATAACTATAATTCATGATGTGGTTTCTCATTGGTCTAGTATTCTTCCTAGAGTTTTGATTCTGCAATTAGACAACACAAGCCATGAAAATAAAAATCAAGTTGTTTTTCGATATCTAAACATGCTTGTTGAATTGGGAATTTAAAAAAAAAGTAAAGGGTGGTTTCCTTCTTCTTGGGCACACCCATGACTATGTTGAATAGATGTTTAGCCATTTTTCAATAACATTGAGGAGGAAGGATGTTGGGAGTCTGCCATCATTAATTGAATATATTAATAAATCATACATTCCAGATCTTGGATTTCATGTGTTGGAAGAAACAATTGACATGCAGAGGTTTATTCTAGGATCACATGGTGAGGAGAAATGACTTGGAAAAATTAATTACATTAGCTTCCAACATCAATTTCATATCAAAAAAATTAATGAGAAAACACTTATATGGGGCAAGAAGTATTCAACTATTACAAAATGGGGGTTTTTATCAGGTTCAACATTTTTTAAGTTCATTCTAGATCATCCAATATTTTCCTCAAATATATTATTGTTATAATCAGTTGGTGAACTCCATAATGCAGGAAGGCATAGGAGAGATATAAATTATTCTTAATGTATTGAAGAAATTAAAATATGTACTAGAGATACATATGAGTAATTTGATGTTGTTGATTCAGTTTGGTGGGAGTATTTTTTCAATAATTAAAGTGATACCTTTTCAAGATCAAGAAATGAAGATACACTTTTGAAGGCTTCATTTATTTGGAAATACAATATGTCAAATGAACATGAGGAAAGACACGTTGTTGAACAACAATAATCTCAAGTTATTATTAATTCTCTATGGGTAGAGGAAAGAGAAATCTATATTAGTTCTATAATATCACATGGAAAACGTGAAGCCATCAAAGATGTTTACATGGGTTTTGTGCAGGATGTTAAGGAGGGTTGCATGATAATAGTGTTAGTAGATGGATATCCACTTGGCTATCCATTTTGGGTTTCAAAGGCTGTAAAGGTCATTAAAGAGAATGAAGATATTACCATTGTTGAAGTACATTGGTATGCCACAAATAACTACCCATTGAATGGAGTGTACAAGCCAGATATGGCAATTGATAAACAAATTTGTAGAAATAGAAAAACAAAGGTTAAAATATAAATTGTTGCCACATAGACCTATTAAAATTGGAGGATGTTGGCATGCTTGTTTATGACTTCAATTTAACAAAGAGAGGAACTCTTCACTTTGGGACCATAAATATTTGGAAGAAGCTACTACCAAAAGAAACAGTATTAAGATGGGAGTGTGCTTAACCTAGTGGTAGATATAGAAGGCTTTTGAACACTGAAATGGTGGACATGCATGTTGACTCAGATGGGATATAGTTGATGAAAGAGAAGAATATGGGTCATCTTCATCTTCATCCAATCATTCATATGAAGATGTAGATTATGATGGCGTGCCAAAACCTATGAGTGATTTTGAATAAATGTATAATACATTTTATGTAAATGATGTTTGCGTGGTAACTTGAAATAAATATTTTGACTTCCGTATGACCTTACATGAAGTTGTGAGTCATTTCTACGTTTTTTGGGTTATATGTTTTAATTATGAAGAATTCTGCCTCTTCAGAATATCCACGATGAAATAATGAATTAAAAAACTAATTTATGTTATATTCAATCTACCAAAGTTGATATTTTGATTAAAATAAAATAAATGCTAGAAATTAATGTTTATTTTTTAATTATATAGTGATATTTCCATGATATTATTTATTGTTATCATTTGGTATAAGATAGTTTTTAAAATGTTGAAATTTTAATGCCCCATTAAAGTCTTTTATGGTTAATTTTTAGGTTTTTATTGGAATAGGATAAGTTACCTTAGGCTAAGATTTAGAAAGAGCTATACTTTTAGCCTTCAAAATAAAAAGTTACTCTTGGAATAATGAATCTTTCATTTACTTGTTCATTTTTTAAATTTGTTTTAGTCGTATAATTTGTCCATAATTTCATGGTTGAAATATGTTAAAAACTTGAGGTTTTTAATTCCATGGTTGAAAATTTGTAAAAATCTTAAGGCTTTTCTAAGTTATGATATTTGATCTTTAATGTTATGGTTGAAAACAATTACAAATTTAGAGTTTTTAGAGTCAATATATTTAACGTTAAACAACATGGATGGAAATTGTTGTAATTATAAGGCTTTGATACATTCTACTTTATCTTTAACCTCATGTTTGAGAATTGTTGGAATTTTATGGTTTTTCAAAGTCCTAATATTTTATCTTTAATTCCATTGCTAAAAAGTGTTGAAATTGTAACCTAATTTTTTTGTTGCTCCAGCATCAACACTTATTGTTTTGAGGGTATTTTTTCATCCTTTTTGCAACAAAAAAAAAGGGTTTTACTGCCATTTAAAAAAAGGTTGAAAATTTAATCTAAAAGAACAACATTTTGGCATACACAATTTTTGTTTTTGGGATGTTTTTATTTCGTTTTGGGTTTTCAAGCTAGAGTTCTTGTTTTGAGGTAATAGATATCATTTGATCGGTAACTTTGTTCATTATCACTAATAAATGCTTAGTCATATCAACTATACTTGTTAACTAGTAACCTATATCATCCATCAGTTACCTAATCCCATATACAAACATATTCTCTAACTCCTATTTTCCCTAACCCATAACCTATAAGAGACATCCAAACCCTTTTCATTTTTAAACCTTAAACGAAATAAACCTTATCTCTAAATGTATATATCCTTTGGACTTGGCATTAATAAACAAAATTCCTAAACTATTATATCCACTATTGCTAATAACTACTATATTAACTTATAATCCTTAACACTGCAAAAACTCCTAACCCCTATAAATCCTCACCTTATAGCACCTTAAAAAAACCCCTAACATTTAACACATATTCCTAATAAAACCTAGCACATAATTCAAAAATGCTAGTTTATAACCCACTTAATCCTTAATCCCTCTATCCCATAGCCCCAAACATATATAAATCCTAATAAACCCCATTGTGTGACCTTATAAAACTTATCATTATCACTTCTAAACCTTAATATCTAATTTGTAGTCCATAATCCCCATACGCGCTAAATCTAAACGTTGGATCCATTATCTTCTCATTGTGTAGTGTCGGTGGATGACATTGGTGATGGCTATGTTGGAAGATGTTCCATGAAATTTCAAGAGATTTTTGACAAATATTCCATAGATGAGAATGAGGAATGATGACAATGAGACTACATGATGAACGTTGATGTAAACATTGACAATCTGAAATATTATGCGAGGACTAACCATGCCAATTTTTGACACATACGCGAGCATTTTGATGAAATTTCAACGTTGGCCCCATTCACTACTCATCGTACGATGTTGGTGGATGACATAATTGGTTATGTCCATGTTGGAAGACACTCCATATTCACATTTAAAGAGAGTTTCGACAAAGATTCCATATATGAGAATGAGGAATGATGAAAATCAGATTTCATGATGAATGTTGATGCAAGCATGGACGATCTCAAAGA
Source organism: Pinus tabuliformis (assembly GCA_031772625.1). NCBI lineage: Eukaryota > Viridiplantae > Streptophyta > Pinopsida > Pinales > Pinaceae > Pinus > Pinus tabuliformis. The sequence continues at coordinate 518,783,718 of CM062809.1, forward strand.
TTATGTGAGGACGCCACACATCCTTCAGTCTTGAAACCATCGCATGCCATCAAAGGTATGTGTCTACTGTAACCATGTCAAGTTTTGATGCATACAGGAACAGTTTGAGGAAATTTCAATGTTGACCCTATTCACTACTCATCATGTGGCGTTGATGGAATACATCATTGATGTCCATGTTGGAAGAAGTTCCATGACATTTAAAGAGAGTTTTGACAAAGATTCCATAGACGAGAATGGAAAATGATGACAATGAGACTACATGATGAATGTACATGCAAATGTGGATGATCTCAAATATTATGCAGAAACATGAAGCATCCTTGAGTCTTAAAACTCTCACATACTATCAAGGGATGTGTTTAGTCTAGCCATGTCAAATTTTGATGCATATAGTAATAGTTTGAACAAATGTCAATGTTGGCCCCATTCACTGCTCACCATGCAACATCAGTGGATGACATGGGCGATGAGTGTGTTGGAAGATGTTCTATTACATTTCAAGATTTCTGATAAATCCTGAAATCCCGTAACCCCTAAGCCTACATTTACCTTTAAATCCTTAAGCCCTAATTGCTAAATTACCCTTAATCCCTTAACCCTAGTTAATCATTAAGCCCTTAATGCAAAAGACCTAAATCCCCTAACCCCCAAGACATCGACTCTTAAAACATAATCCCTAATCCCCTAATCCATAAAACCCTATGCCCTAAGTACGACTTAAACATTAATCCCTTAACCCATAATCCCTAAACCATTAAGCATGAAACTACCTAACCCATAAGCATCAAATCCATTAGCTCTTGACCCTTAATCCCTTAAACCCTAACCCCTAATCCCTTAACCCTTAATCCTTGTACCCCAAATTCCTAAATCCCATAATCCTCAAAGCCGCTATCCACTTAATCCTAAACACCTCAATTAATTAACTATTTAGGCAAATTTAGCATTAAAAGGGGAGCTAACCAAGGAGGTAATTTAGGTGCACAAAAAGGAGATAAACTTGACAATATCATTGGTGCTATTTTTGGGTAAATTTATGGTGTTATTTCTGGTGCTATTTCTGGAACTATTTCCAACCCTATTTTCTACTCTACTTCCTGTACTATTTACAACGCTATTATTGCCTAATTTAGTACCTAAGTATTTTGGTTGGTGCAAAAAAAATCCAAAAATAGTAGCATCCCGATAAATAGCATTGATGTTTTAAAAAAAATGGAGAAAAATACACTAAAATAGTCCTTGGAAGCAAGAAAGGGAGAAAAAAATGGAACTAATCACATGGATTTGTTGTAGTGAAAGGAGGAAACCTATGCCTTACACCATAAAGGAATATTTTAGACATAAAGTTTCAATAATGATAGCTTCATCCACTATTCATGTCCTCTTAAGCATATACTAATACCTTTCATGTGGGATATTGTTGATGTTATGAACCTTTTATAACTAGGTATGGGTTTGAGGGTCCCAAATATAGTTAGGGGGGAAACCAAGGTATTATGTCATAAATGAATATTATAGGAATTAAGTCTCATGAAAATAATATGACCTCATAGGGATATTTATCTTGCAACTAGAGTTATGTGCATCATTACAATTTAAAACCAAGTTTTGGATCAATGGCTACTCAAAATAGTGATAAAATGAAATGAATGCTTTAAGAATTTAGGGAATATTTCATGCATTTAGGGCAAAGAAAATCATGTTGAACTCACACAAATGATCTCCCAACTATATCCTTTTCCATTCAATGGGCACATTGGCAACATTATTGTTTTTAGAGACGTAAGTATTGGTTTTAGTACTTGGACCAAGTTTAAGTGATGAAACCTTCTCATTACGCCTAAAAGGAATCTTCGCAGACTCAACTATCATCAATAAATTATTTATCCACTATAAATGATCTCTCTATGGGATATTTTTCCTTTTAATTTCAATATCTACGCAATTACATTTTTTTGAGTTCCAAGTATAGGTTGTGGTGTATTAGATAAAGTCAAGGAAGGAAAATCAAGCTTCAAGACCTGAAGTGACCTTCTCTGCATCTAACTCCAAAAATAATGACTCAACCCAACACATATAATGTCTTGTGAGTATCATCATCCTCTTAGTTTGGATATGGTCCCCATTAGAATAATTTTAGCTCTAGGTATGAGTCTCGTTTCCTTGATCATGGTTGGGAGAGGGGCTTAGCCCTCAAACCTTAGAAGTAGATTTTCTAAGGTTGAAAGTACATGAATAAGAACTTTAAATACTATATAGGATCATTCTATGGGATATTCCACCTATAGGAAGGGATATGGGATCTATAAGGATGTTTTTAGCACTAGAGTTGGGTCATGGTTCTGTAAACATGGTCAACATAGGAAACACTAGATTTAAGCCCTAAAGGAAGTTTTCAAGCATCTAAGGTCGATATTTCCATCTCAAATATGGGCCTTGGGTCCTTGCACATGATTAGTAGGGGAAATTTGAAGCTTGGAACCTATAAGAAGCTTTTAAACATCCCAAGCTAAGAAGGATTTTTCAAACAACTACCCATGGCCTCTTGAATATATCCTTGTCCCAGCCTTTGGGATGTTAGTATGATTAGATGATATTGATCAGTGGATGTGCATCCCCATGTTTTGGAAATGACGTAGGGAATAAGGTTATCACATAGGTCTTAAATAAGGAATTCAAACACCTAAATCCATTAATAACATATTGAATCACCACACATGGCCCCTAGAGGGTATCCTTGTCCTATGAGTATATAATTTAGAATGCTTATTTTTAAATATTGGGTGTAGGTCTTATGTCCTTAAAATGCTTGAGGGGGTAAATTGAAACCTTATCTAAGACCTAGGTCCAAATATGATGCCTCAAATCACCACACCTAACCTTTTAAGGTTTTGGTAAGCTTATATCGCTCTAGAGTGATGAATGGAACATCAAACCACTATAGATTACTTTTTGAGAGGATATTTGGAATTCAAGTGGGATTATGGGGATCATTAGTATATCTTGAACATTAGGAATGGGTCTTGGGTACCTGTAAATGGTGAAGAGAGAAAACCGAAGCTTTATGTCCTAAAATAAGCATCTAAGCATCTAGGGCCCACAATGACATTTTGAACCACAACATAGGACCATTATAGCATATCCTTAGCCTCTATATGTGGATAGTTAGCATTATGAGATCTTGAACATTAGTATGAGTTTCTAGAAATTAGATTTGGTTAGCGGAACAACTTAAGAGTCAGCTCATAAATGACGCTTCTAGGATTCTTGGGCTAAGATTAACACCTTGAACCACCACAATTTACCTTATAAGGGAATCGTTTGCCTCTAACTAGGTATATAGCTATAACTGCATTTTTTGTCACTAGATATGGAATTAGGACCCTAAACATGATTAGGGGAGGATAGATGGACCTTATTCCCTAAATGAATATTTAATCATTTAAGCCTAATGAAGATTCATTGAAAAACCACACATGGCCTATTGAATGTATCCTTGCCCTATGATCAGGGATGTTGGTGCTCCTTAGTGGTTTTTGACTAGTATATGTCCTAAGGAAAGCTTTAAGGAATCTAGAGCCATGAGTAATGCCTTGAAGCACCACAAATGAACTCTAAATGGTATCATTGTTCTTTGAGAATGTGATGTTAGTACCCTTACAAGGTTTTGAACAATAGTTATGGATCTCAAGGCCTTGATATTATTAAGCAGGGAACCCAAACCTTATTCAAATTATAAGGCTTCTAGGCACATAAGATCAAGCGCAAAACCTCAAAGAACCCCACCTAACCTCTTCAACCGCTAGGTAGCTTACATGGTTGAAGGGTCATGAATGACACCTCAAACCACCATGGATCACCTCTCAAGTATATCTTTGGCCTTTATGTTGGAATACATAATCATTAATAGATTTTTAGCACTAGATCGTAGGTCCTTAGGCATGATAAAGAGAGGATACCTAGGCCCTAGGTCCTAAAGGAATATTCTTCAAATTTGGAGTGAACAACATGTTGAACCATCATGAATGAACTTTCTGGGATAAAATTAGTCAATGGAGGGGGATAGTAAAAATTAGGAGGTTTTAAACATTAATTACAAGGAATTTTGCCTTTCATATGGCAAGGGGAATAAATAAAAAAGTTATCATTTAAATAATTCTTCTAAGGTCAAGAATGATATCGCAATCCACCACAACTAACCACTCAAGGGCTTTATCTACCCCTAACTAGGTATATAGGTACCATTAACATTGTTTAGCACGAAGTATGGGTCTTAGGACCATTGGCATTACTAGGGGAGGAAGCACGAAGCTTCAACACTAAAGGAATACTTTAGCCATCAAAGGCCAACAAGTATGTGTAAAATAATAAAAAATAGCCGCATGAGGGTATCTTAGCCTATTGAGGGTATCTTATGGCTTTGAATTTATTTTCCATAGACAAATTTGTGAATCACGTAACTGCTAGTGATGTTCGTAATAGAAGAAATTAAATAAGTACTCAAAAAAAGGCAAATCCATAAAATATAGAAAATTTGATAAAGGTAAGTGAGAAATAAAGGTTAACATAGAGTTGATATCATTGCACTTTAAAAAGTAGAAAAATGAATATTTTTTTTGGTAAGTTAGGCTATCATTGCGATTGAAGAAAAAACATTACAATTCTATTGCTATTAGCTTGCCACTTAGGAAAATAAACAAATATTATGAACATAAGCATGATATTAAAATGATTATATCAAATGACTTATAATATTCATGTGGGTATAGGAGTTTAAGTCTATCTAGGAAATTAGAAAATGGAACATAACATACACTAGTAGCAAAGTTAAGCTTGTAAATTCTCCTAAAACTCAAAAACACTCAAGCATAAACCATAAATTAGCCAGTATGAGAGTCTGTTTAAGTATGTGCTAGAATCTATTCGTCATTGTTGTTGTTGTGGAAGTCGATTGAGAATTTTCTTAACTAACACCAATACATTGTTAGTCAATTTATTGAAGTCCAAATTGGGATTTTTTAACTAACAATGAGATTTTGTTAACCAATTTATTGACATACCATTGGATGGAATTCCCTATTAGATTTTATAGAAAAATAAAGTTAATAATAAACATATAAACAATATTGAATAGACTAAAATATATAATAGTCAAGATGCTAATGGTTTTTGAGCTCTAGGTTTATGAGAACCCATGGTATTGACCCATGTTACTGATGTGAAATATAGCCTATTTAAAGGGGAGATTAAACTATATTAGCTCCACGTTAACTCGGATCTACCAAGGGATGAAAGGGATCAAATGTCTTTTCATCTCAAGAGATTTGATCCCTCTCGACGCTGAGTAGATCTACAGTTAATGTGGATCTAGGATGGTAATAACATTATGAAAATGAAATAAATTCATGAGAAAATACATATGCTAATTGCAATTAATTACACCAAAATTTCAATATAACTCATAATAAAATTAAAATAAGATCCCTTAAGGTTAGATGTTATGTATTTAGCACACATTTAAGTTACTATTGTAAAAGAAAGATGATGAAATAGAGGTTTGATTTTTGGTTTCACATTCAATATTGGGGTTATTTTTTTTTTCTATATAATTATTAATTATGTGATAGAAATGTCTAGGATAAAATTTCTATCATGCAATTATTATTTATGTAATTATATAAATTAAATGATTGGTAAATATTGATAGAATTAAAATGCTTATCTCATGATACATTTTACATTACTAAGATTTCAAAACCATAAAAATTAACTAAATTATAACTTCATTTATTATTATTATTATTATTATTATTAAAAGAATTAACATATCACTTTAACGTATATCTATTTTAATTGTGTTGAGAGAGGGAAGATATGTAGCATTTAGATGTTTGATGTTAGACGTTAGAAGTAAATTTTTTTTTAGATTCAGTTTTTTCATTGTAAGTTTATTTTTATTAATAAAGTTATGAACATTTTTTAGATAAAACAAAATCATAATATACATATCACATTAAAATATATAACATATAAATAGTAGTTACAAATTAAGATCCATTTAACCATATAAATTAAAATGATTCAATAACTACATTTAAATTTAATTAACAAGCAGATAACATTTTACAATATAGAATGATTCTTAAATATGAATATTCACCCTCATTTATTAACTTATAAATAGGATTTGTTACAATATCATGGACAAATACCATGGATTGTCAATACCACATGCGGAGTTTTAATTTGATTTTATAAAATTTTTAAATTAAAGTATAACAAGATTCTTAACTATGGATATTCACTCTCATTTTACCGTGATTATTATTAATTTCTAAATAGGATTCATTGCAATATCATTGGTCAGTACAATGGCTTATCAATACCACTTTCCCAGAAACCATAACTCATTTCAAAATCAAAATATTTTATAAATATTTCATTTTAATTTATTTTATAACATTTTTAAAATTAAATATAAGAAAAAAATGTATGGGGAAAATGTCTTCATGGTATAAATGTTTGTAAACCTTTACATGTGGGATTAAAAAATAAATAAAAGGTTAAAAGTAATTTCCTAGAGAGTCACTCTCAACCCATTATATAAAGATGGTGTGGATGTAGATATGGTGTAATGCTATGTAAACATTTTGACTCTATCAAAATTAAAAATATATATATAATAACTTAAAATAATAATAAATATCAATAAATGTGACTTCTTCAAATCACACAAAACTAAAAATAAAACATAAAAACATAAAATTAATAATATAATTATAATTAATAATAAAACTAGCCTAGATCCATCTTAACTTTGGATCTCTACCAATCACCAAGAAGCATCAAACATCTTGAAATGAAAACATATTTTAGGGTGAAAGGAGATTTTACCACTCTTAATGCTTGCTAGATTTAGAGTTAAGATGGATCTAGGTTGGTTATGAACATTTTTTTTTTTGTAAATTAATACTTTCTATTCTCACAAAACATATTTTAGAGTGAAAGGAGATTTGACCACTCTTAATGCTTGTTAGATTAAGAGTTAAGATGGATCTAGGTTGGTTATGAACATTTTTTTTTTTTTTTTTAAATAATACTGTCTATTCTCACAAAACCAAAATTACATTGTTGAAACATTCATCCAAAATTACATTGTTGAAACATTCATCCATATAAGGATTTTGATAGACCATAAATTTGACAGACCTAAAAATAGAGACTACATGGATTTAAAAGACCCAAAAGAATCACTCGACTTGGGGATGATCTTCAGAGCGAATGTTCTTGCCTCTTTTTCTCACGACCTTAGTCCAACCTATAGGAGGTGGATCAAGAAAGTTAATTTGCAAGTTATTGTTGAGATATGAAGATTCCTTGGCTGTGTTAGAAGATGTTGATTCATGTGCCCGCTTCAGAAAACCCAAAGACACATCTTGACTTACCAACTTCCTTTTTGCAGGGGGTATTGGGATCCGTTTTGAATCATCACAAGTCTGAGAGTCCGATGTGTAGTGAAAATTTGACCTGGTTCCCCTGGAATCATATCATTATGACACCATCCTACTCTTCATTAGAAATAGAAGAAGTCATGCCCTCCATAGGGGGTAGGTCACAAGGTTTCCAAATTTTAGATTTAGAATATTTTATGTGTCATTTCTCGTTGGAATTTGACAAAGGGCAGGAATTCTGTAAATGACAAGTTTGAAGGCAAACATGACACTGAAACGTTATATTTTCATAATCCAAAGATTGGTTCCAATGATAACCACTGATTTTTGGATTTATTTGATCTAGAAAGCATTTGGTAATGTTTACACATATTCTTCGATAGGTATATAGGCCATACTTCGCTCAAGATATATCTATGGTAAGATAACGGCCCAAGGAATTTCCTGTCTTGAAAATTTGAAAATTGCCAAAGATGGGTAGGTAAATTTGGAGGTGGAACCAAAATTGGAAGCTTGGTAATGACGATTATAGAGGGACCGAAACCTGAAAACTAAGGGGTTAGGAATAGACCCTCTTTACCCTAGAACCAAGGCCCACCAATTAGGGCCGTCCAGTAACCTTCTGTCTTAGTGAACAACACTAAAAGAACTCTTAGAGAAGAATACTTCCTTGCACTTCTTAGTACAGGTCGAATGAATCCACTTATGAAGACCCTTTGAGTGTGGCCATAAGACATTGAAGTATAAAATGATATCTAATTCAATGTAGTGTTGAAGGTAGTCCTTGAGATCTAGGTGCGAAATTTCAATAGAATGAACCTCCTCAACTTTATCCACCTGGATTACCTTAGGAGATGCTTGGGGCTATTGAGAGTTGGGTCCTATTTTGAGTGCCTCCATGAAGGATAGAGACTTTGAAACCAAAGATGTCCCACCTCCAAACAAGCATGCCACTATAGAGATAGTGGCATCCCTCTTAATTCCACAGTCTCTTAGGCCTTGTTCCATCTTTAATTGTCTCCCTTTGTGGAGGATCCTCATGTCACCCATAGGGATACCTATCTAATGTCGAATATTGATAGCCAATGCTCCCACTCCATCTGATTTTGTAGCCATAGATGAAAGGGACTCACCATACATAGACCAAACAGAAATTAGAATTTATTTATGATCCTCGTCTAAATAGTGAATTTTGTCAAACTCATTGCATGCTTTCTCACTATTTCCAATCCCTAGGTAAGAGTCTTTTTCATGCTTTCAACAAACCTTTTGTGGGCATGGTACCTATGAGAGAAGCTTTTAGGCATAATGATCCCCTCGTCCACCTTTGGATTATAGACAATGCCTATAGCCAAGTTCCCTCTCATCATTGCGAGCCTCTCATTCCCCTCTGCCTCCTCGCTCTGCTGAACAAGGCTACCTTCAAGTGTAAGCGACACATTGGAAGCAATGAAAAGTGCCTGGTAAGAGCCAAAGCAGCCACCAGCAAGTGCTACCTACCACTATCTGTGCTTGGCGAGGATGCCCAAATTGACTTCCCCAAATTTATCCATGGTTGTCTCAAACATTATTTGTTTCTTATGGTTTGTTATGAACATTCGCTCTTGCTTTATCATGGAAAGTTTTAACTTTTCAAGAGGCTTTGTTAAAATACTATTGGCCAATATCATGACTTACTAATACCACATCCCTTAAAACCCATAAATCATATTCAATTTTTTTTTAATTAATCAATTTTAATTAAAAAAATACATTAAAATAAATATAAAAAATTGTTTAAAATTATTATATTATTCTCTACTATCCATCAAAATAATTATTGCTCTTTCGAACTATACGAGAAATTGTAATGTAAACATAAACGTTTTGATCAAATAAAAACTAATATTAATAATTCAGCATAGCCATTTTTTACTCCAAATCTATTTATCTGAGGCAAAAAGTTAAACTTATTTTTCTTAAATTAGTAAATCAGAATTTAAAATAAATTTAATATTATTTAAAATTATATTATAATTTTGAAAACCTAGTGCAAAGACTTGAGTCTAATTATCGTGAATTAAATTATAATTTTGAAAACCCTATTTCAAAATAAAAAGGATTTTAAATATAATTAATGTGACACGCGAATACCTTGTCTGAGGCGTGGACGAAGAGCAAGATATTATGCTGCATACGTGGGGAAAGAAGCTAGTTGCAACTTGCTTTACAACTTGTATGTTAATTTACAGAAAGACTTCGACCATTATTGGAGAATTTAATTTCAAAGAAAGACTTCTATCATTTTTGTTTTTTTTTTTTTCTTTTTTGGGGAGAATTTGAGAATTTGAACTGTCTAAATTGGAATACATTTACGTGAACAAGAAACCCTCTCTGAATTCCCATTTCAAGGAACAATACAACCCTCTCTGAGATTTGAATTCCCATTTAGAAGAACAATACGATCCTCTCCAACAGCTCAGATAATTCAAGACGGATCTTTGAAAATCCCAAGGTGAATGTTTGAGAAGTGGAATTCTTTGGACGGAGGCAATCACAACTGACATATGCCCAAACGAAGGAAAACTTTCCTTCGACCTTGACACTGAAGAATCAAGAACATCTTTGCTGGCCTGCCCTTCACACTGAAGAATCAAGAACACCTTTGCTGGCCTGCCCTTCACATTTAAATCGATAAGCAGAGATGTTACTTTGGTTGGAAAAATGACTCGCCATTCCATTGCTTTTATCTTAGTCATATGAAGAGAGTGAGCAAGATGCGGTGGGCCTTTCAGAAAAATATGCGGTGAGGCTTTCAGAAAATTTTAATTTGTGAGGATCAAACCTCCACATTTAATGCCCAGAAAATTTTAATCTGTGGGGATTAAACCTCCACAGTTAACAATTAGAACACAGCCATAACTGCCTTGTACTGCATCCTGCTAGACTATAAGCAGTGGTTTGTACTGAAGATGTGCTTCGACACGTCAGCCAAGGACTGCAGATTGCATCTGACGATAGTATCGATGAACAAACAGGTGTCCTCTTTCGTGTTTCCATGTGGCACATCAGCCACGTAGGATTCGATTACAATGGTTCCAGGTTCACCATTGATAAGCCTCTCGTGCAGACTGGTGATGGATCGATAATTGCTGAGCCTGTGATCGCCCCCCACGATGCTGAAGCTCAAAATATGCCGCTCCTCGTCGAGAATATCCAGTCGCTCAGTACTGGTGGCAGCAGGGAGACCGGAGACGACTCGAACCTCTCTCAGGCAGCCGACCTTGACCTTCAGATCTCCCTCACCGCTTATGCAACAACTGCGGATAAATTGCTTGTACATTTGGGGCTCGTCGAAGCGCCTCACCAGCGACCACACCACGCTCACTGGTGCTTTCACTAGCTGCACCACAACCGAGGAGCACCGTGTGAATTGTTTCCCCTCATTCTCACACGAGTGAGAATGGTAACGTCTAATCATTTCCTGCACCCACTCCCCATATTCTTCTTCCTCATGACCCCTCTTGATAAGTTTCTTAGATCCGCAAGAAAATCTGGAGATCGAATCCCGTGATGATCTACACACCTCCTGAGGCTGCGTTTCACACACCGTTGCCATCGATGCGCCTTCAAAACCCCAAAATATAGCACACACAAATACCGAACCCTAGCGTCTCACTGCCTAATCAATGAAACCCTCGTTGCTCACTGCCCAATCACTGGTAAACTCACGATTATGTAGTCTGAGCAACAGCTCATAGCAGCAGAAAAAAAAGGCAGCGTGAGTTAATGCTCTCTCCAAGAATGAACACTCAGGGGATGGGGTTTGTCAGACTTATAAGCTTCTGGCGACCTCCTAAAACGTCTCGAGAGCCAATACGAGGTGCCTTCAATCTTTATCCATTCATCGTCTTGCTGTCGTTGTCAAAATTAAAAAATATTTACAGGAATCTTATCGTTACGTGGACATGCGCAGCGCCTGTCCATATGTTCTCATGTCATCCTAAGCTTTTCGTGGCCAGCAACTCGCTCAACTTGCGCGCGCACTTGGTCCACAGGGATCGTGAGCTTTGTTTGATTTAATTTATGGGTGTACACAATTGTTCAACTTGCTCAACTTGATGTTCGTCCAGAAGGATGGAGAGAGCTGAGCTTTGCTTTAATCTAATTTATTGGTAAACGCAAACAAAATCTTCCAACACAATCTTGAAAAATTGTTTGGCGGTGAGCTTTTTTGTTTCTATAGCGACTTTTTTGGCATGAAACATGCACAACTTGTACATCGAGTTGCGCCGATGTTTGGAGGAAAATTGTTTGGCCGTGAACTTTTTTGTTTCTATACTCGGCGACTTTTTTCGTATGAAATATGCACAACTTGTACATCGAGTTGCGCCGATGTTTGGAGGCAACTGCTCCACGGCAAGACGTTTTCGCTCCACATTGGTGGTGAACTTTTCTGCTTCTATAATCGGCTACTTTTTTCGCATGAGATATGCACAACTTGTACATCGAGTTGCGCTGATGTTTGGAGGCAACTGCTCCACAGCGAGAGGTTTTCGCTCCACATTACTCTGCTGAGCCTAAGCACGATGTCATTGCCAGGCAAGAGCTAACCAGCCTGTCATAACTCTGCTGACCTAAACACGATGCCATTGCCAGGCAAAAGCTAACCAGCCTGCCATAAGGCATTAAATGCCCCTATGGAAGCCGCTTCACCATGCATGCCCATGGGCTCCATGCGAACATTCGCCGGCATCCGTGCATTTCTCCGGGACACATACCGAGACTCAGTTAAACCATGGACAGATAACCAGACAACTCCATAAAACATTGACAAATTTCAAATTTCATTTTGAGCGCCCCTCTATTTAAAATTTGAAATTTTAGTTTTGCACCGCCCAAAACACTACATGAATTCCCATTTATTTAGTAGTTTATTAATCTCTATTAGTATTTTATAATTTTCGAATATCTTTGTCACCCACAATACTTTCTATTTAATCATATTAATTCTTATTACTATGTCTTAGTTTCATTCTTTTTAACTTCTCAATTTATCTTAAAAAAAAATGAATAAATCCATATATATTGAACTAGGTTCCCTTCATATTTTTAAAACTTCATTTATATTATCCATATATTTTACACACCATTTCAACTTTTTTTTTTTTCTTCCTAAATTCTTATTTATATGCTTTAAATTTCCCAATTGAGATAATTTCGTTTTTGTTTTCAAATCTTTTAAAATATATGTTTTTTTCTAAATATTTAAAATCTTACTAAAAACAACTCTTTTTATCTTTTAGATATATAACAGTATGATATATAAATTTTCAATTTCCCTAGCAAATATACAACTATTTATTATTATGAACACATTTTTATTTTTATAAATTTAATTATCATTTTAATTTCAAATCTAATATATATATATATATATATATATATATATATATATATAATCATTTTCATTATAATAATTTTAAATTTTATTATTATTTTTTTAATATTTTTAATCAATTTAACTAAACAAAATATTTTTAATTAAGCTATCTAAATTTTCTTAAATTTTGATTTCAAAAAAAAAAGGCAAAATATCCTTTCTTTTCCTTTCATACAATAACTCTATTCATGACTCAAGTTTCATCTTACATTAAAAAAGGAACCAATTTACCAAAGCTTCATGGAGAGAATTTTAATTTCATAAGCAGTAACATTTAACAATGATAAAGCATTCAATTTTGTCTCTTATAAGCCCACCAAATGTGCACAATGTGAACGATTTTGAATTTTAATTTCATACGTAGTAACATTTAACAATGATACAACATTCAATTTTGTCTCGGATAAACCCACCAAATGTGCACAATGTGAATGATTTTGAAGTTCATAAGATCACGAAGGTAGCCTCCAACGAGCAAATCGTGAACTTCACATCATCATAAGTGTTACATTGAATGTAAAAGATCGTGCCCACAGGAGAAGCATTTGCATTATTCTTCATTGAAAATTAAATTCCATCACAATATTACACGCTTTACTAAAACATTACAGGAGTGATAGAAATGACATATTTAACACTCCGAAAATGTAACCCATTTCCTACAGTTTTCATCACATTAAATGGCGGAGCCTGAAAAACAACTAAACAGACCAACCAAAACCTAACTGGAAAACAAATCTGATTTTCGTCGACCTTTGATTTTCTAGTAGTGGGCATCCCAATCGACGTCCATATTGAAATCAGACTTATGCTATGGAGGCAACCGCTTCCTTTATCCACAAACAGGACTTTAATGAAAATTTATATCATCATCATCTTCATTAGCCTGAGATTCGAACATGCAACCAAATATTTCGATTTGTAAGGAGAACAGGGTCTTCAGATCCTCTATGCTCACAATCCCATCTCTGTCTTTTTCCATGACATTAAACACCTCGTTCAATGCCCACATTTCACCAGTATTAGTGTTGGATCTGGGTTCATTTATTTCATTGATTTCTTGTGTAATGAGCCATAGAATGCGGTGAAAGTCTTCAAAATTCAGAGTGCTGTCGGCAACAATTATCCTGCCCTCCATTTCCTCTCTGCTTGAGCCACTGTTGTCGGCATGGGAAACAATTATTCTTCCCTCAATTTCCTCTCTACTGAGCCCCTTCCCCATGTGGAAGCAACTGCCAGTGAAGAAATCTTGGAGATCCAACAAACTGATTTTCTTGTCGCTATCTCAGTCCAACACGTTGAAGGCTTCCTTCACCTTACACGGTTCCTCCGTCCACAATTTCATTTCTAACAGTAGCCTCCTCCTGTTTCAGCGGCAAGGAAACATAATTGATGACTTCAAATTGAATTCCACGTAGAGCAATTGATCTTACAGTCCAAGTATTAATTGACAGGCCGAGAGGCAAAAATTGATTGAAGAGGGCGTTATGTTTCACAATTTCATCGTGGTCAGATGCCAGGTGAAACAGAGAGACCGACGTTACCTGAGGGAAAGCCTCATTGTTTTCCATATGCAACATGAAATGACAATGGCATCCATGGCTTAAAAAATTTAAGAAAACAACCAGCACCAAAAACAAAGAAGCAGTTGGTTATCCAACAGCGATGGAAGAAATACACTAGTAAGCGAACATCCCGAGCATGGGAATTCATGTAGTGTTTTGGGTGGTGCAAAACTAAAATTTCAAATTTTAAATAGAGGGGTGCTCAAAACTAAAATTTGAAATACAGCTACGTGCAGCGTCTGGAAAATATCTGTCAATGTTTTAATTGAGACGTCTCGTTATCTGTCCATGGTTTAATTGAGTCTCGGTCTTTGTCCCAGAGAAATGCACAGATGCTAGCGAATGTTTGCGTGGGAGCGCATGGGCATGCATGGTGAAGGGGCCTCCATAGTGGCATTTAATGCTCTATGGCAGGCTGGTTAGCTCTTGCCCTTAGGGGATGGGGTTTGTTGGAAACTCATATTTTCAACTCTACAGAAATGTAAATGCACTCTGATATGCGAGGCAAATAGCACTTGCCCTCTGAGTGTCAGCACGTGAATCGAGATAGCAGCGTGGAGAGAGAGGGCGAGTGCTATTTTCCTCGCATGTCAGAGCACATTTACTTTTCTATAGAGTTGGAAATAGGAGTTTCTGGGGTTTGTCAGACTTATAAGCTTCTGTCGACCTCCTAAAAGGTCGTGAGAGCCAACACGAGATGCCTTCACTCTGTATCCAATCATCGCCTTGCTGTCATTGTCAAAATTAGAAAATATTTACAGGAATATTATCGTTACGTCGACATGCACAACGCCCGTCCATATGTTTTAATTATGTCATCTTAAGCTTTTTGTGGCCAGTAACTTGCTCAACTTGCGCGCGCACTTGGTCCACAGGATCGTGAGCTTTTCTTGATTTAATTTATGGGTGCACACATGACACACTTGTTCAACTTGCTCAACTTGCTGTTCATGCAGTGAATCAAGAGCTGAGCTTTGCTTTAAGTTAATTTATTGGTAAACACAAACAAAATCTTCCAACGCAATCTTGAAAATTTGTTTGGTGGGGAACTTTTCTGTTTCCATTCTCGCGACTCTTTTCGCATGAAATATGCACAACATGCGGTCGTACATTGAGTTACCTATGTTTGGAGGCAACTGCTCCACAGCGAGAGTTTTTCCCTCCACATTACTTTGCTGAACAACATGATGTCATTGCCATAACGCTTTTTGCGAACATGAAAATCTATTATTTATTTAAAAGAGCATACTCCTGCAGTGGTTTGTGTTATTTTTTCATAGTCGGAAATTGTTTTTTGCAATGATAATTGTATTTTATCATTAATATATTAAGTTCACCCAATATCATTATTATATTATTCAGATCTACAACATTATACATCAATATGTGCAATAACATAGAAAGAAACATCACCATCATCATCAATGCAACGGAACATAAAAATAAGAATAGAAGAAAAAATGTACAAATATAGAAACACTAATATTGGTCTCAGACCAAGGCAAACCTCACTATAGGGAAAACCCCTGCAAATCTTCTTCTTCTTAGATCGTTATCAAATGATGCAGAAAAAGAGAGTACAATGATCCATAACTTTATCTATGCAGCAAAACAATAATGATATCTATGAAACAGATCTAATCATGACAGGAATAAGAACCCTCATACTCATGGTTGTATTGTGTTGTCACAAACTCATGTCAACCGTTGTATATTGTTGTCACTGTGTCGAAGGCTGCTGAGCACTTTTGTCACTGTCAATGAGCCCAATACATATGTTTGCAATGGAAACTAACAAATCAAATCTACATATCTGTATAACAGTAGAGAGAAACCCGGATCTACCATATCATTGAAGTCAACTGAAGTCAAGATGTCAAACCTTAGATCTGAACTCAAGTCGCTCTCATCAAAATTGTCTGTGTGTGACCAAAACGCCTTGGTCGCTTTCTCGACCACTGTATGCGGACGACTGTGACTGCACGGTCACTCTCAAGAAGTCTTTATGTGTGCGATTGTGGCGCAATAAACCTAAATCCCATAGTCACTCCCTTACTATTGTTGTGAGAATGACTGAGATGTCTTGGTCGCTCCCAGGACAATCATGTGTGAGCGACTAGGGACCTGGACATTTTGATCTGCCTCTAAAGCCATAGTCTCTTCCATGAGCCTTTGTGTCAATGTCCAATGGTCTATAGTCGCTTTGATAGGCTTATGTGTTAGCGTCCCAAGACCAAAATGCTTTATTTTTTGCTAGCGACCGAGATCTAGATGACCCTAACCTAGAGAAAACCTTTTGCCTATGGTTTCGGACCCTTGAGCAAACTCCTTCCGTCGAACCTATATGAACCATGAAAAAAGAGAAGAGAAGATGTGTCCAAATTATCTTGAGGTCTCTTCTATTTATAGGCTTTCTTAAGTGTTCACTTGGGGTTAAGATGGACCCAAGCAGTTACTCATGTGGTTAGAGTCAACCCATTCCATAATACATGTATGAATAAAATAATTCATAACTCAACTCCCGCTTAACCAAATTGGGTGATTTTCAGGTGGATTTTGGTCCTCTCGAAAAGACGAATATAATGAAATCATTATCTCGGTCGTTTTCACTATCCAAGGTGGAATTTTACTGTAGTTGTAATAATTAACGCTCCTTGTCAACTACGGAGAATTCCACCTCCCAATTTTTGTCCATCGAACAATATATCATCATGGATAATATTTGTCATGTAGTCATGCCATGTCCATCACAAATAATAATTGTACATCTCGATCTATCCTTTGCTTATTCCTGTTTATCTAGTGATTGTTCCTGCTTGTATGCTAAACATTCTTGAATCTAGAAGAAGAAGAATTTGTTACTAGAGGGGAGCTTAAGCTACCACCCTTTATGCATCAGGATGTTATATGAAACCTTGGTTGTTGGGTTGCTGCCTGCAATGTTTTCATCGGGAGAGCATATCATTAAGGAGAACATCTCAACCTAGAATCACATCGTGGAGCAATAACTAGGGGTGATTTTAGGGGCGAATGTTCGCCCTTTGGCAAAAGTAAGGGGTTTTAAATTTTTAGTGGGCGATTATTTTGTATCATAGTACACTTTTACAAATCACCTCAAATATCCCACCTTCTTTTAAGGGAGAGGGTAAAAAAGGTAAATTTAGCCCTTGAAATTAGGAGTTACAACCTTCCATTCGCCCATTTTCAAGAATAGGTTTTATTTAAGTGAATCCTATGGGCCAAAGGCCTAAATACCATATTTATAAAAGAGGTAAGGTAAATTAATAAAAATATAAATAAATGAGAAGTATGGTAAATAAAAAAAAAAAAAATTATATTTACTCCATAAGTCACCTTATATACATGCAAGGGTGTAAACAAATAAAAATATAAGTAAAGTGGAGGTATGGTAAATAAATAAAACGTTTTTTTATACTTACTCAAAAGGTATGGTAAATAAATAAAAATATAAATAAACTAGACACATGGTAAATAAATAAAACCTCTTTTTATATTTAGTCCATAACCCTCGTTCTATTTATGAAGGCTCAAGAAAGAGGTTTTATTTAAGTGAATCCTATGGGCCAAATACCATATTTGTAAAAGAGGTATGGTAAATTAATAAAAATATAAATAAACGAGAGGTATGGTAAAAAAATAAAACAATTTTTTATATTTACTCCATAAGTCACCTTATATTTACGAACACTCAAAAAATGCGTTATATTTAGGTGAAACCTATGGGCAAAATACTATGGGACAAATACCATGGACTAGATTGTTATTAATACCATGCAAAACAACATTATTAATCTTAATATTAGTATTAATAAAAATAAAAATGGCACATGGTATTGACCCATGGTATTCACCTGGAATGTAGCCTATTTAAATGGGGGAATTAAACCAGCATAGATCCATCTTTACTCTCGATCCACTAACCCGCGAAAGGTATCAAATATCGGTAATTTTGATTTCAAAAGATATTTTAAAGAAATGTAATGATTTCATTTGTGTATTCAATAAAAACAAGATTTTATAATTGAGTAAAATATTCGCCATGCCTGGTGAGAGATTCGCCAAAAAATTATATATACATATCATATTATATACCATGGAGATTCGCCCATTTATTATACATGTAAATTTAGGGGGGCTTCTTAAAATTTTCCCTAGCAATAACTTCCACCCATACCCAGCAATAAGATAACTCATTGCCCAAGGGAGTAAATGCTTGACCCTGAAATTTCATCGGGGAGCTTTACCCTCAACCCCGAATCATATCAGGTCATCCCAACCCATCCTATTACCTATTTATCTTCCCATCGATGACCAGTTCATGTGGTAAAATGCTTGCATCATAATTGCCTTGCATTATACACCCCCAAGTACACCCTCAACTCATTGGTCAGATGAGGAGTGGTACTCCCAACAAGCTCGTCTTGTGGGTATGTTTCCATCTAGGCTATACTCTGCAAAGACCAAGATAGGGTGAGCTACTACTCCAACCCTATGGGTAACAAATAGGGGTAACCCCCTATTGTCTAGAGTTCCCTCAACCCTAGGAGCCCTCCATCTCGATTCCTCACCCTGGGAGCTCAAACAGGGTAGGAAGAGTTGGCTAAGTGTCCTCGATCAACATTGCCCCTCATTTGGAGGGGATGCTCTCTCAAAACCAAGAACTTTCTCTTTAGTAATGCCTTTGTGAGAATATCTGCAATCTTCTTGTCTCAATAATAGTTGTTTCCTGTTCATACAGAACACCAAATCAAATATCATGTCAAATCATATATTATCATATAAATCACAAAAGGATACCATGATCATCCTCCCTCTCAAGGAGGTTCCAACGAGAAGCTTAAACTTCTTTTGAACAACTGCACTATCTCAATATGTGAGAGCATCTTGGTCCCAAATGTAACCATGTCATGTCCATATCATTCTCAAACAACTCTCTAAGGAGCTTTTGTATCCTGCCTCATAGCTAGCCATGCTAGCAGCATCATCGTCAACCTTGATCACAGTATGAACTTCTCATCCAAGATATCATGGTAGATCTCACGCTAAAGAAGCATCCAAATGTGCTTATCAACAATAATCTCAAATATCAACAATACATTTGTGCAGACACATACCATAGGAGAAATATCTCATTCTCAAAATATAATATCTCATGCAGATATTTCAAATCATGCTCAGTGGCAACTCTATGTGAGTGAAGTAGCTTAATCATGGATTTACTAAGGTTCCATGCAGATCATATATATACAGATGGTTGTTCAAAAAATAGAATCAACAATACTTCAATCAACTGTCGAATTCCATGCCAAGTTCAATAACTTCAAATCAGAGTATCGAGGATTTAAAAAAACATTTTCAATAGTTGTGCAATATGGAATTTCTTTCCCAAATTCCATACATCAATTCATCATGCCATGATATATAATTTCGAGCTTCAGAAGCCATCTCCCTTTGATTTAGATCATCAGAGTCTCATCACCTATCACAAGTAGATCATCAGGATATAAAATCAAAACTATAATTTATATAAAACTCATCATCCTGAAATGATCAAATAACTGTCAAATATAGACATATCTGGATTCTAAGCATAATGCCTTTCTAAGCCATCATAATCATCCTTACATAAATAAATGTTGTATCATCATATCAAAAAAATCATCTCATCATAGTTTAGAATCCAGATTATGATCATAATCAAAGTCATCATTATTGTAGTATTAATACTTTCAGCCAAACAGGTAGAGCTCATATCAAACGTGAATTTGATTATGCAATATTTTTTGAGGCTCCATCAAGTTATTCTCATAATCATAAGTCATTCATAATCACAACTATCAGTCTTTCAACCACTGTGCTAATAACAAGGAGGCCAATATCCGAATACCCACATAAGTCATCATGCCCACATAGCATTGATATCACGGAAAATCAACAATTATAAAATTAGACCACTAGACATCGGGTCAAATCCATCCACAAAACCATAGGTAGGTTCGCCCACCTAATATATGGTCCAAAAAAAAAAAATCACGGGGCTTTGCGCCTAACGAAACGAACAAGGGGTTCTATCCCCCCCTTTGTTGGGTTGTGTTATATTCTTTCCACGACTAGCCCACGTAGTTAACAAGGGGGTTATAAGGGGGGCATAGCCCCCCCTTTGTTGCGCCGATTGTGTAGTGGGGGGAGTCACAGGGGATTTAAGGGGTTTTCAGTTGATGGTATTGGATGCTTTGGCATGTATAAATATGTATTGTAACATTGAAACGAATATAATGAAAAATCAAGCTGGTAGTCTCGGTTTTGGGATCGAGGGGAAAATCTCTGTGTATATGTGTTTTATGTGTTATGCTCTAGCATTTTTTACTTTTTGTTTTTTAGAATTTGTATGCAGGTAATTTGTATATGGGGTTAAAACCTACATTTGGTATCAGAGTAGTTTTGGCTTCAAGGGGATGCCTTTGGTGCTGAGGGGTTTCACTGGGGCCTGTGATAGACCCTATCTAGTGGGAGATCTTTGGGATCAATTCTGGTAGTGAAAGAAGATGGCAAGCAGTGGAAAGATAGAGATAGAGAAATTTAATGGTCAGATTTTTGAGTTATCAAAACTCAAGACGGAGGATCTGTTGGTGGATAAAGATCAGTGGATCGCGGTAGATCCAGATACTAAACCAATGAGAGTGTCTAATGAAGAATGGAAGAAGTTGGATCGGAAGGCAAAGAGCACAATATGATTGTGTCTCAGATTCAGTATTGCTAAATGTATCAGGGGAAGCGACGACGAAGGCTTTGTGGGACAAGTTAGGGACTTTGTACGAATCTAAGTCTCTGGTGAATAAACTGTTCCTATGGGAAAAGTTGTATAACCTGAGGATGAAAGATGGAGACTCAGTCGTAGAGCATCTGAATGTGTTTAATACTATGGTAAGTTAGTTATCGTCTTTTGATATCAAAATTTCAGATGAAGATAAGTGCATTAGTTTGTTGTGTTCTCTACGAGATTCGTGGGATATTCTGGTGATTGCAATAGGTAGCAATGCTACTGCGTTACAGTTTGATGAAATAGTCTCATCCTTGTTGATGGAAGGGATGAGACGGAAAAATATGGAGAGCTAGAATGGTGATGCCTTGTCTGTACGAGGATTATCCCAGAACAGAAACAAAATTAAGTCATCGAGTGGGAGATCTAAATCTAGAGGGAGATCTAAATCTTTAGGAAGACCTATAAAGGTGGTGTGATGGATATGCGGAAAGGAAGGGCACTACAAAAGGGACAGTAAATCTAAAGCTCCTGACAAAGGAAAGGGACCAGATGATGCTCCTTCTGCAGAGGCGAAAACCACCTCAAATGAAGGTGGGGATGTGTACTTGGTTTGTTCAAGTACACATGTAGATCATGAGGCATGGTTGATTGACTCAGGTGCATCCTTTCACTTCAATCCCCATAGAGAGTGGTTCTGCGAGTATGAAAAAGAGGATGGTGGTGATGTCTTCTTAGGGGATGATAAGAAGGCTAAAATCGTTGGTCGTGGAAAAGTAAAGTTGAAGTTGCAAGGTGGAAGGGTTAGAACACTTCCTGGTGTTCTACATATTCATACATTGGCCAGAAATCTAATTTCTGTAAGAAAGCTGGATGATGTAGGTGTAAAGATAGTGTTCAAGAAGGATACCTACAAGTTGGTTCGGGGAGCAGTGGTATTGATGCGGGGAGTTTGGATTGGAACTCTATACAAGCTGCAAGGTAGCACTGTTGTTGATGGGTGCGATAGTTCTGTGGTTCCTGAAAGTGGAGTAGAAAATCTAGTGTTCTCTGGAGAGAAGACCACGCTGTGGCATCAAAGGCTTGGACGTATTGGAGAGAAGCGCCTTCAAATACTTCATGGTAAGGGTATGGTAGAAGGTATGTGTAATAGCTCTCTGGATTTTGATTTCTGTGAAAATTGTGTATATGGGAAGCAGAATTGGGTGAGTTTCCCCTCTGGTGGTAAGAGGGTGAAACAAATATTACAGCTTGTGCACAGTGTTGTGTTTGGACCTGTGAAGGTTCCATCACTGAGTAAGTCTGTGTACTATGTATCATTATAGATGACTTCTCAAGGAATACATGGATATATTTCCTTAAGAAGAAATCTGAGGTCTTTGATAGGTTTAAAGAATTTAAGGCTCTGGTGGAAAACCAGACAGAGAAGAAGATAAAGGTGCTGAGGATAGATAAGAATGGAAAGTTTTGCAGTAAGGAATTTGAAGAATTTTGTAAGAAGTGTGGTATAGCACGACAGAAGACTACTCCATATACACCTCAGCAAAATGGAATTACAAAATTAATGAACAAGACGTTGATGGAAAGGGCAAGAAGCGTGCTCAGTGGTGCCAGGTTAGGATAGGAATTTTGGGCAGAGGTGGTGGAGACAACATGTTACCTGGTCAACATATCACCTTCATTAGTGTTGGAGGATAAGACCCCACAAGATGTATGGACTGGTAAGAAACCCTCTCTTTCACATGAGGGTATTTGGATGTGATGCATATGTACATGTTCCAAAGGAGAAATGAACCAAGTTGGGTAGTAAATTTGAAAAGTGCATCTTTATTGGGTATAAGAATGGTTTAAAGGGTTATAAGCTTTGGAACCCAGTAACAAGGAAGGTTGTGTACAACCGAGATGTGGTGTTCAAAGAGGTGAAAGATGTTATTAAACATGAAGTCCAACCATTAGGAACCTGAGAAGATAGAGTTTGAGCTAAAGGAGGAAGAATCAGACTCTACAGTAGAGGAGGAATCAGAAGATGATGAGCCAGAGACTTCGGGTGTGAGAATATCAGTTCCAGAAAGAAGGTAGCCAGAAAGGTATAGTCCATCTTCTTTCTATTCAAATTTTGCTTTATCTATTACTGATGATGATCCCATAACTGTGAAGGAAGCAGTAGATTCAGAGGATGGAGAACTCTGGAAAGAGGCCATGGTTGATGAAATGGCATCTTTGCACAAAAATGAGGCTTGGGATCTGGTGGAGTTGTCGGCTAGAAGGAAACCCATTGGCAGAAAATGGGTGTTCAAGAAGAAGACAAATGCAGAAGGAAATGTGGAGAAATACAAAGTTCGGTTGGTAGCAAAAGGTTATTCCTAGGTGCCAGGAATTGATTTGGGTGATATTTTTTCTCCTGTTGCCAAGGTAACTTCTATTAGATTACTTTTATCTGTTGTTGTTGCTTTTGATTTTGAGGTAGAACAGATGGATGTGAAGACATCATTTCTTCACAGGGATCTGCAAGAGGAGATCTACATGAAGCAACCTGAAGGCTTTGTGGCGAAGGGTAAGAAAAAACTGGTATGCAAGTTAAAGAAGTCTCTGTATGGGTTAAAATGGTCACCAAGGATGTGGTATCAAAAATTTGATACATTTATATGGGAACTTGGCTTCATTAGAAGCAAAGCAAATCATTGTGTGTATTTTAAATTAATTGGTGACCGTGTTATTTATCTGGTCTTGTATGTGGATGATATGTTGATGGTTGGAAATGACAAAGAAATTATCCAGGATTTGAAGACCCATTTGTCCTCCAAATTCGACATGAAAGATCTTGGTGGTGCAAACTATATTTTGGGCATGGAAATTAAAAGAGATCAGACAAAGTGGAAGCTCTGGTTAAACCATAGGAAGTATGTTGAGACAGTATTGTAGAGGTTTAATATGCAGAATAGTAAACTGGTGAAGGTTCCTATTCCTGTAGGTGTAAGTTATCAGCTGAACAGTGTCCCAAGACACAAGAAGAGGAAGAGGACATGTCCCATGTTCCATATGCAAGAGCAGTCAGTAGCCTGATGTATGCAATGGTCTGTACTAGACCAGACATTGCACATACAGTGGGAGTATTGAGCAGGTTTATGTCAAAACTAGGGAAGGAGCACTGGACAACAGTGAAGCAAGATTTCAGGTATTTGTGTGGCACTAGTGATTATGGTTTGTGCTACCAAGGAGGACCAGGATTAGACAGAGTGTTGGATATTCATGGCTTTGTTGATGTAGACTAGGCTGGAGATCTGGATTAGAGAATATCTACAAGTGGGTATGTGTTTAACCTATTTGGAGGTGCAGTCAGTTGGATGAGTAAGAAACAAGCTGTAGTGGCACTATCAACTACAGAGGCATAATACATGGCATCCAGTCATGCAAGCAAGGAAGAAGTTTGGTTACATAGATTGTGTTCAAGTATGGGGTTAGTACAAGGAGCTATAAGGATAGACAGTGACAGCCAAAGTGCAATTTTCTTGGAAAAGAACCCTTCATATCATTCAAAGACAAAACACATTGATGTTCAGTATCACTTTGTGAGGGACATGATAGAAGAAAAAAAGGTTTTGCTGGTAAAGGTGGACACTTCGAAGAATATTGTAGATGCATTAACAAAATCTGTGAGCCCTGAGAAATTCTGTTGGTGTAGAGAAACAATGGGCGTTGCAGGGCAGGATAAATGACTAAGCTCTCTTGTGCCCCCTGTGGAAAGAAAACAACAAGTGGGAGAATGTTGGGTTGTGTTATATTCTTTCCATGACTAGCCCACGTAGTTAACTGGGGGTCAGAAGGGAGGCAGAGCCTTGCCTTCGTTGCACCGATTGCATAGCGGGGGGAGTCACAGGGGGTTTGAGGGGTGCAGGTAACCCCACTCTATGGGGTCCAGGGTAGCGCCCCAGAAAAATTTCTTTTGGGACCCTATATTAGGTTGGGCGGACCTACCTATGGTTTTGTGAATGATTTTTCGCACATGGTTTTGGACACAATGGTTTTTGGTCCATGGTTTTGGATGTGATGGTTTTCGGTCCATGGTATTGGATGCTTCAGCATGTATAATTCGTATTGTAACATTGAAAGGAAAATAATGAAAAATCAAGCTGGTAGTTCCGGTTTTGGGATCCAAGGGAAAATCTCTGTGTATATGTGTTTTATTTGTTATGCTCTCACATTGTTTATTTTCTATGTTCTAGAATTCGTATGCAGGTAATTTCTAACAGGGTTAAAACCTACACCCTTATGACCACTTGCAAATGCGACTAGTCATGGAAATAATATAACATGCAACCAACAATCATCAGGTTTAACATTTTTGAAGTTCATTCCAGATCATCCAATATTTGTATCAAAGATATTGTTATTACAATCAGTTGTTGAACTCCATAATGCACGAAGGTATAAGAGAGATATAAATTACTTTTAATGCATGGAAGAAATTAAAAGATGTATTAGAGATACATAAGGGTACTTTGATGTTGCTAATCCAGTTTGGTGGGAGTCTTCTTTCAATAATCAAAGTGATATCATTTCAAGATCAAGAAATGAAGATACACTTTTCAAGACTCCATTTATTTGGCAACAAAATATGCCAAATGAACAGGAGTAAAGACACATTTTTGAACACCAATAATCTCAAAGGATAATTAATTTTCCATAGGTAGAGGAAAGATAAATCTATATTGGTTCTAGAAGATCATGAGCATGACATGAAGCCATGGAAGACCCTTGCAGTGGTTCTATGCAGGATGTTAAGGATGGTTGCATGATATTAGTGTTAGACGATGGAGATCCACTTGGCTATCCATTCTATGTTTCCAAGGTTATAAAGATCATTAAATAAAATGAAGATATTACAGTTATTGAAGTACATTGGTATGTCACAAATACCTACCCATTCAATGGTGTGTACATGCTAGATATGGTACTTGATAAAGAAATTGGCAGAAAGAGAAAAAGAAAGTATACAAACATAAATCATCACTGCAGAGACCTCTTAAAATTGGAGGATGTTGACATACCTGTTTATGACTTCAATTTAACAAAGAGAGGAACTCTTCGCTTCAGTACCATAGATATTTTGAAGATGGGAGTCTATTGAACCTATTTGTAGTTCTAGAAGACTTTTGAAACATGAAATGGTGGGCATGCATGTTGACTCAGATGGGCCACTAGTTGATGAAAGAGAAGAATATGGGTCATCTTCATATGAATCCCGCCATTCATCTAAAGATGTAGATTATAATGGTGTTCTAGAACCTATGAGTGATTTTGAATAAATGTCTAAGACATTTTATGTAAATTATGTTTGCATGGTATGTTACAGGGAAAAGTGTCTATTTAGAACTGCTCTATCCCACTAAGGTGTGACAGCTGCCTTAGAAACAAACAGAGAAAAACTACTTTTGTATTACCTTTATGAATTATAGATAGAGAGGAACAGAAAGACCAACCTCTGTCTTGCGCTAATCCTTCGATTTGATCCCTCTCTTCTTTGATAGTCCCCAGCTACCTGCTCCCTTGCATGCCCAGCTTCACAAAGTACTTGTAAGATCACAGAAGCATAGCACTATACAAAGACATGGATCTATAATCATAAACAATCTAGGATCAGATGTAAATTGACCATACAAATGTAACAAGCATCAATGATACAAAAGCATGGAGGAAAACTCAAATAGCTTTTATTGATAAAACAAGAAAAGATCCAGGAGGAGTTACAACCTGTTGTTCTGACTCAGCATCAACCTCCCAGCAAAGAAGCCCCTCTTCACCTCAAACAAAGCTTAGATCACCCAACAATCTGATGTTTGTCTCTAGAAACCCACAGCAATTCCTTACAATATGCAAAATTCCAGCCTCTAGATCTCTAGGATGAGGGATCCATATATAGATATCTGTAAGGGGGATGAGTCAACTTGTGATTTGATTAGTGTCTTCTCTCTCACAGTTCTTGCTTCCACTTGGAGGCTGAGGGCCTCTTACTCATCCTTGGTCGAATTCAGTGAGGCAAGTGTCATAAGAGAAGATTCTGGAAGCTTCCATTGCCTCTCCACCTCGCGAAATGACACTGCCATTTGTCATTTCTCGCCCATCGCACCCCACAGAAGGGACTTTTGAAATGCAATGCATCCTCACAGCGTATTTAGGTGAGATGCAACGCACTTAGCTAGTGGAGTAGCTGCAATGATCTTGTTTTGACCAATTCTGAGTAGTTTCTCATGGAGAACTTCTGGGAGAAGCTGTAATCTGTTGACCTTGTTCGTTTAGGGGTTAGAACAACAGTTTTAGGGATTTAGGAGCCCTTGGTTTATGGACATTTCATGCTTGGGGTTGTAGAGCACAAAAATGTCTATAACAGTTGCCCCCTAAAGTATGAGGCCGTTAACCTTTTGGTGTCGGGTGAAATGCTTTATTATGAGGATCCGAAGTTCTTTCAATGCTGGGAGGAGACCTGTAATAAGATACAATACAATACATTATCTTCATAATATTTTCATGATCTAGCTGAGGCGGGCATTCCCATGCTCAGCTTTATAAATTCATTTTCATGTACATAGGACAGACAATCGTCTGAGTGTAGACTGATGATTCTGATAGAGCCATCATCCTTTTGAGTGGATGATTATCTGTGCGAAAATGATGTACATTTAATGTCTTTATTTCCTTGAATATATATCGCAGCCCGGATGGATGAAACTAGATCCGGGGTCTTCAATCTCGTCCGATCTTCACTCGAAGTACAAGTCGATCCATGTGAGAAATGTTCTGAAGTCGAACATGGAAAGACATCGCTTGATTACCAGTCAATGATGTAAACTATTAACAAGCGCGAGAGGAATCACCGATAATGATAATGACCCTCAAGGTACTGCAGTACAATTCACGTGGTGTGAATAAAGGACTTGGCGTTGAACACCACGCAAAATCTTTCGGTCGAAGGCCATTGATGTAAACCTGTCGTCGGAAGTGAGAAACTTGCCATTGAGGCATGCAAGCTTCAAAGTACTAAATGGGGTGTTCCTAGATCAACTTCTTGGATAATGAGCTGATGTCAACAAGAAGTGATCCGTCACAGGAGGGCCTTAATGAATCCCACATCAATGACACGGAACGGAGCAAATGATTTTGATGGAGGTGAAAACGATCTAGTGATATAAGGTTCAGGGTGGCGGTCATGAAAGAATGGAGTATAATGTATGGTAGTGGGTGAGACACAGGTGAATCCTCTGAATGACTTCTCTTGAACATATCGGCAACACTGATGTGATGGATCGGTAGCATTAACCCCAAATGTGAATGGTATGGCGTGACCATGGTGATGTGACCGGTGAATGAAACAACCCAACCCAACTCGAACACGGAGCGGAAGTGTCATGTTCAAGAGCGACTTGCTACCAACAAAGTTTCTTTGAGTTTTCTTCCCAATTTTTCCCCAGTCATTGCTGACCAGTACCTCTTTATTTTTGTCAAGCTTGAGGAGGATAACATATGCTTGTTCTATAATTTTCCCTTCGGGCAAACCCATCGCTATGTTTTAACGAGCCTAGCGATAGTGAAACTCGTTCTCGTCTATAGACAAGTTTGTCGCTATTAATCTTTTTAACGAGTTTAACGACAAAGAAAACTCCGTCCTTTTCAATTTTAGAGAGTCTGAAAAGGAACATAAAGGTAACTCCAAAATTCCTTTTTCGTCATCTAATTCCTTAAGTCCGAAAAAGTATAAAACAATACAGAAGGGATGAATTTTCGATACTTTTAACGAGCCGAACAAAACAAGCGCTCGATCTTTTTGTGTAATAATCCCTCAGGTCCAAAAAGATTAAAATCTAGAGGAGGGATAGCACTTCCTGTCCCTTTAACGAGCTGGAGAGGCCAATGGCTCGACAATCTTTTCATATTTTACTAGTCAGTTGAAAAGAGCTTAAAGGAGACTTGTCTTTTGAGGAACGAGTGATAAAACGGGTAGCAGTTGATTCTAGGTAAGGTTTGGAATTTTCCAATCACGGCAGTGTCACAAGGATGGCTAGTGAAATCACTCTTCGCAGCTGTTCCTCAAAATGGGTAAACAATCAAATGGAGGTGAATGATCGGCCAATGAAAAAGTGGAGGTGACGGTGCAAACACGACCAAGGCTTTAACGGCTGAAGTACTACATTCACGATGGTTATTTACCGGGGAATAGTTCATTTTTTAACGAGCTTAAATGCGGGGGGAAACATTTGCTCATGTCTTATGTTTATTTTTTAACGAGCTTGAACTATGTGCTAAAACTGCTCGATGCGGGTTTATTTTTTAACGAGCTTGAACCTTGCGGTAACACTGCTCGATTAAATGGTCCCATTTTGATTTTACCATAAATAGCTTCGTTCTTTCAAAGATTGTACTGTATTTTCAACTGCTTCATCAAACTAATCAGAAATGGACAATATATGCTTGAAAACGACATAGAACACTAATATTTTACTTTGAACTACGTAAAAAGTAATGAAAAAGCATTTTTACCTCTCATTTTACCATTTCATTTGAACTTTGGTTTGTTGGAGCTTTGGAGGTGCTTTTCCCCCTTGATTTTCATCAGCTGATTTTGGGAGATTCTATGGACGATTCTCGGCGCCGTCTGGACCAGGTAGGAGCTAAACCTGAGCTCTTTCATTTCATGGTTTCCATTTTGCATTTTGAGCTTGATTCCTAGCTTTTCTGAGCCCTTGGGGTTTGAAGAGCACATTCTGCCTTCAGCGCACCCTCTGTGTATTGAAAGGTGCGTTGAATGTTGACCTGTCTAAAGGCTATCTGACATTCAACGCACCTAGAACACTGCTGCAGGTGCGTTGGGCGCAGAAAAGGAATTTAATGCACAATTTTTGATGGAAATTTTGCCTATTTCTTACCAAAATTGGGATCTAACTCCTCTCTTGTTTGTTTTTCAGAGATCTTTGGAGTAATATGACCATTACATGGTGAGAACATGAGCATGAAGAAGAGGACATGCTTTCCCTACATGATCCGGTTACAGTAAATGCATTGCGGAACTGTGGCTTGCTGAAGTTCTTCCGCATTTCTAGCAAGAGACAGCAAATAAACTTACTGCAGTATTTGCTCGATGCTTGGGATCCTACCAATCAGGTTTTCCATATCAGGGGCAAATCTATCCCCTTGACTGTAGTAGACATCTAATTCTTGACTGGCTTGTCGAGGCAGGGTGCCCCCATCTCTTTATCCGGTTCGGCCCGAGGAGGCGACTCTGTGAGAGATTATGTTCGTCGCTACTGCAGAGAAGGATCTCAGCCGAGTAAAGATGGCAAGATCATCATCCGTGGTGTCACTGACAGGTCCCTCAGGACTATTCTGTTTACTTTTGGTAGGATGGCCGGTGGTGCGGCTCTTCATGTAGCCAACCAATCTTACATGTAGCATGCCTTGGAATGCCTCCAACCGAAGGTGTTCAACTGGTGTGACGTAGTACTTCTTGTGATGAAAGAACAGTTGACAAAGATAAAGAACAAGAGGTTGAAGAACTTTGGGTACGGTTCTATTTTGATCGCCTTTGCCTTGGAGAAGATACCACTAATGCAACCGCAGTATATTGCACTCGATTTACCTTCTCCTACTGAACCACGTATGCAGAGATGGGTTGACCATATATCTAGGCATGCTGGCCAGTCTCAGATTTCATTTTCTGATACCTTCTTCAAGTGGTTTGATCGTCAGGAGATGGTTTATTCCGAGTATCCATACACTGGCATGGACTTCCGGGGTGATCCAGATTGAGTACTGCCGGATGGCGAATAGTGGGGCGCCATTGGTAAAATCTTTGACCATATTCCTGTTTATCGTTTTTCATTTATAATGTCCTTGTGCTTTATTCTATCAAGACTTTAATCAAACTCATGTGTACATGCAGATGTTGGTCCTGTTCATCCAGTAGTTTGCCTGAGAGTACCAGCTGCTGCCCCAGCATGAGAGGCCGTCGGAAGGGCTATTCTTCGTGACCTCGATGTGGCCGAGACTCTCACATCATTACAGGAGCAGGTTGAGGGCCTCACTCTTGGTATTCCAGATGTGAGGACCGACGAGCTACCTTTGAGGTTACAACGGCATACTACTGGTGTGCCTGACGATGGACTCTTCTCTTACGCATGATCGCACAGGTTGTGACTTGCTATCACGAGCATCATTAGACTAGGGTGCCCCCTAGCATTTTGAGTTTTTTGGTCATTTGACCGATTTTGTCTTCGTTACGGAACATTATGTGTAAACCATAAACAATTATATATATTTTTGATTTTCGAAGTTTTATTTTGGTTAAGTTGCATGATCCAAATGCAAACATTGATGATATGTTTCTTTTTATAAATGTTGCAAATGTCTATCTAACACATAATTTTCTAATGAGTCGGTTAATGTGTTTAAGTTTCTGGAAATGTGTTGATATTGAATAAAATCAAATTGTCTTTCCAAAATCTTAACCCTTAGGAACATGTGATAAATAGCTGGGTTTCTGATGGAATATATACCCGTGAGTTGTAGTATTACGAGTTGAGAGTCTAGCCTGACAATTAGTCGGCGTATACCATGTGTGATGGCATCAGAGAGAAGTTCTATCAATGCGCTATATTCAACGATGTTATTTGTTGATCGACCAATACATACCCCTCTGAAACTTACTAACTTGCCGCTCGGATCAAAAATAGCCTAGGCTGCGGAAGATAGGTTCCGCGAACTACGACTTGCTCCGTCGGCATATCCAACACATGACTCCAATGGGTTCGACATCTGCAATAAATGTAAAAAGTGGATTACTTGGCCAAAATAAGCACTTTAGCGAAAACAAAAACATAACAAAAGCATACAGGTTACCATTACGCATAGTAATGCTTGAGGTACAACCCATTACGGGGTTGCGCCAGTGGAATTCCGTCATAATCCATTAACTCGTACGCTCCTTTTGCTAACACTCATTTAACAATATAGGGGCCCATCCATAAAGACTTAAATTTACCTGCTCCCAATTTATCGGATTCTTGGTCGTAAAGCAAGACCAAGTCACCTTCTAAGAAGACACGGGGTTTGACACTTTTGTCGAACTGCACCTTGACTCGTTTCTTATGGGCTTCGTTAGCCAAAGTGGCATCACGACGGGTTTCATCCAATTGGATTAATTCCAAGAAACGAGCTTCTTCTTCTGAAGTTCCGGGGAGGAGATCAATTGCGAGTTTGAGAAACGAGATTTCACACTGGATTGGTAAGACTTCTTCCAGGCCATATACCAATTGGAAAGGTGTAAACCCGATTGCGTTCCTTACCGATGTTCGGTAAGCCCACAAAGATGAGTACATGATTAGGTGCCATCTTCTTTTGTGAACTCCAATCATCCTTTGCAGCATGCGCATTAGGACCTTGTTGATTGCTTCAACTTTTCCGTTGGCTTGCAGATAATATGGAGTAGAGCTGTCGTGAGACAACCCTAGTTTGGCAGCTAATTCGACCATCATGTGATTGTGAAAATGCGATCCATGATCTGTGACTATAGCCTGTGGTACGCCGAATCTGGCGACTACATGATTGAAAAAGAAGAGGGCAGCTGTTTCACCAGTATTATCTAATGTAGGCATCGCCTCGGCCCATTTGGTAAAATAGTCAAATGCGACTATGATATACCCATGCCCGCCGGTCGAGGTGGGGTTACATGTCATGAAATCGATGCCCCATTTGGCGAATGGCCCAACAGCCACTATTGGTTGCAGAGTTGCGGGTGGTCTTCTGGTTTTTCTATCGAAAATTTGACAAGCATGGCAACTTCTGACTGCGGTTATGCAATCTTTGAACATTTTTGGCCAGAAGTATCCTACTCGTAAGATTTTTTGCTTTGTAGCATATCCAGATTGATGCCCCCCACACGCACCTGAATGACAATCATTCAGGACTTTTTCGGCCTCCTCATGGGTGAGTCACCTTCTCAGAACTGTATCGATACCACGATGGTAAAGTGTATCACTGACGATCATGTAGTATTTTGCTTGGTATCGAATACATTTTTGTTCGGAGTGGGAGGTGTTTGGCCTGTATTTTTGGGTTTGGAGATAAATGATTATATCTCCATACCGTTCATTGCTTGCAGATATCAAAAAGAAATTTTCGTCCACGATTTCTTCTTCGGATGTGTCATCATTGGACGACGATGGGAGATCGCACAATAATTCTGCGAAAACTAGAGCTTTCTTCGACTTGGATTTTACAAATTCCAGATCAAACTCTTGTAGGATTGCTATCCATTTTGAATATTTGCCCCCCAGAAACTGTCGTGACAATATATAAGTCATGGGGTTGCAATCTGACAGAATGGTAGTTTTCCAAAAGAGGACATAGTGTCGAAATCTCTGTATCGCTTGAACAGCTGCAAGTGCTAGCTTTTCAACGTAAGAATATTTGCTTTCTGTATCATTTAAGTTTTTACTTAAATAATATATAGGATGTTCAATTCCATCGACTTCTTGAACTAAAACCATTGCGATGGTCGTATTTGCTGCAGCCAGATACAGGTTAAAATATTTTTGATAATTAGGAGCGTACATTAATGATGCTTTCATTAGTGATTCTTTTAAAGCATCAAAGGAAGCTTGCACAACCTGATCCTAGACAAAGGGTAATTCCTTCTTTAAAAGACGTGTATAACCTTTAGCAAGTTCGACGTAATTTGGAATGAACCTCCTCAGAAAGTTTGCTTTCCCTTGGAGTTTTTGAATTTGAAGCAAATTCGAAGGTGGAGGCAAATTTATGATTGCCTGGACCTTACATGGGTCGAGACGAATCCCGTCTTTCGAGACTACAAAGCCAAGTAAACGACCAGAACTGACACAAAATACACATTTGTGTGGATTGAGTCGTATCTTGTAGTGTCGGCAACGTAGAAATATCGCTCTTAAATGCTGCGGATGATTAGTCCGCTTTCGCGAATGAGCCGGAAGGTCATCGAGGTATGGTTGAACGATGTTCTTGATGTCATGGAAGGCATAATTCATTGCCCTCTGAAATGTCGCCCCTGCATTCTTCAAACCAAAGGGTAATTTTCGATATGCGAACGTGCCCCACGGACAAATAAATGCAGTCTTTGATTGGTCCTATGGGTGGATATTTATTTGATTATACCCAGAGAATCCATCCATGAATGAAAAGATTTCGCATTCGGTGCATTCATCAATTATCTAGTCGATGAAGGGTGTAGGGTAGTTGTCTTTTGGACAAGCTTGATTTACATCCCTATAATCGACACACACTCTAATCGTCCCTGATTTTTTCATAACAGGGACAATATTCGATACCAAATCGGTTAGAGGAACCGGGTAGATGAAACCAACATGGAGAAGTTTTTCAACTTCTTCCTTACTGGCACGACTTTCTTGGGGTGCACCTCCCTTAGCCGTTGTCGTACTGGTTTGACATCTGGATACATCTTAATTTCATGTTCAATGATACTCGAGTTGATGCCTGGCATTTCACTGTATGACCAAGCAAAGACATCTCTGAATTCGCGAAAAAGAGCATTATATATCTCCAGTTCTGAAGGAGAACAACATTTGCCAACATAAATATTCTCTACAACATCTGTTTTGGTCGAGATATTTATGGCGATAGTCTCTTCAATGTTGGACAAGTTTCACTCTGAATCCACCGTGTTTACAGTATTTGATAGGAAATCAAAGACTGAAGGATGATAAAGGTCATCTTGAGCATCTTCTTCACAATCCAAAAGAAGGGAACGATGGTGGGAATCATTCCATGGTGCCCCTTCCATTACCATTGATTGGACAATTCCTTCGTCGGTGACATGCACTCGCGACCAAGGATCTGAAGGGGTACCATATTCTTTAGACCTATCTATCCAAACGCTTGATGAGCATTGATTTGGGTTTGCCTCCCATGCTAGGAACATTGATTGCTACAATATTTCCGTTGGGCTTGGGGGTAAAACCACTGCATGATCCATGTCGATATCGTTTTGTGAGATCTTTTTAGAAGATATCATATTACAGGTTCCTACCGACGCTACTTCCGCCAGGTTGATTGGAGGTGGAAGGGCGAAAGTTCCCATTAGTATAGGATCTTTTAGTAGGCCTACTCCGATATTTTGAAGCGAATGGGGGCTTCCATGGATCATGGGAATGCTTCCTGTAACTTGAGAACCATTCGGGAGGAAGTTTTGTTGATCGACAATTGTAATCCCTCCTTGAAAGGGAAATGAAATCTTCCTAAAATAGGTCGACACAACAGCCGCCATAGCATATATCCATGGTCTTCCTAGTAGGATGTTGTAATCAAGATTTCCATCGATGACTTCAACATCTATTTCTACCGTTTTCCCTCCTAGTTCAACTTTCAAGTTACTTAGGATACCATATGGGGTATATGTTCTTCCGTCAAATGCTTTTAATGTCGTCGAAGATCGCGACAAGGTTGGAGATCCTAAATTTTTCCAGCAACTCATCGACATAATGCATGTAGATGCTCCCTCATCGATAATTGTTCGATGAACAGTTTTGTTGAGGGATTTCACTTGAACAAGGGAAGCTAGTTGAGCTGGTAATTGAGGATCGTATCCTTTATGGTCAAAGGATACAAGATTGGAATCCTTTGGGTCTACCCCACCAATGGCTGATAATAAAGCCTGCCTTTGGGATGGGAAATTCTGTAATACTTCAAGAGTCGACATAGCGGATGGCGATTGGGCCAAATCTTCCACTATATTATAATGTTGTGCTGCTCTAGCGCAGGGATTAAATGTCGACTTGTGTACTACTCCTTTTGGCGGTTTTATTGTCAATTCAGGAATGGTGGGTGGCGCAACTTCTGTCGAAGTTGTTGTCGAACTACTAGGTTGATCTTTATCCTTGTTGTTCGACAGCTGTGGATTCCCATAATCTTTGTTCCTTGTCGATATCAAAGCATCATTTTGCTGTTTTGAAACCGACAACATTAGCACTTGAGACGGGGAAGCATTTCCACTTTCAACCAGATTTGTTCCCGGATTTGGAAACGGATCAGTTAACACTGCGGAGGTTTTTGAATTCTTGAAGAATTTCTTAAGCTCAGCTCTGTGTGGACAATGTGCGGTCCAATGATCCTCATCGCATATAAAGCATGGATTTTTTGGTTTCCTATCTCCAGGAGGGTTTGAAGAAGATTTTTCAGGTGATGATTCCTCCTGTTTCTTCTTCTTCCCTTTGCCTTTCTTCTTGCTTCCTGGTTGTTTGGTTTCTTTGCCTTTATCTATCGATACAACATTTACTTCCGAAGCAAGAAGTTCATCTTTTGCATTTTGACTTGAAATCTTACGGGCCTTTTTGGATGTAGCCTTTGTCGATTTCGTGTCCGTTGTGCCAATCACGCCATCATCGGCATGAGAGTCATTGTTCAATTTAGGAGGAGGAGGAATTGAGAATTCCAGTCTAGGGCGTTAGGTATTTTATCGTAGAGCATGCCAGACCGAGTGTAAATCAAGTCCAGATATTGCGCACGAGCAATAACTTGCTCTTCTGTTATGACTCCCCCCTTTGCCACATCTTCCGTGATGGAAGGCAGTAATGACTTGATAAACCATTCAGCTAAGAGCTGATCGGGGACATACGTTTTTACCATTCTACGACGACGTCGCCACTCATGTATATGATCAGATATGTGAGTGGCCGTTGTCTGTTTGAAGTTGGTAAGAAATTATGTTCCCGTTTCATACCTTATTGGTAATTGAAAATGGGTTAAAAAGGTTGTGGCTAAGGTACTGAAGTTGTTGAACGAAGCTCTAGGCAATTCGATGTACCATTTTGCTGCCGGACCCGTTAACGTCCTCTGAAAGAGGCGAAGTCTTATCGAATCATCATTCAGGGTGTTTGATGAACACCATAGATGAAAGGTCATCACGTGATTCGATGGATCTTCACCCGGATTTCCATTAAATTTAGGAATATCTGATGGAAGTTTATGCGGAATCGCTGGCCACCAAGGGGCGTAAGCGATTGGATCGTTTGTTAACCGGTTTAAATCAGGTAACTCCAAAGTTGCCACAAAGGGTAACTGTTGATTCAGGTTAGGTGAAGCATACCCAGGATAAGATGGGATTGCCTGAGCAGTTGGTCTTTGCATACCGGCATAATGCATTTGATGCTGGTATGTTTGGTAAGGTTGGTGGGCATGACCATTGTAAAATGGTTGATTTTTACTGTTTTGAATGTACGGTTGTCCACTATTAGCAAAGATTTGTTGCTCAGAACCTTGGTATATTTGCTGGAATTGCGGTTGTTGGTATTGCACCAGCCATGGTTGTGAAGCCATATGCTGTTGCCCGATACTAACAGTTTGACCAATATGAGGGGTAATTGTACTCGTCTGAACCTGTGTCATTCCTCCGATCGGCGATTGTGGTTGAGTCACAGGGTCAAGGGGCTATTGCATTACAACCTGAGAAACCTGAGGTTGGCA
This sequence comes from Pinus tabuliformis, assembly GCA_031772625.1. Taxonomy (NCBI): domain Eukaryota; kingdom Viridiplantae; phylum Streptophyta; class Pinopsida; order Pinales; family Pinaceae; genus Pinus; species Pinus tabuliformis. Next base: position 518,821,440 of record CM062809.1, read on the forward strand.
TACAACAGGCAGCGCTTGAACTTGCGACACCATCACAATAGCTGGCGTAGTTGGGATATTTGACATAGGTAAGCATTGTTGCATCGAGTATACAACTCTTGGTTGTTGAGGTAGTATTGGTACCCAACCGCTTGAGGTAATTCCAGTATAACCTGAATGTTGTTGTGAACTCCCGTATTGATATCCTCTCGGAGGGGATAATGAAAGGGTATACTGCCCCCCATACGGTGGTAATCCAGAACTCAAGGGAATTGTTTGCCCTTGGGGGCCGGATTGCCCAAATTGACCTCCAAATGGATCAATTTGTTGAGACTCAACATAAGAGTTTCCGGATATTATTCCGGATGAACAAACAGGAACAGACCATACTGCCGAAATAGCCCCTGAGTGGACTCCTTCTAGCGGTTGAGAGCTAGTAGGGACAAATGGTATACCGACGAACATTGTCAGAGTGATAGAAGGGGGTTCTGCCGATGCTGTGTCAGATGACATAGTCCTAGATGTTAACGGTTGCTCAGACATTTGTAGTCTATCCAAAAGATTACCTAGCGATTCTACAGGAGCTTCCGCTGGTGGTAGACTAACTTTTGATGAAGAAGGATATAGAGTGACCTCGACTCCAAATTGCGTTGGAGTACTTGTTTGAGGATCTTCTATAATTTCTTCTATGGCAATCAGACCAGGTGGAAGGGGAAGATCGTCAGGTCCGTAGAATATTTCTGGTGCCGAAGAAGGTGTGACATCAGCAGCGACAGATGTTTGAAGAGCAAGACTCTCTAAACCAGTTGTAGATGGAACTGGTTCGGTAACACAAGTGTTTACTCTCAGACTAGGATCAATATCATTGTCCTTCTGTGGCTGCTGAACTTCTTCTGTAGAGGCAGGGATTCCAGAAATGTTTGGAGTAACGGAGTCTCTGATGTAGTTGGAACACTTGTTCTAACTTTAATAGGAGATTTGGAACCGGTTAAACGAGTTTGCTTTGTCCATACTGGCTTCGATTTTGGAGACAAAGACGGTTGACTCGTAAGCCTCCGTGAAAGACGAGGTTTCAATTGACTTTCTTCCACGATTGTGGATTACTCGATCAACTAAAATAAAGGGGAAGTATGTTTCCGAATTAAATGAATTTTAGACGCTTTGACACAACTTTTTTTTTCAGTTTTTAAGTGTCGAGAAAAAACAAAAGATGACTCTAGTCTCCTTCGATTTTTAATGAGCCTGAAGTGACAAGTGCTCAGATAAACCTTTTCCGTTAAGGAGTCTGAAAAGGAACGAAAGGGACTGCTCTGGAAGTCTAGGTAGAGGGAGTACCAAACCAATCGCAAAACTACAGAATACTTTTTACGGTACGACAGTCAATCTTCCTGAATGCTGTTTTCAGTGCATTGTGATCGATAGGGCGGCAGACATGGCTTCCTATGGATAAAGGATTAAGCCTATTGGGGTCTCCCAAAATATACTCGACGGTACGTGGGAGCACAAGTCCGTACTGGCACTTATCGTCTCAAAGTGGAGGAATCACCCAACCATCAGTGAGAACAACAGTTACCAGGCTTTACGATGCCGGAATACGTCTCTGGCCTAGACCTCTAAATGTTGTGCATTAAGTTCCAAAGTGTTGTTAGATTCATTGAATTTATTTTAAGTTGATATTGTTTATGAAGTTTGCCTTTCGGGTTCACCACGAGATGTAGATGTAATTCCTAAAATGCAATCTAAGATGATAAACAAACTTTTTATCTTCTTTATGCAATGAAAATCCTAGCTACTAGGGAAAAGAAAGACGGAATCTTTTCACAAAGAGCAAAGAGCACACTCTAAATGCACTTTTCTAAATCAAGCCAATCAGACTGTCTATATGCAAATGCACATGCATGTATTTGTTTTCGAATTTCTTAGTATATGGATGCTAAAAAGAAAGTTGATGCACAAATCTGAATTTATTTTCAAGCGACAAATATAAACAAGTTTCTTTTCGAAATCAAAAAATGGAGACGATTACAACACCTTACGATTTTGAACTGAATGCTTGTTCTCGACACTAGAAAATTACAAATTCAGACCAAAAGCAATAGTAACAGGATAATCAACCATCAACAGCAATCAAACTTTTTCCTACGATCGAAATCGACACTTGCGACAGATTCAAATCAAAGGACGACAATACGACTATGCTACTTTTGCAAAGGAGAACTGTAAATGACTCAACAAACACACAAAAAATATACAGTTCTTTTGTACAAAGGAGGTGGGATAACAGTAAGGAAAAGGGGTTTCAAATAGACATATACTGATCACAGGCAGCAAAATTCAGGAATAGAACTGGAAAGGATGATCCACAGAAGCCACAACTACACAAAGCTAGTCTGATCAGCGCACCTGTAACACAGAGAATCTGAAATGCAACGCAGGTTGTCCACTCAGGAAGTGCGCTAAAATTCAGAATCTCTGAACAGTACCTGCGCTGGGCCAGAAACGAGACTCTGTTCGGGTTCCGGGTCACAGTTTGCAGTTCAGTTCTTGGGTTTTGGCCGAGTAAAAAGCAATCAGTAATGCAACAATCAGGGGTAGATCTAAGGAGGATCTAAGAGCTATCACAAGGGCAATCAGATAGTTTGTGAATCAGTTGTTTAAATCATAAATAGATCCAGTAGATGGATTGAAGTAGCAGTTGTCTACTTTGCATTTGTTATGGCAAATGCAGTTCGAATGCTACTTGTAAGTTTATGAAACAAACAACAAAGAATGATAAACAAACAAACTAATTAGGTCCCCAGTGGAATCGCCATTTTGTTATAGGGAAAAGTGTCTATTTAGAACTGCTCTATCCCACTAAGGTGTGACAGTTGCCTTAGAAACAAACAGAGAAAAACTACTTTTGTATTCCCTTTATGAATTATAGATAGAGAGGAGCAGAAAGACCAACCTCTGTCTTGTGCTAATCCTTCGATTCGATCCCTCTCTTCTTTGATAGTCCCCAACTACCTGGTCCCTTGCACGCCCAGCTTCACAAAGTACCTGTAAGATCACAGAAGCATAGCACTATACAAAGACATGGATCTATAATCATAAACAATCTAGGATCAGATGTAAATTGACTATACAAATGTAACAAGCATCAATGATACAAAAGCATGGAGGAAAACTCAAATAGCTTTTATTGATAAAACAAAAAAAGATCCAGGAGGAGTTACAACCAGTTGTTCTGACCCAACATCAACCTCCTAGCAAAGAAGCCCCTCTTCACCTCAAACAAAGCTTAGATCACCCAACAATCTGATGTTTGTCTCTAGAAACCAACAACAATTCCTTACAATATGCAAAATTCCAGCCTCTGGATCTCTGGGATGAGGGATCCATATATAGATATCTGTAAGGGGGATGAGTCAGCTTGTGATTTGATTAGTGTCTTCTCTCTGACAGTTCTTGCTTCCACTTGGAGGCTGAGGGCCTCTTACTCATCCTTGGTCAAATTCAGTGAGGCAAGTGTCATAGGAGAAGATTCTGGAAGCTTCCATTGCCTCTCCACCTCGTGGAATGACACTGCCATTTGTCATTTCTCACCCACCGCACCCCACAGAAGGGAATTTTGAAATGAAACGCACCCTCACAGTGTATTTAGGTGAGATGCAACGCACTTAGCCAGTGGAGTAGTTGCAATGATCCTGTTTTGACCAATTCTGAGTAGTTTCTCATGGAGAACTTCTGGGAGAAGTTGTAATCTGTTGACCTTGTTTCTTTAGGGGTTAGAACAACACTTTTAGGGATTTAGGAGCCCTTGGTTTATGGACATTTCATGCTTGGGGTTGTAGGGCACAAAAATGTCTATAACATGGTAACATGAAATAAATATTTTGACTTCCATATGATCTTACATGAAGTTATTAGTCATTTCTATGTTTGTTGAATTATATGTTTTAATTATGAAGAATTCATCTCTTTAGAATATCCACAATGCAATAATGAACTACAAAAATAATTTATGTTATATTCAATCTACCAAAGTTGATATTTTGATTAAAAGTAAAGAAATATTAGAAATTAATGTTGATTTTTTAAATTATACAGTGATATCGCCATGATATTATTTATTGTTATCATTTGGTATAAGAAAGTTCTAAAAATGTTTAAATTGTAAAGCTTCATTTGAAGGGGACGCTTTTTTTATGGTTGATTTTTAGGTTTTTGTTGCAATAAGATAAGTTGTCTTAGGCTAAGATTTGAAAAGAACTATACTTTAGCCTTTAAAGTAAATATTAATCTTGGAATAATGAATCTTTCCTTTACTTATTCATTTTTAAAAATTGTTTTAGTCATATAATTTGTGCATAATTTCTTGGTTGAAATATGTTAAAAACTTAAGGTTTTTAGTTCCATGGATGAAAAAAATCAAAATCTTAAGGTTTTTCTGAGTATGATATTTTATCTTTAATGTTATGGTTCAAAATAATTATAATTTTAGAATTTTTTAGAGTCAAGATATTTTATCTTTAATAACATGGATGGAAATTCTTGGAATTATAAGGCTTTGAGACACGATATTTTATCTTTAACATCATCTTCGAAAATTGTTGGAATTTTACGATTTTTCAAAGTCATGATAATTTATCTTTAATTCCATTGCTAAAAAGTGTCAAAATTGTAATGAATTTTTTTTGTTCCAACATCAACACTTATTGTTTTGAGGGTGTTGTTTTCATCCTTTTTTCAAAAAAAAAAAATTGGTTTTTATTGCCATTTAAAAAAAATTGTTGAAAATTTACCTAAAAAACATCATTCTCGCACACATAATTTTCTTTTTTGGTTTTTTTCTTCATGTTTTTTTTGGGGGTTTTGGGTTACAGTTCTCATTTTATCGATAAATTTTTTCATTAACACTAATAAACTCTTAGTCATAACAACTAAGCTTGTTACTAGTAACCTCTATGATCCATAAACTGATCCCATATACAAACATATTCTCTAACTTCTATACGCCCTAACCCATAACCTATATGACACATCCAAACCCTTTTTGTTTTTAAACCTTAAATGAAATAACCCCTATCTCTAAATGCATATATGCTTTGGACTTGGCATTAATAAGTAAAATTCATAAACTATTATATCCACTATCGCTGATAAATACCATATTAACTTATAATCCTTAACACTCTAAAAACTCCCAACCCCTATAAATCCTCACCACATAGCCCCTTAAAAAAACCCCTAACCTTTAACAAATAGCCCTAATAAAACGTAACACATAGTTCAAAAACCCTAGTTTCTAACCCACATAATCCTTAAGCCCTCTTTCCCATAGCCCCAAACATATATAAATCCTAATAAACCCCGTTGTGTGACTTTATAAACCTTATCCTTATCACTTATAAACCTTAATAACTAACCCATAGTCCTTAATCCCCATACTCAATAAATCTAAACGTTGGACCCATTCAATGCTCACGGTGCAGTGTTGGTGGATGATATTGGTGATGGCCATGTTGGAAGATGTTCCATGTCATTTCAAGAGAATTTCAACAAATATTCCGTAGATGGGAATGAGGAATTAGGACAATGAGACTGCACGATCAAAGTTTATGTAAACATTGACGATCTCAAATATTATGCGGGGGTGTGAAGCATCCTTGTGTCTTGAAATCCTTGCATACTGTCAAGGCATGTTCCTAGTCTAACCATGTCAATTTTTTATGCATACAGGATCATTTTGAGAAACTTCAACGTTTTCCCCATTCACTGCTCATCATGAAACGTCGGTGGATGACATTGATGATGGGCATGTTGGAAGACATTCCATATTGACATTTCATGACAGTTTTTACAAAGATTCCATAGATGGGAATGAGGAATGAGGACAATGAGATTGCATGATGAATGTTGATGCAAACATGGATGATATCAAATAGTATGCGATGACAACACACATCTTTGAGTCTTGAAACCCTCACATACCATCCAGGCATGTGTCTGCTATAACCATGTCAAATGTTGACGCATACATGAATAGTTTGAGGAAATTTCAATGTTGGCCCTATTTATTACTCACTGTGCAGCATCCATGGATGACATCATTGATGGGCATGTTAGAAGATGTTCCATGACATTTCAAGAGAGTTTCAATAAATATTCCATAGATGGGAATGATGAATGATGATAATGAGACTACATGACGAATGTTGATGCAAATGTGGATGGTCTCAAATATTATGCAGGGCATCAAGCATCCTTGAGTATTCAAACCCTCACATACTATCAAGGCATATGTTCAGTCTAACCATGCCAAATTTCGATGCATACAAGAATAGTTTGAATAAATTTCAACGTTGGCCCCATTCACTACTCACCATGTGGAATTGGAGGATGACATTGGTGATGGGCATATTAGATGATGTTCAACTACATTTAAAGAGTTTTGATAAATCATAAATCTCCTAATCCCTAATCCTGCATTGACCTTTAGATCCTTAAGCCCTAATTCATAAAGTACCCTTAATCCCTTAACCATACTTAATCATTGATCCCTTAATGTAAAATCCCTAAATCTCCTAACCCCTAAGCCATTGACCCGTAAAAACTTAAGACCTAATCCCTAATCCCTTAATCCATAAACCCCTATTCCCTAAGTACTACTTAAACATTAATCCCTTATCCTATAATCCCTAAGCCATTAACCATTAAACTAACTAACCCATAAGGACCAAATGCCTTGGATCTTGACCCTTAATCCCTTAAAACCTAACCCCTAATCCCTTAACCCTTAATCCTTGTACCCCAAATCCCTAAATCCAATAATCCTTAAATTCCATATTCACCTAACCCCAAACACCTTGATTAATTAACTATTTAGGCACATCTAGAGCTAAAAAGGGAGCTAACTAAGGAGGTAATTTAGGTGCAAAAAAAGAGTTAAACCTGACACTATCAATGGTGTTATTTTTGGGGAAACTTATGGCGCTATTTTCAACGATATTTCTAGCCTGATTTTCTGTTCTACTTCTGGTCTTAATTCCAGCGTTATTATTGCCCAATTTAGCACCTAAATGTTTTGGCTAGAAAAAAAACACCAAAAATAATTCCAACTCGATAAATAGCACAAAATGTTTTCAAAAAAATGAGGAAAAATACACTAAAATAGTCCTTGGAAGCAAGAAAGGGAGAAAAGAAGGTATCTAATTACAAGGATTTGTTGTAGTTAAAGGATGAAACCTAGGCCCTACACCATAAAGGATGATTTTAGACATTAATTTTTAAGAATGATAGCTTGATCCACTACGCATGATCTCTTTAGAACATACTAATACCTTTCATGTGGGATATTGTTGATGTTATGAACCTTATAGAACTAGGTATGGGTCTCAGGGTCCCAATTATAGTTGGGGGAACCAATGTATTATTTCATAAACAAATATTATAGGAATTAATTATCATGAAAAAAATATGACCTCATAGGCATATTTATCTTTCAACTGGAGTTATGTGCATCATTACAATTTTAAACCAAGCTTTGGATCAATGGTTACTCAAAATGGTGATAAGATGAAATGAATGCTTTAAGACTTTAGGGAATATTTCATGCATTTAGGGCCAAGAAAATCATCTTGAACTCACACAAATTATCTCCCAATTGTATCCTTTTCCATTCAATGGGCACATTGGCAACATTATTGTTTTTAGAGAAGTAGGTATTGGTTTGAAGACTTGGACCAAGTTTAAGTGATGAAACCTGCTCATTAGGCCTAAAACATATCTTCTTGGGCTCAACTATCATCAATAAATTCTTCATCCATTATAATTGATCTCTCTATGGGACATTTTTCATTTGAATTGCAATATTTCATCTGAATTGCAACATGTACACCACTAAATTTTTTTAATTTCTAAGTATAGGTTGTGGGGTATTAGACAAAGTCAAGGAAAATCACGATTCAAGACCTTAAAGTAACCTTCTATGCATCTAACTCCAAAAATAATGACTCAAACAAACACATACCATATCTTATGAGCATCATCATCCTCTTAGTTTGGATATGGTACCTGTTAGAAGAATTTGAGCTCTAGGTATCATTCTCATTTCCTTGAGCATGGTTGGAGGGGGACTTAGCCCTAAAACCTTAAAGGTAGATTTTCTAAGGTTGAAGGGACATGAATAATAACTTGAACTACTATATAGGATGATTCTATGGGATATTTCACCTCTACAAATGGATATGGGCTCTATAAAGATGTTTTTATCACTAGATTGTGCCATGGCTCCTTAAACATGGTCGACATAGGAAACACTAGATTTAAGCCCTAAAGGAAATTTTCAAATATCTAGGACCAATAATTCGATCTCAAATATGGGTCTTGGGACCTTGGACATGGTTAATAGGGAAAATGTGAATCTTGGGACCTAGAAGAAGCTTTTAAACATTCGAAGCTAAGCAAGATGCTTCAAGAAACTACCGATGGCCTCTTGAAGATATCTTTGTCCCTGTATTAGGGATGCTTGTATTATTAGATGGTTTTATCAGTGCATGTGTGTCCCAATGAATTGGAAATTATATAGGGAATAAGGTTATGACATAGGTCTTAAAGAAGGCTTTCAAGCACCTAAATCCACAAATAACTTAATTAAGCACCACACATGACCCCTAGAGGATTTCCTTGCCATATGAGTATATATTTTAGCATGCTTAGTTTTAAATATTAGGTATGGGTCTTATGTCCTTGAAATTATTGAGGGGGTAAATGTAAACCTTATCTAATAACTAGGTACAAATATGATGCCTCAAACTGCCACACCTAACCTCTGAAGGTTTTAGTCAACTTATATGGCTCCAAAGTGATGAATGGCATATGAAACTACCATAGATGACGTTTTGATAGGATATTTGGCATTCAAGTGTGATTATGGGTCTCATTAGGATATTTTGAACATTAGGTATGGGTCTTGAGTACTTGTACATGGTCAAGAGAGAAAACCAAGGCCTTAGGTCCTATAATAAGAATCTAGGCATCTAGGGCCCACAATGACATGTTGAACCACCGAAAAGGACCATTATAGCATATCCTTAGCCTCCATGTGGGGATAGTTAGGATTATGAGATTTAAAACATTAGTATGAGTTAAATAAGTTAGATATGGTTAGGGGAAAAACTTAAAAGTCAACTCATAAATGACAATTCTAGTCTTATTGGGCTAATATTGACACCTTTAACCACCACAATTTAACTTACAGGGCAATAGTTTTCCTCTAACTAGGTATATAGCTATAATTGACATTTTTTATCACTAGATGTGGGTCTTAGGACCCTAAAAATTATTATTGGAGGACACATGGACCTTATTCCCTAAATGAATATTTAATAATTTAAGCCTAAGGAATAGTCCTTGAACAACCACACATGCCCTATTGAATGTATCCTTTCCCTATTGAAGAAGGGCATACCATAGGTCATAAGGAAAGATTTAAGGCATCTAGAGGCATGAGTAATGCCTTGAAGCACCACACATGAACTCTAAATGGTATCATTGTCCTTTTGAGAATGGGATGTTAGCACCCTTACAAGGTTTTGAGCAATAGATATGGATCTCAAGGCCTTGATATTCTTAAAGTTGGGAATCCAAAACTTATTCAACTTATAAGGCTTCTAGGCACATAAGATCAAGCACAACACCTCAAAGCACCCCACCTAACCTCTTTAGGTGCTAGGTATCTTACATGGTTGATGGGTCATGAATGATACCCAAAACCATCATGTATCACCTCTCAAGTATATCTTTGGCCTTTATGTTGGAATACAGAATCATTAAGAGATTCTTAGCACTAGATCTTAGGTCCTTATGCATGATAAAGGTATGATACCTAGGCCATAGGCGCTAAAGGAATCTTCTTCAAATTTGGAGTGAAAAACATGTCGAACCATTATGAATTAACTTTCTAGGATAAACTTAGTCAATGGAGGGGGATAGTAAAGATTAGGAGGTTTTAAACATTAATTACAAGGATTTGTGCCTTGGATATGGCAAGGGGAATAAATCAAAGAGTTATGATTTAAATAATTCTTCTAAGGTCAAGAATGATATCTTGAGCCACCACAACTAACCACTCAATGGATTTCTCTACCCCTAACTAGGTATATAGGTACCATTAACATTTTTTAGCACGAAATATGGGTCTTATGGCCCTTGACATGGCTAGGGGAGGAAGCATGAAGCTTTAGCACTAAAGGAATCCTCTAGCCATCAAAGGCCAAGAAGGATGTGTTAAATAATAAAAAATAGCCTCATGAAGGAATCCTAGACTATGGTTGGCTATGTAGTGCCACTAAGTGGTTTTGAGTAGTAGGTATGTCTCGCAAGGTCATGAAAATAAGAATGGTGCTTTAAATAGTCACAAAAAAGCTCTTAAGGGTATCATAGTCTATGGTTGGGAATGTAAGAGCTAATAGGTGGTTTTGAAAAATAGGTATGTGCCATAGATTCTTGTAAACAATCTAGGGAATAAGGCCCTACCTTAGGTCCTAAAGAAATATTTAATGCATTTAAAGCCATGAAAAATGTCTTGAAGTAGCACACATAACCTCTGGAGGGTATCCTTGGCTTCTTATAAAGGATGTGCATGTCCTCACAAGGATTTTATCATTAGCTATGGGTCTCAAGGCCTTGATGTGGTTAACTAATGGACCCAAGATAAAGTACAAATATTTTATGTGTCTTAGGCCTTAAATGATGCCCCAAGCCACCAACCTGAGATTGTTAGGGTTTTAAGTAGCTTATAGGGCTCAATGGTCATGAATGACACCTTAACCATTGTAGATGGCCTCTTGAGGGGATCATTAGCCTTTAAGTGGGAATATGGTCTTCATTATGATATTTTGAGTAAGAAGTATGGGTCTTGGGTTGTTGGACACAATTGAGAGAGGAAATTCATGCCTTAGGTCCTCTGGGTATATTCTAGGTATCTAGAGCCATCAAAAACATGTTGAACTGCCACAAAGCATGTTCTAGGGTATTCTTGGTGTTTAAATTGGGATAGTCAAAATTGTGTTTTTTTGAACATTAAGTATGAGTCTTCATTTCGTAGATATGGTCTGGGGATGAAACACAAGACTTAACCCCTAAAGGAAAATTCACAATACTTAGCCCCTAAAGGAAGAGGGATAAGCATGACACTTTAAAGCACCACAAATGATCTCTCAAAGGCATTCTTTTCCATTAACTAAGTATATAGGTACCATTATCATTTTGAGCATTAGATACAAGTCTTGTGATGTAATACATTGTAATAGGATTGTGAGAACCTTTACCACTAACCAGGTATATATGTACCCTTAGCATTTTGAGTACTAGATATGCGTTTTATGATGTATCGCATTGTAATAGGAATGTGCACATGCTTTATAGTGAATGGACACTATTTCTTAGGAATGTGAACACATTTTAATGTTCATGCATGCTCCTGCTTAGGAACACACATTTATAGCTAAAAAATATTAGATGGCATGCATGCATGGTGGTTTGAGGAGCATCAATGCTATATAAAGAGGAACATATGAATATTTCTAAAATATGCGCATTTACTAAGTTTGTGCATCCTTGCACATGCAATTTCCACTTTTCAACTATCAACTTTGTTCAAATTCCCTAAAGCCAAATTTATATGGCAAGTTATGATGAAACTTTAACTTCAACAAGGAAGAGAAACTATTTGAGAAACGTTTTCTACATACAAAACTCCCCTTGTAACTCCAAATTATTTAACTAAACTATCATGTTATTCTTTACTTTCAATTTATTTTCGGTATCCAAATTTGTGAATCCTGTAACTGCTAGTGATGTTGGCAATAGAAGAAATTAAGTACTCAAAAAAATGCAAATCCATAAAATATGGACAATTTGATAAAGGTAAGTGAGAAATAAAGGTTAATATAGAGTTGATATCATTGGAATTTAAAAAGTAGAAAAAGTAAATTTTCCTTTTTGGTAAGTTACGCTATCAGTGCTATTGAAGAAAAAAAATTACAATTCTATTGCTACTAGTCTTCCATTTTGGAAACTAGACCAATATTATAAACATAAGTATGATATTAAAATGATTATATCAAATGACTTATAATATTCATGTAGGTATAGGAGTTTAATTCTAACTAGGAAATTAGAAAAGGGAACATAACATACACCACTAGCAAAGTTAAGCTTGCAAATTCTCCTATAACTCAAAAACACAATCATAAATTAGCCAGTATGAGAGTTTACTTAAGTATGTGCTAGAATCGATTCATCATTGTTGTTGTTGTGGAAGCCCATTGAGAATTTTCTTAACTAACACCAAGATATTGTTATCCAATTTTTGAAGTCTAATCTGGGATTTTTTTTAACTAACATTGAGGCATTGTTATCTAATTTATTGACATACTATTGGAGGGAATTCCCTATTAAATTTTATAGAAAACGAAAGTTAATAATAAACATACAAACAATATTGAATAGACTAAAATATATAATAGTCAAGATACTAATGGTTTTGGAGCTCTAGGTTGATCAAAACCCACGGTATTGATCCATGTTATTCATGTGAAATATAGCATATTTGAAGGGGGGATTAAACTATCCTAGATACATCTTAACTTAGATCTACGAAGCGATGAAAGGGATCAAATGTTTTTGCATCTCAAGAGATCTGATCCCTCTCGATGCTTGGTAGAAATGTAGTTTATATAGATATAGGCTAGTTTATTTCATTATCAAAATGAGATAAATTCATAAGAAATTACATATTTTGATTGTAATTAATTACATTAAAATTTCTCAATAACTCATAATAAAATTAACATAAGATCGCTTAAGATTAGGTGTTATTTATTTAACAGATAGTTAAGTTAGTATTGTAAAGAAACGATGATGAAATAGAGGTTGGATTTTTGGTTTCACATTAGATATTGGGTTTAAACTTTTTATTATATAATTATTATTAATGTGATAGAAATGTTTAGGACAAAGTTTCTATCATGCAATTATTATTAATGTAATTACATAAATTAATTGATTGGTAAATATTGATAGACATTAAAACACTTATCTCATGATACATTTTACATTACTAAGATTTGAAAAATCAATAAAAATTAACGAATTATAACTTCATTTATTATTATTATTATTATTATTGAAAGAATTAACATATAACTTATATCTATTTTAATTGTGTAGAGAGTCTTTCTACAACCTAGTATAGGGGAGAGGGAAGATGTGTAAGCTTTAGATGTTTGATGTTAGATGTTAGATGTAAACTTTTCTTAGATTCAAATTTTTTATATTGTAAATTTGTTTTTATTAATAAAATTATGAATTTTTTTTAGATAAAACAAAATCATAATATACATATCACATTAAAATGTGTAGCATATAAACAATAGTTCTAAATTAAGATCCTTTTAACCATATAAAGTCAAATGATGATTCAGTAACTATATTTAAATTTAATTAATAAGCACATAACATTTTACAATATAGAAAGATTCTTAACTATGAATATTCACCCTCATTTATTAACTTATAAATAGGATTTGCTACAATATCATGGAAAAATACCATGGATTACCAATACCACGTGCTCAAAAACCATAACTCATTTCAGAATAAAAATATAACTTACAATATAACAAGATTCTTAACCATGGATATTCTCTCTCATTTTACTATGATTATCATTAACTTCTAAATAGGATTCATTGCAATATCATGCACGATGGATTATCAATACCACTTATCCAAAAACCATAACTCATTTCAAAATCAAAATATTTTATAAATATTTAATTTATATTTATATTATGACATTTTTTAAATTAAATATAAGAACAAAAATTTATGGGGGAAATGTTTTAGTGGTAGAAATGTTTGTAAGTTTACATGTGGGCTAGACTAAAAAAAAAAAAAGTTTAAAATTAATTTCCTAGAGAGGTGCTTTCAACACAATATATAGTGAATGTAGATATGGTGTAATGTTATGTAAATATTTTGACTTTATAAAAAAAAAAAAAAAAAATTAAATAATAACTTTAAAAAAATAAAAATATTAATATTAATAAAACCTTGTGACTTCGTCAAATTCCATAAAACTATAACTAAAATATAAAAATAATAATATAATTATAATTAATAATAAAAATATCCTAGATCCATCTTAACTGTGGATCTCTACCAATCACCAAGAGACATCAAACCTCTTATGCAAACATCTTTTAGAGTGAAAGGTTTTAGAGTGAAAGGAGATTTGATCACTCTGAATGCTAAGTAGATTCAAAAATAAGATGGATCAAGGCTAGTTATGAACATTTTTTTGTTTTGTAAATTAATACTTTCTATTATCATGAAAACATAATTACATTGTTGCAACAATTTGTCCATCTAAAGATTTTGATAGACCATAGAATTGAGAGACTTGAAAAAAGAGACTACCATGGATTTGACAGACCCAAAAGAATCACTCGACTTGGGGATGGTCTTCCGAACGAATTTTATTTCCTCTCTTTCTCACGACCTTAGTCCAACCTATTGGAGGTAGATAAAGCAAAGTACTTTGCAAGTTATTGTTGATATATGGAGATTCCTTATCTCTGTTAGAAGATGGTGATTCATGCATCTGCATTAGAAAACCGAAAGAGACATCTTGACTTACCAATTTCCTATTTGTAGGGGATACTAGGATACCTGTTGAATCATCATAAGTATGAGATTCTGATGAGTAGCGATAGTTTGATTTGGTTCTCCTGGAATCATATCATTGTGACACCATCCTACTTTTCATTATAAATAGAAGAAGCCATGCCCTCCATAGGGGCTAGGTCACAAGGTTTCCAACTTTGAGATTTAGAAGATTTGAAGAGTCATTTCTCATTGTAATTTGACAAAGTGTAGGAATTCTATAAATGACCAGTTTGGAGACAACCATGACACTCAAACGTTATCTTTTCATAATCCAGAGATTGGTTTCAATGATAATCATTGATTCTTTGAATTCCCATTTAAAGGAACAATGTTGTTGGAATAATGTAGAAATGATATGTCTAGATAGAGTTGATGAACTTTGTTCTCATAGTTAGTGTTTGAGTCTATCTGTCATGAGTTGTGTCTTCGTAGTTTGTGTTGTGAGTTGGTAATCCGAATTTTTTATAATGTACTGGTTGTCCAAGCAGTTTGATCAATGAGATTTCATTTGATTATTATGCATCTCTATGATTTTCTAATATGGTATCAGAGCCAGAGAGGGAGATCTAGTGAAACTTCATATCTGAGAGAAAGAGGGCTAAGATTCATGAAGCTTGTGAGATCTTGTAGTTATGGTGTTGCTCCCAAGTTTTCTATGTTTTTTGGTTGTGAAAAAGTTATTGAAGTGTTGTCTGTCTATAGCCATTGTGTACAATCAAGATTCAACTCTCATTGGCTATCTGCAATAGTGGTGTGCAATCTAAATATGTAGGTGGGACGTATTCTGAGGCCTTGCACAGGTTCCCTATAATAGTTTGGTTCTAGGCAAGTGATGTGCAGATCTACTGTAGATACATTTGGGAACTCATCGGTCAATCAAAACGGAGCGTTGAACATTGTGCTTTAGATGAAACTTGGAATAATAAAGTGTACCATGCCGGAAGTAATTGTTGTTTTCTGAAAAGCTAGTGTTTTCCACCATTGAAGAGTTCACTTTTCACCTTGAAACAATTCACTATTTTTTAAGTCACGTTGTGTATAAAGTCTTCATAATGAAATTTTGTTTGTAAACGTGAAGGTTTTTTAATGGAGGAATAAGGCATTAAATTTTATTTTTTTATTTATTTTTTTACGGTGAAAAATAATTTACCACATATAAGGAGTTAAATATTTTCTTTTGGGTGAAAGGTAAAAATTGGGTGTATTTGATTAAAAAATGAAATTAAAGTTTTTGAAACAGGGTTTGGTTAAAAAAGGAGAAATAAGAAGTAATTTTGGCTTTGTTTTTTAATTGGAAGCAAGATTAAGTCTTTTTTTAGATCTTGTGCATTTGGTTTTGGATGTGGTGAATTTGGATGTAGATCTCAAGCAAGATTAAGTCTTGTTTTTTTAGATCCTGTACATTTGGTTTTGGATGTGGTGAATTTGGATGTAGATCTCATGAATTTTGGTGTAGATCTGGTGGATTTGGGTGCATTTTGTTGATTGGGGACAATGTTTTTGTCATTATGTCAATTTTTTTTGAAGAAACTTATTTGAATGAGTCCACTTAATGGAGGAAATTATGAAAATTAGAATTCAAGGTATTAACAGTTTTAGAGGGAAATAATTTATGGCCAATAGTGAGTGGGCTGGAGCCTAAGCCAACTACTGCTGTAGCTATTCCAGATTGGGAAAAAAGGGAAACAAAAGAAAAGGTGTTGCTACGAATGTAAGGACAACAACATTCCTCATATTAGCGATTGTAAAACATCGAAAGAAACATGAGATGTTCTCAAAATCTTGTATGAAACATCTAATACTAATCGGATTTTGTTCTTGAAGACCAAGCTTTTGTCAATTAAAATGGAGGCCAATGAAAGTATAAGCAATTTCATTTCCTGTGTCAAAGAGATAAGTGATAAGTTAGGAGACATTGGTGAAAAGGTGTCCAATATTGACTTGGTCACTATCACATTAAATGTCTTAGTGCAAGATTATCAAATTTTTGTTTCAAGTCTTTCAGCTAGAGAGAATCCTCCTATTTTTGATGAATTGACAGGTATTCTTCTACAAGAGGAAGAGAGGATGAAGAACTTTAATTTGGGCTCAAACAATTCAGATTTGGCATTGGTAGCCAAGGGTAAGCATCCATACAAATACAAGCCATGAGACAAAAGCAAAGGAGGAAAGTTTCAAGCAAAGCAGAAAGGTATGACACAATATAAATTTCCAGTTCATGATAAAAGAAATGATGATTATTATTATTGTGGTAAACCTGGACATCATGCTAAAGATTGCTATAAAAGGAAATATAATGAGTCTAAACAGAGAAACAGAAGGCATAATGGGAATTTTTTGGACAAAGACACCTCAACCAATGATGGATTTAAAAATCTCAAATTGTTTGTTTCTAATGCTGCATTGTCTGCTGAGATTGATGATGTGAATGCTTGGTTCATTGATTCTAGTGCATCACTCCATATGTCTTGTATTAAGGACTGGTTTGACGAATATCATGAGAACATTGATGGAACATGTGTTTATCTAGGCGATAATAGATCCCTTCAAGTTCAAGGATATGGAGTAATAGGTGTGATGTTACCTAATGGAAAATAGACACAGATCCATGGTGTGATGTATGTTCCTGGTATAAAAAAGAATTTAATTTATGTTTCTACTATTGTTGATCAATATCTAAAGGTGGAATTTGTCGAATCATAGTGTATTGTTAAATATATCCAGGATTGCTACAAGGTTATTGCCACAGGTACCAGTTTTGGAGGCTTGTATAATGTGACCAGGATCGGGCATCAAGAATTGGCATCTACAACAATGTCAACAAAAAAGTTATGGCATCAAAGGTATGGGAATTTAAATCACAATGATTTAACGTTACTTGAAAGAAAAACAATGGTTGAAGGTCTTCCTGTTTTGAGGAATAATCATGTTGAATGTGAAGCATGTGCACTTGGCAAGCAACATAGGAAGGAATTTCCTATACATGAGGAAAAAAGGCAAAGAGAAATACTTTAATTAATTCATGCTGATGTATGTGGACCTATGCAAACTAGATTTCTTGGAGGAGCATTGTACTTTCTTATTTTTTTTAGTGATATATCTAGATACACTTGGGTCTATTTCATAAGAAATAAAAATGATGTTTTTGAATACTTTAAGGAATTCAAAAACATGGTGGAAAAACAAATTGGGAAATACATCAAAATTATGAGATCTGATAAGGGGGGAGAATACAAATCAAGAGGTTTTAATCAATATTGCAAAAGTCATGGGATTCTACAACAATTGACAATGTGTCATACACCTCAACAAAATGGAGTTGTTGAGAGGAAAAATAGAACGCTGGTGGAATGTGCATGGAGCATGCTTTAAGGAAAAAATATCTCTAATGGTTTTTGGGCTGAAGCCATTAATACCGCTGTTTATTTGAAAAATAGGAGTCCAACCAAGATTTTAGATCTAAAAACACCTTTTGAAACATTTTATGGATATAAACCAAAAGTGAATCATTTAAGGGTTTTTGGATGCAAGGCATTTGCACATATTGCAAAAGATGAAAGAAGAAAACTTGATGCAAAATCAATTAAGCACACATTCATTGCTTATTGTGATGATCAAAAGGCATACAAGTTGTTTGATCCTACTTCACATAGATTGCTTGCAAGTAGGGATATGGTGTTTCATGAAAATGTAGATGAAGGTGATAAAATGAATAACACAAGTGTATGGCATGATAGTTATGATTATGTCAGAATAGAAGCATGTTGTGAACATGAACAAGAACAGGTACAACAACAGGTACATGAATAGGTACAGGTTCAAGGGCATGAAGCATACAACATTCATGACACTCCAAGAAGAGAACATGAGACTGCAAAAATGAGAAATAAGGATGAAAGAAGAAAAACTCTAAGGAGGTCATCACGTCAAATTCAGCGACATATAAGGTATAAATATTATGCATTGATGTCTCATGTAATTAATGTTATAGAACCTTCAAGTTATGAAGAAGCTAAAGAGTATAAATAATGGAGAGATGCAATGAATGAAGAATATACCTCCATAATGAAGAATGACACATGTGAACTAACAAAATTTCCCAAAGATAAAGTTCCCATAGGATGCAAATGGTTGTTCAAACCAAAGTTTAATGTTGATGGTAATATTGATAAGTATAAAGCTAGATTGGTTGCAAAAGGCTATTCACAAGAAGAAGGCATTGATTATGAAGATACTTTTGCACCTATAGCTAAACTGAATACAATTAGAACCATGATTGCATTAACTACAGAACAAAATTGGAAAATGCATTAGTTAGATGTCAAATCTACGTTCTTGAATGGTGAATTAAAAGAATAAGCTTATTTGGTTCAGCCTGAAGGATTTGTAAAGCAAGGATAGGAGAATCTTGTTTGCAGGTTAAAGAAATCTTTGTATGGTTTGAAACAAGCACCAAGATCTTGGTATGTGAGAATTGATTCATTGCTTTATGACAAAGATTTTGTCAGAAGAAAAAGTAATCATAACTTGTACATCAAGAGAGATGAAGATGGTAATATTTCCTTGATATCTTTGTATGTTGATGATCTTATCATAATAGGCAATGCACTCAGGTTGATTGAAGAAATTAAAATTCAGCTGTCACAGGTATTTGAAATCAAGGATCTTGGTGAATTGCATTATTGTTTGGGTCTTGAAATTTGGAGGGAATCTCATAAGACAATCATCACACAAAGCAAATATGCAAAGACAGTCCTTGAAAGATTTCATATGTTTGAATGCAAACCAATGTCTACTCCTTTGGAACAGAATGCGAAGTTGTATAATGATGATGGATCTAAAGAAGTGAATGGAACTTTGTATCGTCAATTGGTGGGAAGTTTGAACTACCTCACCACTACCAGGCCAGATATAGCATATTCTGTGAGAATCCTTAGTCAATTTATGGCTAAGCCTTGTGAAAGCCATTGGAAAGGAGCAAAGAAAGTCCTTCGATATGTGAAGGGAACACTTTCTTTTGGTATTTTATATAGTGATGGATATGATGTTGAGTTGGCGGGTTTTTTGATTCAGATTGGGCTGGAAATCCTATTGATAGAAGATCAACCTCGGGATATGCATTCAATTTGGGATCGGGGGTTGTATCATGGAGGAGCAAGAAACAACCAACTGTTTCTTTGTCATCCACAGAAGTTGAATACAAAGCCTTGACCAATGCAACTTGTGAAGCTATTTGGTTAAGGAGGATTCTTGAAGATGTTGCAGAAAAACGAAGACAACCAAAAAGCATCAAATGTGACAACCAGAGTTACATGAACCTGGCAAATAATCCAATTTATCATGCAAGAACTAAACATATTGAAGTCCAACATCATTTTGTAAGAGAAAAGATACAATCATATGAGATTCATTTAGTCTATTGTAATACAAGTGAGAATGTAGCTGACATCTTTATGAAGTCTCTTGGAAAGATGAACTGTGAAATATGTAGAAAACAACTAGGCATTGTTGAAAATCTATTTCTCCATTAAGGGGGGATGTTGGAATAATGTAGAAATGGTATGTCTAGATAGAGTCGATGAACTGTGTTCTCTTACATAGTGTTTAAGTCTATTTGTCATGAGTTGTGTCTTCGTAGTTTGTGTTGTGAGTTGGTGATCCGAATTATTTGGATCTATATTGTCCTAAAAGCTGTCTATATTTGCCTATATAATGTACTAAGATTTGATTTCATTTTTGTGCATCTCTCTAATTTTCTAATACCACAAAAAAATTTCTTGTGTCCTGCAAAATTGAATTGAAAGATACCAATAGGTAAATTTAGAAGCCACCCAAAATTGGAGACTTGGTAATGAATATTATAAATGGATCGAAATTCGGAAACCCTCTTTGAATTCCCATTTAAAGGAATAATACAACCCTCCCTCATTTGAATTCCCATTTTCAAGAACAAGACGATCCTCTCCGACAGCTCAGGGAATTCAAGACGGATTTTTGAAAACCCCAAGGTGAATGTTTGAGAAGTTGAATTCTGGGGATGGACATAATCACAACTGACATATACCCAAACCAAGGAAAACTTTCCTTCAACCTTGACACTGAAGAATCAAGAACAGTTGCTGGCCTGCCCTTCACATTTATATGGATAAGCAGAGATGTTAGTTTGGTTGGAAAAATAAAAAATGACTAGCCCTTCCATTGTTTTTATCTTAGGCATATGAAAAGGTTGAGCAATATGCTGTGAGGTTGCTTAATTCTTTTTTAACTTGCAGAGACCTCACCAACCTCATAATTTTTTTAACTTGTGGAGATCACACCTTGACGTTTAACGGTTAGAACACAGCCTCCAGATTATCTCTCAAGACTACCTTATACTGCATCCTGGGAAGCTATAAGCAGTGGTTTCTACTGAAGATGTGCTTGGACACGTCGGCCAAGGACTGCAGATTGCATCTAACGATAGTATCGATGAACAAACACGTGTCCTCTTTCGTATTTTCATGTGGCACACGTAGGATTCGATCACAATGGTTCCAGGTTCACCATTGATAAGCCTCTCGTGCAGACTGGTGATGGATCGATAATTTTTGAGTCTGTGATCGCCGCCCACGATGCTGAAGCTCAAAATATGCCGCTCCTCGTCCAGAATATCCAGTCGCTCGGTACTGGTGGCAGCAGGGAGACCGGAGACGACTCGAACCTCTCTCAGGCAGCCGACCTTGACCTTCAGATCTCCCTCACCGCTTATGCAACAACTGTGGATAAATTGCTTGTAGATTTGGGGCTCGTCGAAGCGCCTCACCACGACCACACCACGCCCACTGGTGCTTTCACTAGCTGTACCACAACCGAGGAGCACCTTGTGATTTGTTTCCCCTCATTCTCACACGGATGAGAATGGTAACGCCTCATCATTTCCTGCACCCACTCCCAATATTCTTCTTCCCCATGGCCCCTCTTGATAAGTTGCTTAGATCCGCAAGAAAATCTGGAGCTCGGCTTCTTCTTCTCAGTATGTACCGAGATCTAATACCGTGATGATCTCCACACCTCCTGAGGCTGTGTTTCACACACCGTTGTCATCGATGTGCCCTCAAAACCCCAAAATATAACACAGACAAATACGGAACCCTAGCCTCTGAGTGCCCAATCAATGAAACCCTAGTCGCTCACTGCCCAATCATTGGTAAACTCACAATTATGTAGTTTCAGGAACACAAAAAAAGCCAGCATGAGTTAATGCTCTCTCCAAGAATGAACACTTACGGGATGGGTTTGTCAGACTCGTATAAGCTTCTGGCTACCTAGCCAACGCGAGATGCCTTCACTCTGTATCCAATCATCGTCTTGCTGTCGTTGTCAAAATTACAAAATATTTACATAATCTTATCGTTACGTCAACATGCACCGCGCCCGTCCTTATTTTATCAACTTGCGCACTTGGTCCAGGAATCGTGAGCTTTGTTTGATTTAATTTTTGGGTGCACACATTTGTTCAACTTGCTGTTCGTCCAAAAGAATCGAGAGCTGAGCTTTGCTTTAATTTAATTTATTGTAAACGTAAACAAAATCTTCAGACACAATCTTGAAAATTTGTCTGGCGGTGAACTTTTTTGTTTCCATACTCGCCGACTTTTTTCGCATTCAATATGCACAACCTGCGGTTGTACTTCGAGTTGCGCCTATGTTTGGACGCAACTGCTCCACCGTGAGACTTCTCGCTCCACGTTACTTCCTGACCTAAGCACGATTGCATTGCCATAACTTTTTTTGCGAACATTAAAATCTATTAATTATTTAAGTGAGCATACTTCCGCCGTGGTCTGCTTGGAGGGAAGTCAGAGCATACTTCCGCCGTGGTCTGCTTGGAGGGAAGTCAGACCACGACAAAATTAAAATTACATAATAGTTAAATAAATTACATAATACTCCAAAATATGGGAAAAAAATATTGGAAAAGTTTAAGGGTTTTAACTCAGTAATATTGGAAATATATAAATGTTGTTTAATTCAGTAATAATTCTGTAAATATATTAGTGTTGTAAATATGTTTTTGGAAAATTGTTTCTGCTTGGTTAAGAGTTTATTTTCCTTCGACATAACGAGATAGTTTAACGACTCAAGACCTAGAGACATCTAGCACGAACGAAAACCTGTCTCACCCCGTTACGGATCACTAACAAGTTATTCAAACTAAAATGGTTTTCCTTAAATAACTATAATAAATTACACTCTATTAACGATAACAACTAATAATTCCCACATGTGAAAAAAACAATATTATAAATATAAGAGTGTTTAACCAAATAACAATGTTGTTTAATTATGGAGCTTTCATATACAATATATACTCTTCTTTTTTCTGACGTGGTGGACAAGAGTCATTGTACAATATATATACTCTTTTTTTTATTGGCTTGATGAACGGATAGTCATAGGATTGAATTAGAACTGTGTTGATTCCTTGAAATGCTTCAAGTTACACAAAAAAAACCATATTATAGTTCAGAAAAGAAGAAAAAAAGGTTTAAAATTTATGTTCGTTAAAAATATAGAACAACACGGCTAAAAGATTATCTAGATCAGCAACGAAAACCCTCACATTTAATAGCTGAATATTTTTGAAATCCTTGCATCCAAATATAAATAGGATAACCACACAGTAGATATAAAATAAATAGGATAACCACCCAGTAGATATAAAAAGTGATTATGTAGATATTTGGATATTGAATATTTCAGTTAGATGTAATGATTGATTTTTTTTTGTATTTAGAAAACATGATTTTTATATCACCGGGATCAGAGAATTGAAGTGGTAATTTCACCTTAAGGAATAGATAAAATTTTCTTAGAATACTCCTTGTCCACATTACTAAATTAAAAACACAAAATTTCTAATTTTGAAAAAACATTACTAAATTAAAAACACAAAATTTCTAATTTCTAATGTTTTTCGAGTAAATTTGACTCCGGAAAAAAACCAAAATATAACTTTTTGAAATTACTGTTTTAAAATTATAACTTTTCTAAATTATATTTTAATTATTACCCTTTTAATTTATAATTTTATTAAATTATTTTTTAATGATAATTATTAAAATCTAGACATTCATATTCAAATTAAACATTTTACATCTTTTTAAAATTATAATTCCTTTAAATTATATTTTTAATTATTTTTTAATGATAATTATGAAAATCTAGGCATTGATATTCAAATTAAACATTTTACATAATTCTAAATCTAACATGACCAATGATATAAAAAATTTAAGCTATTTTAAATGTAACATGACCATTGTGTTTTTGTGAAATGGATGGTTGTTAGCCGAAGGGTCCCCTATTTCAACTTGGGGTGGTTTTCTATTGTGGAAATTTTCCATCTCAATAGATGTTATCATTTTTTTCCTAGAAAATAGTGCTTTCATTTACCATGGATGTTTTCTCTTGGATATGCACTAATTTTAAATTAATTGAAATCCTATAAAAGAACATGCAGAAGTACCAAATTCTAATGCAAACAATTACCAATGACAGATTTTCAAAAGTATAATGCAAGCCAGTTCTCGATTTAGGTACAAGGATCAACTGCATATAGTGACACTGCAACAATCTTTTCAATCTTCAAACTTGAGGTTTATGTGCAAGGTTTATGGTGTGCAACACGAGAAACAAAACCAACCTTGATAGGTGCCACAGAGCATGAACATCGACATTGTTCACAATGAAGGAAGAAAACTCGATTCTCCTTTCAAAGGATAGTATCTACTCTTACAACCATTGCATATCACATAGTCATTGATATATCATCTTAAAATACCCTCAAAATTCTTAGGGCTGAACCTTCCCTTAACAACCAACCGATGTTGTCCATTAAGAGAACCACTTGTTCCCATTTGTGCAAGCAAGAATGTCATCGGTTGTCTTTCGCGTATGGCGCCAACTTGGTCACAATCGATATTATAATATCTACTAGCTATGATCGGCTATGCTCGGGGCTACGATCTATGGATCGCTATGTGAGGTGCTCTATGTGCAGTCGCTGTAGCCCCTAATGTTGCATATACGTAAATGAGGTAGGACGTAGAGGGTATGCATCGTTTTGCAAAGATCTATAAATTTGACAAATACAATATTTTTGGTACCGGGTTTTATTGGGATATATATATTGAGGGAAAAATGGCATAATATATTATGGGATATATAGCGGGTGAAGGATTTTTATATTGGCAAGTATAAAAGATGGAGCTCAAAATTAATGAAAAAATATAAAAGGGTATAAAAAATGTTAATGAAAAAATAGATACTTACAATATCTAGTGAAATTGAAGGTATTTTAAATTGGGAAGGTGTATTGGGTTTGTATTGTAAGGAGTTAAATAATATGACTTTTAGAAGTACTTTCCAATATGTAGTCAAATTGTTAGAGATTTATTGTATGAAGCCTCCGTGATTTTTGGTACCCTTGCGAAAGACTCAAATGACCTTATAACAGTTCTACACTTTTCACCAGCAAATTTTGGATTTTTCTCACTCAAAATATTAAACGCTCTATCAAGCAACTCTTCATATTTGTAATCATGATCAGTTCCCTCACAGGGATATTGAGCTTGCAAATCAATACCCTCCCCTTCTTCATCCTCACCCCCAAAATTATCAATAGCATCTTCTGTGCTATCAACCTTATCCAGTGAATACAGAGTCAATACCAAAAAATAATTCGAGTTCTGGTTGCAATAACTAAATTGTGATATAAAAGTCACAGCTCCGTTCCAATGGGTTTTCCTAATGCATTCAACTTTTGACAATGTGTCATCTTAATGGCCCTGTAATTATTTATCAGCGAGGATATATGGTTTCACTGAACTAACAGATCTGATTACATTAGAACAGAGAAATCTAACTATACTTCTCAATAATTAATCGACCATACTACTAGTTTTGAAATTATAAGCTTTATTTTCCATAAATCACGGCACAGTGGACATTAACTTTGAAAGTCAAGCAACAAACAATTTCAAGTTCTTTTTTATATATAGATCCAATTTTTAAAAAGTGCTAAATCATTTTAATTTTACGAATTACATAACTTAAATTTACAATTACAATGTTTCAAACAAAACGTGTGATAATTAAACCATGCTATCTAGAATATGGTCGACTGGAAATTATATTCTCACGAGCATTTTCTCAGAATTGGAGAGAGCGGTTCACTGCTTTCTGTCAACTTTCTAATAATAATAATAATAATATCCATTTTTAAGGTCACAGCCAAGCCAGACACCAAATTGGTATATGAGACCCCCTTGTTTGTGGGACAAGGGACCCACCTCCGCGCAGCGATTTGACTGCTAAGTCTACGAAGGCATACATACTCTACCCCCTCTGGTTTTGAACCTGTGACCTCTTAGGAGGAAACACATGCTCTTAACCATTAGGCCCACTCACGCTGTATAACAGTGTTGACCATTGGACATAAAGCCGTGTTGTATGAAAATTCCTTCGAGTAATGTTAGAATTTCCAGAATGGGCTTTTAGCAAGTCGGTTTCATAAAATTTTAACTTCAATAGGATATAAAATTGCGGAAGATGCAAAAATAGTGTCGTGTATCAATGGAAAGTGTTGACTAATTATTGATCAAAAAGAGAAAAAGTGGAATATTTTAATTATTTTGGAATTTCAAAAATAATCATTAATGATTAATAGGCGTTAGGGCTGAAGGTAGGATTTGACTTATGGAAATTTAATTATGAAATAGGATTTATTATTAGAGATAAGAAAGAAGGAAGACAATCCAGTATTCATGGTTTTTTTTTTTTTAAATGGAAAGGAATTCAATTAAACGGTTAAAAACTAATAAAATAAGATATTAAGAGTTAATTAAATTAAAGTAAAGAAGATAAAAGAAAATATTAAAGAATCTATAAGGATAAAGGAGCACACAACAAAAAAATTTAGGATTAGCAAATTTGTATAATATGAAAAATAATTAAAAAGAAAAGAAAAAGTAAAAGGATGTAACAAAATATAAATGAGGAAAATATGCAAGCGAAAAAAGGGATAAGGGTACTTAATGAGGATAAGAACTAAACTAAATAAAAACAAAGAAATGTTCATACAAGATTAATGCATTGGAATAACAAATTAAAGACATAAGGGAAGTTAATAATGAGAGATCAACCATGGTCAACTATAGTCAACCATGGTCAATCTTGATCAACCATTGTCTACCTTGTTTTATAAATTCAATCATGGTCAACCATGGTTCAATATCGTTGCACTACAAATATTGTCTCAATATGATAATCAACCTTGGTCATCCATGGTCCAATATCGCATTATGACAAAGATTCTCTTGATTTGAAAATCACTCATACTTAAGCATGGTCAACCATGTTCTGACATCACATTGTGGCAAGGATTGTCCCAATATAGAAATCAACCATAGTAGACCATGTTTGTTTTAGTGTTTATAATATTTATCTTAGGGTTTATATACCATGTCTTTATAATATTAGTCCCTTTGGTTTAATTTTATTCTAGCAAGGTCAACCGTGTTTTAAAAAATCAATTGTAGTCAACCATGGTTAATGAGGGTCAACATCACATTGTGACAATGATTGCCTCAATATGAAAAGCATGGTCAACCATGTTTTATAGAATGAAACATGGTCAACCATGGTCAATCTTCGTCAAACATGATCGAATGTCACATTGTAACAAATCTTTTCTTGATATGAAAATCAATCATGGCCATCCATGATCAACCATGGTCCAACGTTGCATTGTGATAAATATTTCCTTCATATGTGAATCAACCATGGTCTTGAATGTCGCATTGTGACAAAAAATTGTCTCCATATGAAAATCATGGACAATCATGGTCAGTGACGGTTGAACATGGTCAACCATGTTTATTTTAGCGTTTATAATATTGATTCCTTGGGTTTATTATTTGTTGGGGTTTATAATATAAATCATGGTTAATCATGGTGAATAATAGCCATGTATGGTTAACCATGGTCAAATCTCACATTATGATAAAAATTTGTCTCCATATGAAAATCATGGACAATCATGCTCAACCATGGTTGAATATCGCATTGCAACAAAGGTTGTCTCAATATTAAAATCAACCATGGTCAACCATGGTCCAAAGTTGCACTGTGAAAAAAATTGTCCCGATATGAAAATCAACCATGTTCAACCATGGTCTAACGTCACATTGTGACAAATATTTTCTCGATATGAAAATCAACCATGGTCTAACGTTGCATTGTGACAAAGATTGTCTCAATAAGTAAATCAATGATGGTCTAATGTTGAAATGTGATAAGAATTGTCTTAATATGAAAATAAACCATTGTCAACCATATGTTTATAATATTTATCTTAGGGTTTATATACCTTGGTTTTATAATATTTGTTTCTTGGGTTTAATATCATCCCCTTGGATTCATAATCCCTTGGTGTTTTAGTATTAATCCCTTAGTTTTATAATACTAATCCTTTGGGTTTACGATATCAATCATGGTCAATCATACCGAGTCATGGTCAACCATGATTGAATATCACATTATGACAAAAATTGTCTCTATATGAAAATCATTGAAAATCATGGACAACCATGGTCAACCATGGTCGATCATGATCAACCATGTTTGATAGAATGAAACATGGCCAACCATGGTCAAATTTCACATTGTGACAAAGATTGTCTCGATATGAAAATCAATCATGGTCAACCATTGTTAACCATGGTCCAACGTCGCATTGTGACAAAGATTGTCTCAATATGTAAATCAATCATGGTCTCTAATGTCACATTATGACAAAAAAAATGTCCATATGAAAATCTACTAGGGTTTCCATCATCTAATTAATGTTGCATTGTGACAAAGCTTGTCTCGATATGGAAATCGACCATGGTTAGCCATGGTCTAACATCGCTTTGTGACAAAGATTGCCTCGATATGTAAATCAACCATGGTATAACGTCACATTGTGATAAGAATTGTCTCAATATGAAAATCAACCATGGTCAACCATGTGTTTATAATATTTATCTTAGGGTTTATATGCCTTGGGTTTTTAATATTTGTCCCTTGGGATTAATATTATTCCCTTTGATTCATAATCCCTTTGGGTTTTATCATTAGTTCCTTGTGTTTATTATTCCCTTGGGTTTATGATATCGATCCCTTGGGTTTATAATACCAACCATGCTTAATCATGATCAATCGTAGCCAACCATCGTTAACCATGGTCAACCATGGACGAATATCGCATTGTGACAAAAAATGTCTCCATATGAAAATCATGGACAATCATGGTCAACCATGGTAAAATATCGCATTATAACAAATATTGTCTCGATACAAAAATCAACCATGGTCAACCATGGTCGAACGTCACATTGTAACAAAGATGGTCTTGATATGAAAATCAACCATGGTCAATCATGGTTCAATGTCGCATTGTGATAAAGTTTGTCTTGATATGTAAATAAACCATGGTCAACCTTGGTCAACCATGGTCCAATGTCACATTGTGATAAGGATTGTCTCAATATGAAAAAAGACCATGTTCAAACATGTTTATTTTACTGCTTATAATATTTATATTAGGGTTTATATACCTTGGGGTTATAATTTATATCCCTTGGGTTTATAATATCAATCCCTTGGGTTTATTATTCCTTTTGGTTTGTATTATTAATTAAGGCCAACCATGGTCAACCATAGCAAACCATAGTCAACCATGATCGAATGCCACATTGTGACAAAGATTGTCTCAATATGGAAATTAACCATCCTCAACCATGATTATTTTAGTGTTTTTAATATTTATATTAGGGTTTATATACCTGGGTTTATAATATTTATATTATAAATCCAACATATTGATATAATAAGCACAAGGGGTTAATAATAAAACCCTAAGGGATTATAAACCTAAGGGAATAATTGATCAGGTGCTCATGTCCTAAGTGTCGTAAAATGTTCAAAATTTAAAGTGCTTAGAATTGGTTCAAAGTTGAATAACTGGAAAGTTCTCTTCTTCCCGATTCCGGCGCCGCAAACGGTTCGAAAAACGGTCGCCGTATGAGGAAGTTATGGCAAAAAGAAGAATTTGTCCATAACATTAGAAATTTTATTTTTTCAAAAAAAAATAAAAAAAGAATATTCCGCCTGGCACGAAATCCGAGGAAACCACCAAAAATTAAATGTAATTGCAGTTAAGTTGGCGGAATTTTGGCAGGAGCGCCAAATTTGGCGGACCCACCATAATTGGCGGAGCTATCTGGAGTTAACTAAAGTTAGCTGGAGTTTTTCTAGGGAAAAACTGGAGAAACTTTAAATGGCCATAACTTTGGCTAGGAAAGTCGGTTTTGGATGATTTTTTTTTTGATTTTGGGTATTTTTGACCTTCTGAAGCCATTGGTGTAGGTATTATAGCCATCTGAGGTCATTTGTAGGTGTTCTAGCTTCATGGAAGTTCTAGGAGCCACTAGGGCCAAATCAGTTTGGGAGCTGCATTGAGAATTGTGCAGCCATTGGAAGTGGAACGAAGGTCATTCCTGAAGTTTTCTAGCCTTTTGAATCCATTTCTGCAGCTTGTTTTTCCTTTTGAGGCATTCTTTTCACTGTTTAGCTTCAGGGAAGCTTTCAGGGCCATTAGGGCCATTTCAGTGTTGGAGCTGTTTGGGGGCTATATTCATCCATTTTCGGTGATTCAAAAGCCTATGTCTGCTATTTTCGACCTTCTGAGTCTAATGGAAGAGGTTTCAGAACCAATTGAGGTCATCTTCACCTCGAAATTCTCCATGCAAGTTTAAAGGGCCACCAGGGCCAATTGGGGAAAGTACTGTATAAGGTACAAAATTCGCTGTTTAGTGTTTGGGAAAGAGCATGATTGGCTAATTCCTATCTTCTGATTCTATATTTATAGTCAGATCTATCCTTTGAGACACCCATATTCTTGTATTAGCCTTTGTAGCAATTTTAATACAAGAGGACAAGCCTAGTTGGAGAGGTTTGGTCCAGCAGATGTAGCCCAGAGGGGGGGTGAACTGCTTTATCATTTTGATGTCTTTATTTGCTAAAGATGATATCCTAAACAAAACTGATATAAAGTATTAAACAACAAATAAATATAACTTGCATACACACATAATCACTTATTCAGCTACAGAAAGTTACTTGTCTTATTCCGCAAGACCTTAACCTTCAAGTATGTGTATGTCAAAGACTTCTAAGTGTTTACTTTGTTATTTCTTTAGGCAGAGCCTGTAGAGGGCCAGGTAGCCTCTGGAACTCATCCTCTTTTTAGAGGTGACATGTCTGGTGAATGCCCCTACAGTCTATCTCTGTATAAGAAATAAGAAGTTTATACATTTTTAGAGGTCATTTGGAGTGTCTAGCTCACAGTTGAAATTATTGGAAATGGATACCTTGCACCCTTAAACAAGTACATTCCATTTTCAGATCATATTTCCTTTGATCATGTAAAGCATGGAAAATTTCCACACAAGCATTGGAAAAGAATTGCATGTTCTTTTTGTGGTTTGTTTAACCATAGTGTTTCTAGATGTTGAAAAAGAATGGCAACATGCAGGAAACTTTTGAAGGAAAGGAGGCAAGAAGCCAAAGTTCCATTGAACAATGCAAATCATGCTGTCAAGAAGATGAACATGTGTTGCACTTATTGCCATAAGCATGAACATACTGCTGAAAGGTGTTGGACTCTGAATCCAACAATGCTTCCACGAAAGTTGAAGAAATTGGAGAAAGAGTATGGCGAGAATGGGAAGGAAGTTTCCATCATTGATATGTGTCAGGATGATACACATGTTGATATGGATGTGCAGTTAAAGGAAGTGCCTTTGAAATGGATTGGTAAGAAATGGTTAGAATTCTTATCCAATTGAAGTTGCATGTCTTTTGATTGAATGCATTTCTTTGTTAAGGGAATGCAAGTTGCAGGATGGAAAAGCTGAGTATGAGATTCACTCTATTGCAGCGAAAGTTATATTCATTTCAGCTTCGAAAGTACATGTACATGTGATCGAGGATCTTGTACTTATGATTGTACTTAAGAGAAAGTTGAAGGATAAACTGCATGCATGAGAATGATATGCATGAGCACAGGGATCATGATGATTTCCTTGTATTTTAAACATGTATGTGTGATAAACTTGAAGGGTTGATTACTTTGTTTTTCACCATGCATGTAATGTAATATTGACTTGGAAAAAGTTAATTTGATTTGAAAGAGGAGAGATGATGAGGTGTTTCATCTTTGTAAAAGCCTTCTCATTTGGGAGGCAGCTCTTCTTTTGGAGCGGAGGTGCCATGGATGGGCATCGTGACAGCTGGCAAGCCCAGATATTCAGGGGAATATTTCAGCTCATATATTAGCAAGTTTCATTGTTGGTTTCTGCAAACTTTCAGTTTGTCTGGCGAACAAGCTTTGTCGAGATTTGACGAGTACTTGGTTTATGCATCAACATTCGCCATGACGACAGTTGATAAGGCAGGACATTTTGGCATCAGTATGCTCTTTTGGCTGAATGGAAGAGGATATTTCTGTTCCTCAAGTGCTGTACAGTTCAGTTCAGAGATTCAGTGAGCTTTTGGGGACGAAAAGCCTTCTCATTTGGGAGGTGTGATTAGGTGCTCATGTCCTAAGTGTCGTAAAATGCTCAAAATTTAAAGTGCTTAGAACTGGTTCAAAGTTGAATGTCTGGAAAGTGCTCGTCTTCCCGATTCTGGTGCCACAAACGGTTCGAAAAACGGTTGCCGTATGAGGAAGTTATGGCAAAAAGAAGAATTTATCCATAACATTAGAAATTTTAATTTTTCAAAAAAATTAAAAAAGGAATATTCTGCCTGGCACGAAATCCAAGGCAACCACCAAACATTAAATGTAACTGCAGTTAAGTTGGCTGAATTTTGGCAGGAGCGCCAAATTTGGCGGACCCGCCATAATTGGTGGAGCTATCTGGAGTTAATTAAAGTTAGCTGGAGTTTTTCTAGGGAAAAACTGGAGAAACTTTAAATGGCCCTAACTTTGGCTAGGAAAGTCGGTTTTGGACGATTTTTTTTTATTTTTATTTTGGGTATTTTTGACCTTCTGAAGCCATTGGTGCAGGTCTTACAGCCATCTGAGGTCATTTGCAGGTGTTTTAGCTTCGTGGAAGTTCCAGGAGCCACTAGGGCCAAATCAGTTTGGGAGATGCATTGGGAATTGTGCAGCGATTGGAAGTGGAACGAAGGTCATTCCTGAAGTTTTCCAGCCTTCTGAATCCATTTTTGCAGCTCGTTTTTCCTTTTGAGGCATTCTTTTCACTGTTCAGGGAAGCTTTCAGGGCCATCAGGGCCATTTCAGTGTTGGAGCTGTTTGGGGGCTATATTCATCCATTTTCGGTGATTCAGAAGCCTATGTCTACTATTTTCGACCTTCTGAGTCTAATGGAAGAGGTTTTAGAACCAATTTAGGTCATATTCACCTCGAAATTCTCCATGCAAATTTAAAGGGCCACTAGGGCCAATTGGGGAAAGTACTGTATAAGGTACAAAATTCACTGTTTAGTGTTTGGGAAAGAGCATGTTTGGCTAATTCCTATCTTCTGATTCTGTATTTACAGTCAGATCTATCCTTTGAGACACCCATATTCTTGTATTAGCCTTTGTAGCAATTTTAATACAAGAGGACAAGCCTAGTTGGAGAGGTTTGGTCCTGAAGATGATATGCTAAACAAAACTGATATAAAGTATTAAACAACAAAAAAATATAACTTGCATACACACATAATCACTTATTCAGCTACAGAAAGTTACTTGTCTTATTCCGCAAGACCTTAACCTTCAAGTATGTGTATGTCAAAGACTTCTAAGTGTTTACTTTGTTATTTCTTTAGGCAGAGCCTGCAGAGGGCCAGGTAGCCTCTGGAACTCATCCTCTTTTTAGAGGTGACATGTCCGGTGAATGCCCCTACAGTCTATCTCTGTATAAGAAATAAGAAGTTTATACATTTTTAGAGGTCATTTGGAGTGTCTAGCTCACAGTTGAAATTATTGGAAATGGATACTTTGTACCCTTAAACAAGTACATTCCATTTTCAGATCAATAATATTAACTCAAGGGATAATAAGCCCAAGGGATTATTACTAAAAACCTTAGGATTTATATTCCATTGGATTTATAATATTAATCCCTTGGGTTTATAATATCAATCCCTTGGGTATATTAATCCAAGGGTTCATATTCCTAGGGTATAATATTATTCATAGGTTTATAATATTAATGCCTTAGTTTCAATATAAATCATGGTAAACTAAGGGCTTATATACATTGGATTTATAAACATGGTTGACCATGGTCAAATATGGTTGATTTTCATTTTGATACAGTCATTGTCAAAATGTGAGGTTGGACGATGGTTGACCATGGGCAACCATATTTATTAGAGGGTATATAATATCTTAAGGCTTATATACCTTGGGTTTATAATATCAATTTTGTGGGTTTAATTTTATTCTATTGGGTTTATAATCCCTTGGGTTTTATATTAAAAATTTAATGGTATAATATTATTTATACAATTTTTAATTAATATTAATTCCTAGGGTTTAATATTATTCACTAGGGTTTACAATTCCTTGGATTTTTAGTATTAAACCTAATGGATTTTAAACCCAAGGTATATAAACGATAAGATAAAAATTATAAACCCTTGAATAAAGATGGTTGATCATGGTCAACCATGGTCCAACATTGCATTGGGACAAGGATTGCCTCAAAATGAAAATAAACTATGTTTATTTTAGGATTTATAATATTTTTCTTAGGTTTCATATACCTTGGGTTTATAATATTAATCCCTAGGGTTAATATTATTCCGACGGGTTAATAATTCCTTTGGTTTTTGGTATTAATCCCTTGGGTTTATTATCCCTTAGGTTAATATTATTGCCTTTGGTTCATAATCTCTTGGGGTTTTAGTATTACACCCTAGGAATATGAACCCTTACATTAGTAAACCAAAGGGATTGGTATTATAAACCCAAGGGAATATTAAACCCAAGAGTTAATACTAAAATCCCAAGGCATTATAAACCAAAGTGACTAATATTATCTTTTATTTTTATTTTTTTTTGTAAGATTGGTAGGACTACATCTTCTTCATGCCCAACTTCTCACCATGATTAGGGGGATAACACAAGATTTTAACCCAAGACTTCTAGTTTGGTGAGCCTTCATTTCCACAGCCACTGTCAATTGAGCTATCCCAAGTGGACCAAAAGGACTAATATTATTAAACCCAAGGGAATAATATTATTAAACCTCAAGGGAATAATATTCTACACTAGGAATATGAACACTTGATTAATATACCCAAGGGGTTGATACTATAACCCAAGGGAATAATAAACCCACGGGATTAATAGTATAAACCCAAGGGAATATAAACCATAGGGATTTTTAGTAAAAATCACTTGGGTTAATATTATTCCTTTGTGTTTATAATCCCTTAGGGTTTTAGTATTAACCTTTTGGGTTTATTATTCTCTTAGGTTTATAATATCAATCCCTAGAGTTTATTAATATAAGGGTTCATATTCCTAGGGTTCATATTTATATTAGATAATTTCAAATTAAATAATAATAAATAACATTTAATATTAAATAATAGCGGTAATTAAAACTATATTAATTATAATGATAATAATAATATTTTTATTGCAATTTGGTAGATACAAATGGTGTATTTATCAATGGTAAATACAAATTAAGTCTTCCTCGTATATCAACCACATTAATACTTTTAATGTAGTTGTGCTAGTGAAAAATAAATTTAGAAATTAAAAATGGATTTAGCTTATCCTCGGACAAACCCATGACAAACTTTAAGAAAAGTTATGTAAATTCCTATAGAATCAATTCATTACATTTAAATGAACAATAAAATTTATTTATCAAAATAAGGACACTCAAAGTATAGATATGATGACAACATCAATGAAATATGAATAAATGTTAATGTTTTTAAAATAGTGGGAAACTTGTCATAATAAATATTATGAATTAAAATAATAATTCATTTGTGTAATGATTATATTACAATTTTTTATATTAAAATTTAATTAATAATTGAAATATGCAATAATGATATTTAGTACTGGGCTCTTAAGAAAAAAATAGAAAATTTTTATGGGTGAACATATTATATAATTTAGTTATATTAAGTGCATGATTTAACCACTACAATTTTGTTACATGGCAACATAATAGTTTAGTACATGGCAACATAATTGTAGTACTTGGCTCTTATGAGAAAACTAGAAAACATTTTATGGGGTGAACATGATCATATAACTTAGTTATTAAGTGCATGATTTAACTACTACAACTTTGGTGGAGGGGGAATAAAATTGCTAATAATCTATTGGTGCATGGTAACATAATAATCAAAAGGGGGTTTGCAACAATCAATTTTTTTATTTTTATGTTTAAATAATTTTTAATTGTGAAAATTTGATTTTAAACCACACAAAATTAGTCATCCACCAATCAAAAATTAGAAATTCAAATTTTAAAAATTCAAAAAATATTTTCAATTTCATTTTAGAAATTAAAAATTTTCAAATTAATTAAGATTCAAATCATTTTGACCCAAACTGATTACAATATGCCTTGTCCTACGCAGGTATAATAAAGATATTAAAATTCAATATTTACAATAAATATCTTTTAGAAATTATATATCTATCTATCTACTTATATATATTATTAATCTTATGCATGTCACATTAAAAAAATAAATTATAAAAACTATAAGACATCTCAAACTAAAATGTGGAATATATATAATTACATCTACGTATATATATTATTAATCCAATGCATATCACATTTAAAAAATTATAAGATATGTTAAACCAAAATACAGACATGTATTATTGGAATTTTAATAAAAAATAAAAAAATAAACATATTTTTAGATGTAAAATTTATATAAATATAAATAATATTATTCAAAACTTTTATAGATTGCTGGCAGGGGTTTGGTCTCGTGGT
Source organism: Pinus tabuliformis (assembly GCA_031772625.1). Lineage (NCBI taxonomy): Eukaryota > Viridiplantae > Streptophyta > Pinopsida > Pinales > Pinaceae > Pinus > Pinus tabuliformis. The sequence continues at coordinate 518,858,224 of CM062809.1, forward strand.
CAGCGGACGGTTTGCTAAGTCGTTTGTGTCCTTGTGCAGGTCACGAGTTCAAGTCTTGTTTTACCCGAAGGTCGTGCTTGCAGGCTATGTAGTTCCTCCTAACGGTTATAGTGGCAGCCGGTGGGATTCGACCCCGTCTGTCACGCCCCTACACCTGCGGTAGTCTTTCAACCGCTTATAGCGAGGTGCGGCACTACCAATCATTTTCTTTTCACCAATACTTACAATTGTAGACTATGCTTAACATTCCACTTATCCTAGTTAGTTTGTGTTTCGTAACCAAGTATTATTAATGTGTTCCTTTATACAATTGAAAGCCCATAACATTCACATAAACAACATTGTACAAGAGAAATGCATAAAATTATAAAGGGAGGGGCAACTCCCTACAATATGAGTCTGCCTGAATCAATATAATCTTCTTTTACAAGTACAAGTTAAATCTTGGGAAACCCCAAATTTACACTTAGCCAATTTTCACAACTTCAGCAAACTCGGTTGCCCAGCTCGTTGGTGCCTCCGCACGATCACCGCATGACTCACCAACTCTTCCTTCACCTCGTCTCACGATCGTGTTGTTTTCCCAACTTGGGCATGCCTCGTCGTAATGAAGTTGCCACACATGGGCACCTCCGCACGAGTCACACCTCCGTTCACAATCTCAACACTTCACTGTTTCACTGTACACAAGTTCCACGTTTGCCTCTGCACGACGGGAAGGTGCTCACCCGAGCTGCCCAAGAACCCGTGCACAACCACCCAACCACACAACCGTACACAACCGGGCGTTCATGCCTTCACCCATGCGCCTTCGCACAACCGGGCGCCCTCGCCTTCACCCATGCATGCCTTGCACAACTGGGTGCCCACGCCTTACCCGTGCATGCCTTACTTCGACTAGCCTTCGTTTAGACTTGTGCATTCAAGAGACCTGCCCAAGACTTGGGCGCATATCCATCTGCGCCTTCCTCTTTTCTGCGCCCTCTTCTCCATGCACTTATTCTTGAAGACTTGCTAGTCGAATGATGATCTTTCGTTGCAAACTCATCACATATATATAAGGTGCGTTGGGAAAGTCTTAGCTGCCCAGCTGACTTGCCAATGCCCTATATCTCCATCGCAAAACGCCCTCCAACCATGTTGGCCTTCGTCCTAATGTGTTGTAAGCATAGGTCGGCTCACAGGTGTACTCCATCCATGCTCCCGCGCCTATAAACATGTCTCGCCCTTCCTCCATGCATTATTATCACATAACCTTACCGCACTTCAGTTAGGACTCGCACTTCGCACCTTCGTTCACTGTCGAACTTGGTCGCACTTCATCTGGCGGGCGTGCTAAGGATCGCAGGTCCTTACATCCTCCTCCACCTAAAGTCATTGTCGTCCTTGACAACATGCCATCTTGGTAGCCATCCACCAAGATCATCAACAATTGTCTCATCCATGATGTCAACTCCTCCACATATTGCAACTATCCCTGCAACATATGTAGAACCACCATCTCCATCATGTCTCGTCCCAGCAACCATTTGTCACCAAGATCACCATACCAAGGTATACACCCCATAGGTATGTCATACATCGGAAATCATCTTAATCCATGATCATCAACCGCTCTGTCACGATCTCCACATGCTACTCCCCATCGTGGAAGGCTAGCCCCTCCATCTCAAGCTACATGCTTCCTGTAACATCTTGTGTCGACCTCATCATGTGTTGTCCTTGTGTGAACTACTATCATGATACTCCAACAAATGCTAACACATCTCTATACACTATGCGTCCCCATGTTTGAACTAGTCGGGTGATCAGTCCAACTGTCACGCTCAAACCATGACAGTGAACATACTCATGCCATCATCAACTGTTTCTCAGAACATCCCGTCACATCCTCAACTCGATCAAGAATCCATCTCCATACAAGTGCAAGCCATGCTCAGGTCCATGAAGTAACCCTCATCTCATCTGCAACATGTTGTCCATGATGTCTGGTACTAATGTGCTGCATGAAATCAGCCACATCTACCCCAACATCATCATCCATATGTGTGCCTCCTCAATATGAAGAGACCATCTCATCAAACTCCGACTCTCGATGTGCCACATCCAGGTCCATGAAGCAACCTCCATCATATATGTAATGTGCCATACACCTGTCTCATCTATCCATGTTCTGCCCATGATCATAGATCAATCAGCTCCCATGTGTCAAAAGTGGTTTAGTCTCGGCTCAACCCATGCCTAAGTGTTGCCACCAAGGCATCATCATCATCATAACTCCATCACTCCAAAGTGTCTCATATCGATCCTCCACATCAAGTCACTCTTTCAAGCCATTCCCATACATGTACTCGAAAGTATGCATCCCATTCTGCATCAAAGTCTCTGACCTCAGCTCCTCAATGCCTTAAATCCTCCAAGTCCACCATATATGAAGTCCCCAAAATTCACAACCTCATGTCATCATGAGCTCCATGAGTCATCTCCAACCAACACCTCAGCAAGCATACAAGTCTCGATCCAAAGGTATCTACAAGATGCCTCAGCTCTCCATGTAGTAGGAATGCTCCATAGTCTGCTCACAACTCCATCCAAGTCCATGGCCTTATCGTACATAAGTGCACAACCTCTCCATCAGCTCATAAATAATAAGTCTTCATGTCACACCAGCGAATCCACCTGCACAACATCCCTGCCTTGGCACTCCTCATTGGATGCCCATAAGTGACACCTCTACAAGTGCTCCCGCATAATGTCTTTGCATCAAACTGCCATGCTCCATGTCTCCAACATGATGTCCATGACTAAGTTGCCCATGTAGTCCAACCAAGTAGACCCATCACAACAATCGGTCATCCTCATCCAAGTCTGCAATTTTTGGTCTAGTGAACTTGGTCACCAAACCATATCATCATCATCATGAGTCCCTTCCATCATAGCTCCCCCACTAAAGGTTCCACCAAGAGCTTCTCTTGGTCTTGGCCATGAGAAGTCTACCTAAGCTACTCAAGTGTGTACCCTTCCAATGTGTCCATGAGTCATGCCGGGCACTTAACCAATTCTCCATGTGGCTAAAGCATGACCCAATCCTCCGCAACGATCATCATGTTCCTCCCTTGTGATGGGCCTTTGTACGTTCTACCATAAGGTCACAAACAACCCCAAAAAGTCCTGCAACAGTCAAAAATCCTTGCTTCTCCATACAAGGTCTCATCGTAGACATCCATGGTAAGATCCTCCCCTGCATCAACAAACTGACTTTTCTCTTCCCTGCATACGGTCCATCTACCAAATGCTCAAATGAAACACAAGTATCAATAGTACTTACATCATCATCATGAGGCTCCTCCATGTGAGTATCCTCATCCATCCATGTCTGCAAACTGCACGATCCTGGTTCAACTTGATCAATCTCAAGTTCATCCTCCATCATTGTCACATCTACAACATCTTCAATCAACACGGCTTCCTCTTCCTTGTCAGCACAATCTGCAACTTCATCTTGCTCTATTATCCAACCAAGTTGAAGAAGTTCGTCTTCAACATTCTTTTCCAAGACTTCAAGTTCCTTTCGAATCCAGGGGTTCTCTTCTTTCAACCGCTTCAGCTTGTATAAGGTAAGCAAGAGCTTCCCTTCGCATTCTTCCAAACTTGCCATGTCTTGTCGTTCAGCTTGGCCCAAGCACAAAGCTTCTCCTCTGCTAAACCTGTTTCACCTTTCACCTGAATCACCTACAAAACTTGAGCTCTCTGCCAAGTCTTCGAGCTTTGTAGAATCAGCTCCTTGATTTAGTTCACCAGCTCTAATACCACCTGTCATGCCCCTACACCTGCGGTAGTCTTTCAACCACTTATAGTGAGGTGCGACACTACCAATCATTTTCTTTTCACCAATACTTACAATTGTAGACTATGCCTAACATTCCACTTATCCTACTTAGTTTTTGTTTCGCAACCAAGTATTATTAATGTGCTCCTTTATACAAGTGAAAGCCCATAAAATTCACATAAACAAAATTGTACAAGAGAAATGCATAACAGTATAAAGGGAGGGGCAACTCCCTGCAATATGAGTCTGCCCAAATCAATATAATCGTCTTTTACAAGTACAAGTTAAATCTTGGGAAACCCCAAATTTACACTTAGCCATTTTTCACAACTTCAGAAAACTCGGTTGCCTAGCTCATTGGCACCTCCACACGGTCGCCGCACGACTCACCAACCCTTCGTTCACCTCATTGCACGATCGTGTTGTTTGCCCATCTTGGGCGCACCTCGTCATAACCAAGTCGCCACACACGAGCACCTCCACACAAGTCACACCTTTGTTCACAATCTCAACACTTCACCATTTCACCATACACAACTTCCATGTTTACCTCTACACGATGGGCGGGCGCTCACCTTAGCTGCCCAAGAACCCGTGCACAACCACCCAACCGCACAATCCTACACAACCACGCATTCACGCCTTCACCCGTGCACCTTCGCGCAACCGACACCCTCGCCTTCACCCATGCACGCCTTGCACAACCGGGCGCCCATGCCTTACCCGTGCACGCCTTACTTCGATCAACCTTCGTTTATACTTGTGCGTTCAAGAGACCTGCCCAAGACTTAGGCGCATATCCATTTGCGCCTTCCTCTTTTTTTCGCCCTCTTCTCCATGCACTTCTTCTTGAAGACTTGCTTGTCGAATGATGATCTTTCGTTCCAAACTCAGTGCATATATATAAGGTGTGTTGGGCATTTCTTGGCTGCCCAGCCAACTTGCCAACACCTTATACCTCCATTGCAAAATGCCGTCCAACCATGTCAACCTTCGTTCTAATGTGTTGTAAGCATAGGTCGGCCCGTGGGTGTACTCCATCCATGCTCCCACGCCTATAAACATGTCTCGCCCTTCCTCCATGTGTTTATTATCACATAACCTTTGCGCACTTCGGTTAGGACTCGCACTTTGCACCTTCGTTCACTGTCGAACTTGGTTGCATTTCATGCAGCGGGCATGCCAAGGACCACAACTCCTTACACCGTGTAATGCGAGTACAATACCACCGCCATTGGCGATTCCACTAGTCAAAAAAAAAAAACAAACTTGTATAGATTAATTTTAAGAAAAAAAAATTAGCTACAAACCATTTCCAAGTTTCACATTAAAACAATACATTTAAAAAATTTCAATCCTTTCAATATTTAATAGATTATATCTATCTATCTATCCATATATATATATATATATATATATATATATAGATATATATATTTCCCTTATATTATTTAATGTTGTTATAAAATATAAATATAACAGAAAAATTGAAATTTCATTGTTCTATCATACTTGTATTTTATATTGAATATATATATATATATATATATATATATATATGGATCTATTAAGTATTGAAAGGATTTAAACTGCGGGAAAAAAAATGAATGCAAATTTTGAAAAAATGGTTTGCATTTAAAAAGATTAATTCTTTTAGAGATCTAATAAATATAAACTTAAAATTAATTTACGTTGATTTTTAATAAGATTATTTACATTTATATAAATTTAACATCTTTATATATACACATATGCTTATTTTTAATTTTATTAAAACCATATATATATATATATATATATATATATATATATATATGCTTATCTTTAATTTTATTAAAACCACACACACATATAGATATATATTGTTAATTTTTATGTATTTATTAATTAAATTTTGATATGAAATTTTGAAATATAATAATTATCAACATGAATTATTTTTTTTTTTTGAAATTACTGGAGAATCCACAATAAAAACCATTTTTCCATCAACGTTTCAAATCCCAACTGGGATCCATCATCAGGACTACTTGAATGCTTGATAGAAGAAGAGCTTAATTGAAGGATTTAAATAGTAATGAGGAGAAGATTAAAAATGAGATGAATGTCGGTTGTTTTAATAATATTAATTGTAGAATTTTGAATATTTAATTTTGTTTAATTATTGATATAAATCATTATAAATTATTATTATGTTAATCATTATTATAAAAATTATTTAATTAATTTTAATTAGTGATATAAATTATTATTGATGATGATGGTTAACGTCCGCTGAGACCAAATAATGGTCTCTCGGACCTAAAGAAACAAATTATCTATTTTTATTTAAGATTGTATTCCTATGCTCAAAAAGCTTGGAGAGAAGCCTCCCGAGCTCACTATAATTTTGACATTGTAAAAGGCTAGGAAGGTCAGTATTGTAACAAAGATTGTGAAACTGAGATCTAATGTGGTTATATGCGGGGCACTCTAAGAGGAAGTGGTTTTCATCCTCGATGTTCCTATTCTCACATATATTGCAGATCCTTTCCGTCCATGGCGTTTTAGGAACTGCCCAATGACTTGTTTCACTATGGAGCTCATGAGAATTCGTTCTAATCTTTGCTATATTAATTTTCTTCTTTGAGCTAGTTAAAATAGAGAGATACTTTTGATCTTCTAGGGTGGGGTTGATGACCTTCTTATAATAACTTAATTTTATTTTAGCCGCTAAGTCTTTCTCACACCACATTTTTTCTTTGAACTTATAAGTAACAATATCTTTAATGTTATTTATGTTTTGCAATGCATCATTTTCATTGATCTCCCAATAGTTTAACCAGGCCCTTGTGTCTTTATGCCACCCTCGATTGAGCCTTAGGTGGTTTTGGCTAGAATTTAAAGCTATCTTAGGAAGTCTATGATCGTCTATGTTACTGAATTTGTGCTTGTCCAACAGAAACCTAAGCATAGCTAGGCTCTCAATAGAGGAAAGACCTGCTTCTATAAGGAGAATAGGATAGGGTGTATTACTTTTAATTTTCAGGTTATAAGTTATAAAACGCTTCTGGATTTGCTCAATCTTTCTCCATGATTCTCTGGAGATGCTGCAACCCCAAACCTCACAGCCATATAAGATAACAGGAGTGACTAAAGTTTCAAAGAGGAACTTCTTTTTATCCCACATTACAAGGTTTGCTATTTTAAAATTATTTTCAAGACCAAAGTAAGCTTTCCACCCCCCATTAATCCTTTTCTCAATGCTATCGTTCTAGTTGAGCTTGTGATGAATATCAATTCCTAGGTACTTGTAAGAATACACTTCCTCCAAGTTATTATTGTCATACATAAAATTAGCGTAAGTGTCCTTCTTGGATTTGATAATCATAACTTTTGTTTTGTCAGTGTTAACAGTCATACCCATGGTAGAGCAGAAATCCTTATGAAGCCGGAGTTGCTTATTAAGATCAGATGGGCACCTTGCCAAAAGAACAATATCGTCAGCATAAAGAAGAAGGATGACGACTATCCCAGCTAAGATCATGCCATCATGTCCTGCTTCCTCTAAATAGCCTTCGAGCTTATCGATGTAGATGCCAAATAGGGTAGGGGAGAGGGGGAAACCTTGTTTAACTCCGATGTTACACTTAATATCTTTCGACCACCCTTCATTGCTCTTTAGCTTGGCAATTACATTCTCGTATAACCTTATAGCGGCAGTTCTCAACTCGAGAGGAACCTTTAGCTCTTCTAATCTATTCCAAAGGTTGTATCTAGGAACCGTATCGAAAGCCTTTCTAAAGTCCACAAAGCAACAAAATAAATTGGATTTATCATTACGACATTCCTCCGCAATGATCCTAAGCGTAACAAGGTGGTCTGTTGTTGAGTGATGCTTTCTGAAACCTGCTTGGCCTTTATCTCGCTTACCTTCACTTTCAAGCCATATGCTTAAATTCTTTTCCAAAATACTACCATATAACTTGGCTAAGAGAGGGCTGATCATAATTGTTCGATAATTAGAGGGGTTATTTATATCCCCACTTTTAAAAATAGGGATAATGAGGCTCTCAGTCCAAGGTTTAGGGAACCCTTGCTTGACTGCTTGATTGAAAATCTTGTGGATGTGGAGGATGAGGACAGGACCTCCAATTTGTAATATTTCCGCTTGGTAACCTTCAATGTCCTTAGCTTTCCCATTAGCGAGGCGATTAACCCCAAACTTAATATCTTCTAAAGAGAAAACTTCTTTCATTGTGGGAAGGGTTTCCAAATTATCCATGACATTTGGAGATTCATAAAGCTTTTTAAGATAGGAATTTCAATCGTGAAGAGCAATTTTATTATTATCCTTAGTCTTCCTAGTTAGAATCTCCCTCCAAAATTTCTTAGGAGCTACCTTAGAGAGGTGTAAGAGATTCTCCTGTCTTTGACGAATGTACTGCCTCTTTTTCCTTTTAGTTAGGGCTTTGTATATTTTTATCTTGTCCATTTTAAGAGATTCATCATCAGCTTCCTTAATTTTTATAATTATGTTGATCATAATTATAAAAATTAATTAATTAATTTTAATATTATTAATAATTAATTGATTTTAATATAGTAATTATTATTATGAATTTTTAATTCATATAAGCATTTAATATTAGTGTAGTATTATTTATAAAATAGTATGTGAAATATTTAATATTAGTATATATTGGTATTAAATGAATAGTATATTGTATTAATATTTTATATATATATATATATATATATATATATATATATATATATATATATATATATATATAATATGATATATATATATATATATATATATATATATATATATATATATATATATATATATATATATATATATATATTATAATGTTTATTATAAAATAGTATGTGGTATATTTATTATATAATGGAATTTAATGAATAATAATATTAACATTACTGTATTGTATTAATATTAAAAATAAAATTTAACAATACATATATATTTAAAAAAGTAAATAAATAAATTAATAATTAATAATTAATAATTAACTAATAATAAATAATTAATATTAATAATTGATAAAGGTTTAATTTTTATTAGTTTCACTAATTAATAGATTTATTAATATATTTTAATTAATACCTAATAATACCAATTTATAATAATAGTTACTGATAATATTAATAGCTATTATCATAATTATTATTGTAATCGTAATTAAGTATTAATTATTATTATTATTATTATTATACTTAGATTATTAAAGCAAGAGAGGGAAACCTATCACTGAGATGTATTGGTGACCCTAATTTCTCTTATTAGTGGAAGCCAGCTTCCACTAATCTCCACACCATTGTCTCTGTTGAGATTATTCGGATGTTTGATAATTTCAAGAGCTTCTCTAATCTTTTGCTTATGATGTTGTTCTTCCCTTGCGACAATTGAGGCGTTTTCCAAACAGACATGGTGTTTAGTTTTCGAAGAATGTTCTGCCAGGGCTGAAGTACGAGACCTTTCATTTCTAATATCAGCTCCATGTTCCTTGAGTCTTGTCTGCAGGGAGCGACCTGTTTCACCAATGTAGCTTTTTCCACATGAACAGTCTATTTTATAGACCCCCTTAAGTTGATGTCTATCAATACTATCCTTGACCGACCTCATACCTTGCCTAATAGTTCCAGGTGCTGAGAATTGCGTGTTTATGTTTTTCTTCCTTAGGATTCTGGCAATCTTATCTGTTACTCCATGAATATAAGGAAGAAATACCCTACCACACTGAGGTTGGTCTTGAACCTTAGGTTCACGAGATAACATCCTTCTTTCAGCTTTCTCTATTGCTCTTTTAATCTCTTTTTCTTTGTAGCCTATACTCTGAAAGGTTGAGATTAAATGCTCCTTCTCTTCATTTAAATGCTCAGCATCAGAAATTCGAAGGGCCCTAATAGCAAGAGTGTTTAGAACACCAAACTTCTGGGCTGGGTGATGATGGGAATCAGCATGAAGGTAGCTTTCTGTGTGGGTTGACTTCCTGAAAACTTTATGCCCTAAAGAGCCATCCTCTTTTCTGATGATGAGTACATCTAAAAATGGGATGCTCATGTTTTCTTCAAGCTCCATCGTAAATTTTATTTCTGGGGAGATAGAATTCAGGTGTATAAAAAACTTATCAAGCTTTGTTTTACCATGCACTCCATTTTATTCTTAATTATATATTTATTTTAGATAGAGGAGGAATGACCTGTTATAGGGTTTTATGAACCCAACGTTTCAAACTACCAAGTGAGTCCATCATCAGGGGATGCATCAATAGATATTCTAAAGATATTAATGATGTATCCATGAGCTATATTTTAGGGTATATATATGGGTTATGAAAGAATTAATCTAAAAAATTAGGTCGGCCATTATCCAATTAGTTTGTTAATATTTAGATTATTATTATTATTATTATTTTAATTAATTTTTTAATTATTTATTATTTGCTTAATTTGTTTAATTAATTAATTAGTTTGTTTATTTAATTAATTTGTTTAATTAATTCCCTATAATTTTATATATAATTCCTATTGTTAATTTCTAATTGTATTAGTTTGAGTTATTACGACTATGTGCTTAATTTAAATTCATATGTTACTATAATGCTATAATTATTAAATTATGATTTTAGATTATTATCAAGTGACTAGTTATGAAATAACCAATTATTTATTTATATGTTTATATTTGTTTTTGTTTTATTGTCTAAGGAGGATGTTAGATAATGTTTCCTTCTTGTTTTGATTTTTATTTTATTAATTTTTTACTGAGAGAGGAGGGATTAAATTATTAAAAGGGATATGAGTTAATTATTGATTCTTTAAGATTTCAATTAAAGGTTTCCAGGTGTCTCTTAGTTTTAATCCATCGTCTTGGTTCAAGTTGTTCTTCCCTTTTTCTATTTCAATGGCTTCTTTGATTTTCCTTTTAAGATAGTGGTCTTCTTTTCTAACTAGTTTGACTTCCTCCATGCAGATGTAATGAGAGGAAGAGTGAACATGTTCTGCTAAGGCCAATTTTGAGGTCCTTTCTCTTCTTAAGTCAGCAGTGTGTTCTTTAATTCTGATGTTAAGAGACCTACTTGTTTCACCTATGTATTCCTTTCCACATGAGCAAGGAATAACATAAACACCTTGTTGAAGCTTAGGGTTTATGGAATCCTTGATTGAGTTGATAATTGTCTGATGGTGTTGGCAGGGGTGAAGGTTACATTAATGTTGTGTTTATTAAGAATTTTAGTAATTTTATTAGTGGTGCCTTTTATGTACGGAAGGGAGACCTTAGGAGTTGATAAATTTTGATCTTTGATATCATTATTATTCTTGTTTAGGGATAGTTGCATGGCTTTCTTAATGGTATTCCTATTATAGCCATTTAATTAAAACACTTTGTGAAGATGGTTGAGTTCATCATTTAAATGGTCAGGATTAGATATTCTGACCGCCCTACTGGTTAAGGTCCTAATGATGCCAATCTTCTGTTTAGGGTGGTGATGAGAATTTGCATGTAGATATTGTTCTGTATGGGTTTTCTTTCTATAGACTTGGAAACCAAGTGACCCTTCTTTTTTGGTTAGAAGGATATCAAGAAAGGGAAGCTAGTTGTTATTTTCAATTTCAATAGTGAATTTTATATGGTCAGAAAGGCTATTTAAGTGATTGAGGAATAGGTCAAGTTTTTCTTTTCCATGAATCCATTTGAAAATATGTCATCGACAAACCTTTTTCATGAATATGCTTTATGTTTCTATTGATGTATATGTTCCATTTCAATAATTTTTAGGTTTCAAGAAAATCAGGAGAAGTTGAGGGTTTGCACCATGCAGGATCTACCCAAACGTAGGACATCTGAGTAAGGAAACTCTTGCACAGTTCAGTAGAATAAGCATTTAGGTTGATTTCCTGAGCATTTCTTGTTGTGGTTTTCCCTATGCTCTATTGGGGTTCTCCACCCAAAGCCCTAGGGTGGTCTCACCCACAACATTAGGTACCCGAGAATATGATTTTATTCCTTTGAAGCCAAATACTCCAGTAGATCAGTATGGGAAGGTTTCGGGTCCTGTGAGATCATTTACTTTTTTTATTATACAAGACTTGGTAATTATAGATAGGTTAAAGGTCCAGTAAGAGAACTTTGGATAAAAAGTTTGTTTTATTTTGTTTTTCTTTTATGATATGAAAAGTCATGAAAAAAAATGGGATAAGACCAAAAAGAGAAAATCTTCAGTTTATAGGTAGTTAAGGAAGTTACTTCCTCCTCCCTTAGGGATTAAAAGCGTATCTTAATTTTGAAAAGAAGATAAGGGTGGTTAGAGAGGAAAATATGAGGAAAGGGGAGAGAATTTAGCCATGATAGGATTCTCTCAAGGTAAGAAGATGCACTATTGAGGGGTATTCTTGAGCTAGTCATGAGCTAGTGAAAGCTCTAGAAAGAGTTCTAGACTAAAGGTCTTAAGGCCAAAAAATTTTTATTATCTTTACTTCTCTGGAAACTTAAGAGGCTCAGGGGGAGACCTGGACGTAGTTTCAGTCTCATAGGTTGGGTGGTGGAGTCTTCATCCTAGTTTCATTTCATTGACGAGGTGGATTAAACTAGATAAGCAAAATCTAATTTCCCAAATTCGTTATTGTTTTATTAAATGATAATGAATACAATTTTCTTTTATGAAGAGTGATTGTAGAAGGTAGAGACCAAGATCTGTTACTTATCTCTTGAATGATAGTAAATAAAGTTTTCCTTTATGAAAAGTAGTTGTAGAAAACAAAATTCAAAACCTTTACTGTTTTCTTTAACAATGATGAGTAGATATCTCTTTACAGGTATTCAAGGGAAGTTGAGGAAAACAAAGGACTTTTGAAATGTCAAATTGTTTAATTTGTGCATGTAAGCATTAATGTTATGTATCTACAAGAAATAAGGCTGAAGCTAAATAAGAGTAGGGAGTGATTTTAAGCCCATATATTTAGAGACATAAAATTTCTGTTCTTATTAAAATAAAATAAAATGAGGAAATGACATAACTATGTAAAAGAAACAAACCCAAAATAGCATGCAACTGAGTGAATATTATGAGAAACTAATCAGAAACTACTCAGACAGTTACATTCTTCTTGGAATATTGACAAGGTAACTGAGTGATAGGGGATTCCGGTTAAGCTCCCAGGAGAACAAGCTGGAAGTTCATTCCAGGGGTAGTCCAGAACTTTGCAAAAGTAAGACTTTGTACCTTATGGGCAGAAAACAAAACCCAAATTTCCAGGTCTCGTACCTCTACTAGGTATCGTGACTCTCATTAAGAAACGTAGAAAAATGAGAATTCGATGCGTGACAAACAAATGTGATGTAAATATTGAACTACACTTCACATATATTATACATCTAAATTTCATTAGAGAAGAATGTATAAGGAAAAATCCTTTTCAACTAGAAATTGATATATTGAGAATATAATGCAGATTAGAACAAGTGAGAAAGTATATTCTTTGCCAACCCTGTTGAACGACATTGAATTGGTAAGGAAATAAATAAGATAGTAACCATTCTAAAACAATATGCACCAAAATTATGAAGATAAGAAATGCATTACAAAACCCATGGACTTACAGGGTGAAATTCATGATAGAGTATACAAAATTTCTATATAAAAAAACATTGTAACCCTAATACATGTTATGTATTTAGGGTAACCATTATTACATTGTCGAATATTAATTGTGGCCACGAGGGTGTCTCGATAGTTACATAAAAGAGAAACTAAAACTATGAATAACTCATAACCCTTGGACTGGGGCGGAACCAAACCGGTTACTGAAAAAATACTTAACTAGCTAACAACACAAATCGCGGTATATGAATTTAATAATGAAAGATGCAATATTATCCATGCTAGAGAAAGAGGGTTTTTAGCAAAACCCCAAGAATTGAGAAAACCATAAGTTCCTCTAAGAGGCTAGCAAAGAAATTTTTTTTGACATGCAATAAGGACTAAGGTATTTCCCAACCTGTACATAATCAAGGAGAAGACAAAATTTCAAGTTAGACACCCTGGTGCAAGAAAGAAAAGAAATGATTGAAACTAGAAAGTTAATGAGGTGATGGGAAATACAAGTAATTAATTCATTGCCTGACATGCTCATGGCCGTCATGGGAGGAAATGTTTCTAGAAGGTAAAATTAATTTAGGGGAGGATTTTCTTTTACTATGTGATAAATCTACTGTTCAATACCCCAACCAACTAAGGGATGTGCAAATCCTCGCTGACATGTTTGAAACAAACAATAATCTGGAATTATTGATGTAGAGGTCATAAACCAAATTGAAGAAGGTGACCCCAAACCCTCTCTAAGAAAATCATTGTTAGAGAGTTGGGAAATCCTTCGTGTCATTGAACAAATGACCGAATGAACAACTCGACGAAGAGTGGGTTGGTTAGCTTTAACCACCAAGCTGTATCCTGAGTCATCAGATCAAGTGGTGAATGAGTGAAGGATAGATCCACAACCAAGTGGTAACCACAATCATGATAGTGATTATGGTGATGTATTCGAGAGACTTCCATATAATTCACATAAAAATTAACATAAACTCCTAAGTCGCCTACTTAAATAATCGGTGCAAGATTTAGAACCTTATATATTCACGGCCCATGAATGTCGTAAGCTTATTTCTCTAACATCAATTATTCTTTCAATTAAATATTCAAACTTATAACTTCTCAAAAATATCGAAATAAAAAAAATTCAAAGGTGTGTTAACCCACATTTTTATGATTTAACAATATAATAAACATTTAGACATACATTGATGAATCTTAGAATTTTTTTGTGAAATATCTAAGTTACTAGATTTCTTTTATTTTTCTTTTGTTGTGATGTGTGTTATAAGTGGTATTAGAGCGACATTACAATATTTTGGCCTATTTGGGAAATTAAAAAAAAATGTATATTATGTTTATAGAGAGGAAGCCCCAATGAGGAGAGGAGCAGGAAGTACATAGTCATTAAGGCCAATTGTAGAATTTGGCCCCACACCCATTTCAAGAGTTAATGCAAAAATTTGGGTTCAATTAGGAGGATAGCATCAAAACCCTTCCGATATGTTTGGAAAATATTTAGTAGCTAAAAATTGAAATGGATAATTTATGGGCGGAAAATGAAATGTTGTTGCGAGATTAGGAATGAATTTTAAAAAGCCTCGTCGATCAACAGAATCATATGAACTCTGTACCAAGTCCTATAAATGAAGATAGGGATGAGGAGCAAAGGCAACAAGGTGTAAACATGCCTGTGGGAAGGGACACTTCAAGACCGGAAGGGGATAAAGGTGAAACCGAAGAGGAATTTGATAATGTATCAGACCATAAGAAAAATAAGAAACAAAAAACAAAACTAAAAGGGGAATTCAAGAAAATTAAACCCCCGACATTGGATGAAGAAATGGAGGAAGCCACTGAAGCTTGGGTAATTAACATGAACAAGTATTTCCAAATATATGATTATGATGATAATCTAAAGGAAATATTAGAAAATTATCAACTTCAAGGAAAATCCACATTGTGGTGGGAAGAAGTCAAATTTTTTCATGCAGTTGATGAGCAACAAGTGACTTAGGGAGAGTTGACTGAGCGATTTTATGATGATAAGATGAAAGAATTCCATCATATTCGATTATGAGAACTTTCTATGGATTAATTTGTGATTAAGTTCACATCATTATTAAGATGTGTGCCTTACATACATGAGGAAAAGTCCAAGGTACAATGTTTTATGAGCAGCCTTCCAACCTTTATGAAGGAATGCTTGGAATTTGATAAAATCCCAGAACAATGGATGAGACCATTCTGAAGGCATGAATTTTCTATCAATAGATGAAGAAAAAGGGAGAAGGCTGTAAGAGTTCATTGATAATGGATAGAGAAACTCTCTTGAGTATCATAAATATAAAAGTGGGGAATACCAAAAATCTATCCAAGAATCGGCACAATGGAACTCATGGAAAGAATGAACAGAAATTCAGGCCACAAAATGAACCTAAGAAGGTACAAGTATCCAGTAAACCATAGCTTAGTAAATAAAAAAGACTATCATTACAGTGTTGGGGTTGTGTGGAGACTCATATTATAAAAATTACCCCCACTACACTAGAACAAAGAAGACTGATAATATTCAAGATGCTTCTACAGTTGGTGAGGTGGTCAGAAGTATACCTAAAGTTAATGCTTCTTTGGATGGTCATCAAGTTGAATACCAACCTATTATGATCGAATTTGAAAGTAAGATGTATAATCACATAGTGTCCATTTTCATAGATCCAGGAGAAAGCCTAAGTTATGTTATTCCTAAAATAACAGGAATGTGTAATCTCCAAACTCATAAATATAAAAATCCCTAGTTGGTAAAGCTAGCCACTTGGGTAAAAAGAAGAGTGACAACAAAAATAGAAATTGTCCTGTTGAGATAACAGGAGATAAAATTAATGTAAAACTGAATGTATTTCCTTTAGGATCTTATGCTATCTTAATTGGTATGGATTGGTTAGAAGATCATTGGGCCTTAGTTAACTACAAAGATAAGGACCATCAGTTACCTTACTAAATACAATGTCAGACAAGAAATTCAAGGGTTGAGGAGACCTATAAGATTGTGACCAGTCACTTCCTCTCAGGTAGGTAAATGTATTAGAAAGGGGTGTCAAATATTTATAGTGCAAGTGGGATATACCAATTCAAAAGATAATTCAACTACCTTAGGAAGTGTATCGGTTGTCTAATATTTTGCTGATGTGTTTCTGGAAGAAATTTTGAGGGTGCCTCCCAAGTAGGACATAGACTTTACCATAGAATTAATTCATGGGGATGCACCTATATCAAAAGCCCCTTATCGTATGAGTATACCTGAATTAACTAAATTAAATATGGAACTTCAAGAACTACGTAACAAGAGATATTAAAGCAGATTTTCACAGTGTCTCTATTCATGCCAAGAAATATTCTAAGAAGGTATGGCATCGACTACCATAATTAGTGTTTGAAGATGACATCTTGGCAGTCATTAGTAAGTGGTTGTGTTATTGGCTTACTCCAACGATGGTAAAGTTGACTGAGAAGGTAGGAACTAGTGCATAGGCTAAAACATCAGCAGCCAAGAATGATACTGAGAAAGTGCCTTCGATGGTCACCATTGACCTCGAGGGAAAGACTGTCAATCCCATAGTTGAGCAGGAGACTGGTGAAGGCGAACAAGGTGGTGGAGACCCTAATGTAGAAATAGGGGACATTGATTCCTCATTTATAATCAAGAAGCAGAAGAACCAGAGTGCTAGCAGTGCGTGGAACAAGCATAAGTCAGATAAATCTACCAGCGTCAAAGCTTTGGTCCTCACTAAGGGGGACTTTGATGAAATTGGTGACATTATCCATGCTGTGACAGAAGAGATGTAGGGGAACATCGAGGATCAATACAGGTTAGTTTTGACAAAGGTCCAATATGGACTTAAAGAATTGGAGGTGCAGACAAGCGTACTTAAAGTGAGCGTGGTTTAGGCAAGGGTAAAGCAAGTGAGCATGGTACCTTCAGTCAAGCTTATTGTAGACCTTTGAGCATTCCATTTTCTAGAAGGATCACTACACGTCGAAGCTATAGAGGAAAGGGAGTGCGTCCAAAAATTGCATAATCTGAGCCTAAATCTTATGGCACTCCCCCTTTAGATGTTACACGAGCTTCGTTAGGGCATCACAGATGAGCTCAAAATATGTGAGGAATGTGCTTTTCTGGTCATCAACGAAGTCAAACTCAATAACCAATAATTATTTCAGGAAAAGAATAAAGTGACTTAGGATCATGAAGAGGTATCTATGCATAGCCAACTGCTGGAAGAGGCCATCACCAAAGCATGTAGTGATCTTTGAGAACTCTAGATCCCAGACGAGGAAACTTAAACAGAAAATATTCAGAAACTGGAAGCAGTAGTAAGAGAATCAAAGGAAGAGGTGGGTAAGGTTCACTTTGAACTAGAGATGTAGATTAGAGAGCTTCAGATGAAGCTGCAGCCTACAACACCACCAGAAGTTCATGAGGAGTGAAAAGTTGCCATCAAAACTGCTAAGGTTCAGATAGAGACTGCAATCAAGGACTATATTAAACTTTTTAAAGATACAATGTAAGTGTGGGCCTCAATGCAGGAGGACCCAGATGTGCAGAAGATTGGAGCAGAGATAAAAAAGAATCATATAGAGTTCGATGAAATTAAAGCCACAACGTGGACCATAGCACATGTGCAACGATTCATCCATCTCCAGGAAGGAACACTTCTGTAGCGATAGATCGATGAGCTACAGAGGAAGGCACAAATCATCTGTGTATGGACGTAACCTTGGGAATATAAGGCCCACTAGCTCTTAGAGGACATAGAAGGCAAACTGAAGAGCATGTAACAAACTCAGAGGACAACTGGCCTCGCAACAGAGGGGCTAATGACAAAGAAGCTCATGGATGAAGTGCAATAGGCTATAGAACAATGCACAACAATGCTCAATCCATTGCAGACTACCTACAAGGGCCTGAAATCCAAGATCGAGGACGTACCAGCTGAGTGACTCGAGGACAAGTCACATCTTTGTGTTGGGGGCCTATTGGGTAGGGGTCCCCTAGGTCTAAGTTTTGTCCAAAGTATGTAAAGACTCTGCATTTTGAGGAGTGGAGTACGATTAGCGCAACATTCTAAGAGTCAAAGGGGCTTTAGGGTGGGTCAAAGCCCCTTCTTTTGTAAAGGGATGGGATTACTTAGAGGATTTTGAGCTCTGCCCATGGTTTACGGACCATGGTATTGTAAGGTTAGAAGCATATATAAAGGGATGATTTTGCAAGTCTAGGATATGATGATGTATTGAATTGATGAAACACTTTTCAGTCTATTTTGTAATATCTTTTTGTAGTCAAGTGAAGGGGAAGGATCCTACAGTTGCATGTGCGGAGACCTTGGTAAGTCTACAACTTAGTGTGCAGTCCCCTACAGCTGCATGCGCAGGGTCAGAAAGACTATTTTTGAAAAGATTTGACTAATAAAGAAGATTTTGAGACAAATGTGTGTAATTTTTATATGTTAGCATATTTTTGTGGTTTTCATTGTTTACGGTTTGTTTTATATATATCTTCTGTAATTGCATTGTGAAGGTTCAAATACTAATTTATATGATGAATAATGCACATTAGTCTAGTTTCGCATATTTCACTACTCTGTTAAAGTAGAAAACATTGTTTGATTACAAGAATAAGGTTAATAGATTGCAAAGGTTGGATAAAGCCCTAAACTATTAAAAGCCTTACATCCATGCTGCATAGTCCCTTTGGATGCAAAAAATGGTTCTAGCATCCCCTAATATCACCTTAGGTGAGTCTGCATTCTCCGCGAGCAAATCATTGCTGAAAGGGCCAGTAGTATAGGTTTTTGTTTGTTAGCGCAGTTAACTCTAAGCCTGGTTCTAAGACCTGAAGCTAATAGGATTCATGGTACAATTTGGTGCTCTCTTTTCTGTACCAGGTGGCGTAGCCTTAAGGACATAAATACGTTGGCATGATTTAAGAAAGGGGTTTGATTTTACTTGGGGAAAACTAGCGTAAATTGAGTCCATCGTGGGTACTCACATAGTATGCATTTATTGCACTAGGTCATTGATCTAATTTTTCATTTATCTAGTGTTATCACTTTGGGAGTAAAGAGATTGAAATGGAAAGTGTTGAGTTCCTCCCTCTTCTTATGAAACCACCCATACAGTAAACCATTGGGTTCTTGTGGTTGGTTGTGAAACCACCAGTTCATGTTGTAGCTCTGAACCCACCATTAGACTATTGTTAAACTACTTGGAAAGTGATATCAATATCCTAGTCCAATCGGTGTGTTACCTGTGTGAAATTAGTTCCTTAGATTCAAAATCTAGCTTAGGGGTGGTTGGCTATGTCACATATCTCAACATAGCTAGCCTAAAATTGTTAGGAGAGTGGGAGTCCCTTCTCTAGTTGATAGTTGAGCTCAACTCAACTAGATATGTAGGATGACCTATTCCCTTTCATTTTATGAACTATTAGTTATGCTTAGTTATAATGACCAGTTTATATTTATGTCTTTGTGTGATTTATGATAAAATACTAATTAGTTATATAATCATGACAATTATCAACATAACATGTTCATGGTGATTTAATTTTTCTGGTATTTTTAATTCTATTGAAAAATTATAATTTACAACTTATCTCATATGTTGGACAATACCAGAGTTGTGCCATGATACTTTCCAATTATTTACCTAAATGTATTGTAGCTTCTAGAAATGATATGATTTATAATTTGTAGTTGTACTAGAGACTCGTAGCATGAATTATGTTAACTATAGTTATGAAATTATTGATAATGGACTATTTGTGAATTATACATTCTTTACAACTAAAGATAATAAACATCACTCAACTATTTAGAAAGGATTTCCTAGGGTCACACCCCTATTATAGCCTTAGCAATGTAGTATGGAAAAATATTACCACCATGTATTCTCACACTAACAAGTTGTCAACATAGGACAAGATGTGAATTCGGCCTTCCAATTACTATTATGTATTTAGCTAAGGTCATTTGTTGACCTCAAATAATTTAATACATGGTGACTCAACCTTCACCCACGAAGCATGCAGCTCAACCTTCATCTACAGGGTATCACACTTGACCTATGAGACACTGAGGCATTCAAGTTCCCTTGGTCATGGAATGAATGATATACATGGTTTAATTTCATTGTGATAATAAGTAAGCCTTCAAGCTTAGTTAAAATATAAATTGACCTAGGTTGAATTTTTTAACCAATTCATATTAGCTCACTATAACAAGAAGTGGGATTATATCATTGGTTTCTCACCCCATATTATATACATAAGAACATGATGGCACTGAGCACTATTATACTATGTTAAGTAAATACTTAGGATATGTCAATTAGTGAGAGCACTCATATATAGATGAGTTCTCTTCCTGTCATAAAATATTAAACTTCATAAATTCATAAATATAATTAGAGCCCTCCATATATTTGGATAAACATAGGGTCATAATGTGAATTTTTATCCATCAAGCCCTTTGTAAATTTGAAACGATAAAAAGTCATTATTGTACCAATTCCATTTATCTATCAGCATAACGTTGGTTGGGGAGGATTCCATTTGTCATGGTATCATACCCTAGGAGAAAACAAAGTGCAAGTTGAGGTTAATAGTTCCTCAACTGAGTGTGCTGAGGATGAAGTGGGTCTACTTGTTCTAAATCATTCTTCCTTTGGGGAAACCATTTACAAACTCAATTTAAGTGTGATTGGATTCCCCTACTTGATGTGACACGTTAGTGTTAGTCTTTGAAGCTTTCCACCAACGATCAAACATACTCTTACAAAGTGGTCTTAGGGTGTCAAATCCAAATTTTGTCATTTCAGTAAGTCTTCAAGTAGAATTTGGTCACTAGGTATTAGGTCTAGGATTTGTTTTCACTCCTTTCAAAGTTTTCCAAGTGTTGGTCCATGTCACCATTCGGTTGAGTGTACCATCATTCAAAGTGTTTTCATCATCATTTCAGGTTCCAATGGGTCATTTTACACCTTGTTCGTGCTTCAGTTGTGCCTAGGTAAGGCTCATTTCCCTCTCCTAGGGTTTTGAAGGTAATTTTTCTTGGATGGTAAAATCATAAACAAAGGTTGTAACTTGATTCTCATACACCTTCCCCTATACTTAATATACCTTCTTAAACACTTCCCATCATTGATATCCCTCAAATTCATCATTTTCCCACAAACCCTAGCCTGTTGCTACAATTTGACAATTTTTTAGGCTAGGCCTATGTTTTGCCCTTTTGGACCCCTTTCCCTCACTCAATATTTGAAATTTCACTTTTCCCTAGTTCCTAACATCCCTCCCTATTCTCCAAAATTTTCTCAAGAATCTAGAAGCCCCTTATCCCCTTCATTTTCCTTCATTTCTACAAATCCCCTATTCCACATATCGGGATAGGTTTTATTAAAATGATGTTTCTGAGAAATAGAAGATGAAATTGACCAAAGCGAGAGAGGTTTTTTCCATCATTTACCTTAGAAGAAAAACCTCTTTCAGTTTTTACACAAGTTTCATGGTTTGGGAGAAATGTTGAAAACATCATTTGCCTTAGGAGGGTTGCTGCACCTCTGAAGTGACGTTGGTAAATCAATTTTTCTCCTATATGGAATGACCAAATGACTTTCTTGATGAGTCAAATGATAATTATACACAAACATATTTCCAATGAGCTATCATGAGCTCAATTTGGAGTTGAGGAAGAGCTTCAAAAGTTGACTGCAACAACACTCTGCATTTAGGCAGCCTCATTCTACACATTTTGACCAGTCTTGGGAGATTGGACAATCGTTAGGGAAAATGAAAACCAAATTGCAAAATTCAAGATGTTCTGGAAAGTATACTCACCAAGATTTCCAACGCGCTATCAGACACCCAATTTTAATACCATGAAGGCCTTCAAAAGTGGTCTAGAAAAAGGCGTTGTGCATCTGAGTTTTCTCTGCACACCTGGCAGTGTTTTCCTTTGTAAATTTGCACAGGCGCTGCCCATCTAGGGAGGTGCTGCACATTTCCCCAGCCAAGTTCTAAATCAGCTAAAACTTTCCCTAACTCTCAAATTCACCTGAAAATATTAAAATGCTCTTTCATTCAAGTAAGTATACTTGTCATAGCTTGTGAATCAAGGTTTTGTTTACCAAATTTTGGTGTTGTGCATTCTTAGTATTAGACCCTAGCTTCTAGGGTGAACCCTAGTTTTCCTCATTTCATAAGTATTATACAAACCCTATATAGTTTCCATTCTTCCCTAAACTAAACCCTATTCCCATTTACATATTTCCTAAATCCCATTCCCCTCATACATTTTCCCCATTCCTACTTACACTCTCCCCAAACCAGACAAACCCTATTCACATTACTAAACCCTATGCACTCTCATAAAATCCCATTCACACTCCCTAAACCCTATTTACACATCATACTCTCACATACTCCTCCCTACACTCTAACCACTCCATTCCTCCACCCTGTTTTCACTATATTATTCACTATTGTCCATATATAACCACAAGTGTTCACAGCCACAAAAAGAAAAGGCAAAGAGAAGATGCACGAGGATGATATAGATGATGAACAAGAAAGAGAATTTCAGCTAGAAGAGCATGATGATGAGCCACAGCACCAGACTCATCATGGAGTAGAGGTCATTAATCTTGAAAGTCAAACTGAAACTTCAGCTCAAAACATGCTTTTGAAGGAGAAGGATGCCCACATTTGGATGTTGATGGATAGCTTGGCAAGGGCCAGATTTATTG
Organism: Pinus tabuliformis; assembly: GCA_031772625.1. Classification (NCBI taxonomy): domain Eukaryota; kingdom Viridiplantae; phylum Streptophyta; class Pinopsida; order Pinales; family Pinaceae; genus Pinus; species Pinus tabuliformis. The sequence goes on from CM062809.1 coordinate 518,881,456, forward strand.
TCACATATCTAGAGCAAGAGAACACATAGTTGGAGGATAAGCAGGGCCTAATGGAACTTTAAGTGTTGAAACTGAGGAGGCAAGGTGACAAAGAGGCTCATATCACTTTGACTCCCCATTGAGCAAAATATTGAACATGACCGGGAAACTTGGCTTGAGAGGGTCAACATACATCTTGAGGGGGTGCTTAGGAAGCCAACAGGGACAAGAAGATGCTCCGACACATGTCATATCATTATATTACTCGAAACAAAATCTGCAACATGAGGATGAGGAAGCTTAAAGCTAGGTTGAGGAAGGCCTTAAAGAGCAAAAAGGAGCAAGATAAGTTGAAAATCTTGGCTAAAGCCTCCCTAGCCCATAAAAGTAGTTGATGATGGTGCCCTGTGCCAAATTTGGGCAAATTTTGCATTTTTCAAATTTTAATTTTCAAACACGGAAAATTGGCTAGCGCTCTTTTCCCTGGGACATGCGATGAGGAAAAAGTTCACATTTTTGGATTTATCATGATGAGAGCATCCACCCCTGAAAATTTTAGAAAATTTGGAGTAAAACTAGCCCACCAAAATGTCCAAAAACTATCAAAAAATTACCTCTCTACCTCTTTTTGGATACATAGAAGCTACCTTGGAAGATTCAAGTTTTGAGGGGGGGAATAACCTCCAAATGAAAAAATTAAAGATGTTCTAGAAACTAGATAGGAAGACCTTTCAAATGAGCTATTTTGGGATAAATTTCGCTAAGGGAAGGCCTCCAAAAGTGGGTGGAAAACGGCACTGCACTTTTGGCCAGTTTGCCAGAAATTCAAATTTTCACCTGTTTTCACTAAGATTTTGATTTCTCTCTCCTCATGGACGATTTTGATAATGTAATTAATGATTTGGCATGCAAATGTAATACTAAAATGATCTTAGAGATCAGATTCATTAGTTAGAGGTGGTTTTGAGGCTAATGAATCAATTTCCCTACTTATAGAGGTAAGTTGTTTGACTGCCTATATTCTAGTTCTTAGTTGGTAAATGGTGGAAACTGCCCCTCTTCTCATCGATTTGACCCCTAAAGGTCAGGATGAGTAGTTTAGATGTCTATATTATGTGTTTTCTTGGTCATTTCGTGAGGTTGGAATCTCTTGGATGCTCTGAGCTATATTGTACACCTTTATCATCAGTTTTGCAAGGAAATAAACCAGGATTTGCAGCTATATTTATGGGATACTTGTGGTATGGTGTTTTTGCATAGTTTATTCTTGTGTTATTAGTTTTTCTCGTTTATTATGTGTGCCACAATCTAATTCATTTCTTCCAGCTAAATAATATTAAGATAGATAGGTAGAATTCATTGTTTACAATGTTCACCTTCGGAAACCATTCAATCTTTTATGTTTTCTACTATTTGAGAAGGATACATGATCTTTGTATGCCCTCCTCAGCTCCTCATCAGTCTTAGATCTCTCATCCCATTCAATTTCAAGTGCCAAAGCACCTACCTACCTCGCCCCATAGAACACCCTGCATCCTGACTTGATTTCTCGGACCCAAAACTGCATGGCTCCATTTGATCCATAAAAAAAAAAAAAAAAACAAAATCAATCAAAAACCCTAGAGCTACTATACCTAGCCTAAAATTGATATCTGATTCAATCATGTTGACAGAGATTCACAAGGAGAGAGCCCTCTCCCAACCTGGTAGGGCTAGCTACCAGGTTAAGCTTAGTTTGTGGTTATCCTAGGATTGCCTTCCTTCAGCTTGAGGTAAATCTAGGCTCTAACATAACATAAGTTGGGCCTTCATGCTTTAGGGTGCATTCAAACTTGATAAAATACGTTGTTTTCGACTAACCTTGATCGATGTGATGTGGTCCAAGATGGCCTCACCAGACTATTATCCATCAAGTCAGTAGTCCCTTATTATTTTTCTTTAGTTTATTGGAAATGGAAGATATGAGGAAGCCTAGGGCAGGCCCCCTTAGGGCCTCATCCTACAAGCTTCAGAATTTTTTTTGGTGAATGTTGTCAAAATATCTCGGTCCTAGGAGAGATACACCACAGTGGGTCATTGGCAGGTGGTCCTATAACCATCAAGACTATCTACATGGATACATGTGGGTGGTCTAGTATTATGTATACTAGGGGCTCCACCATACGCATGGTTTTGACCTTCAACTGAGATGTATACCAACACAACAATAATGCGGGTAAGTTATTTCACCCTTATCAAGAGTTGTGGACCTGTAGGTACACATATAATTTTGACATGGACTAGACCTAAGACCATGCAGATTCCACATGACACTCTAATAAGGACAAGGTGTTCATTAATAGGCTAAATGTTTTATCATACATAACTGTTGGAAACTAGATCACTACTGAGCGGTGTGTGAATCAATAGTGGTGGCCTTTATGCCACTTTATTTTTTTCTAGATTATTAATTTACCACACACATCCACAATATCAGCTGATCAAAACATAAAATCAACAACAAGATAAAACATAGTAATCATGAAGAACATCAACACAAACATGCACACATAAAGACACAAAGTATTTTTGGTGGAAACCCTTTCTAGAGAAAACCACCTTCTTGTTGTTGTTTCTCTCAATTATTTTCTTATTCCATTGAACAAATTATACATGGATTATCTTACAACCATAAGTTGAAATACTTGGCTTCCTTCACAGTATGTTGGAACCTATCAGTTAGGAAATTTGTTTCTATCAAAGATATATGTGAATCTATCTGTTGGAAGCCCCCACGAACAACAATCCTCACCCAACTCCCATTGGACTATCCAACTCCTATTGGATGGAGAAATATATTCCTTCTACTGACTCCATTAAATCATTTTCTACTATGAAGCTTCCATGCCTTCAGCTCGTCCATGCGTACTACATTTCATATACTTTCAAAATGGGTTCTCAATCTGCTCAACATGAGGAACCCAAAAACACCATCATTCTACACATAAAGTATGAATCAAGAACTCAAACCTGCAGGAGGGGAATTATTCTCTTTGTCTCTTACCAAAATGTTGGTCTGTAACACACCACAAGAAACCAATTCTCTAACACTTGCAACACATAAAATCTGAATTCACTTCTCAATTATTTCTTTGATTTTTTCATTCATCACTTTGATAAAACAACACAAAATTATTTGAGGAGTTTTTGCAATAGCTACTCACTCTAAATTCCCTCACAATGGCATGATCACACACTCTAAATAAAACCAACCAAATTAACTCAAAGCCTTCCTCTATTTATCATTTTTCTAATATTAATAAATATGACAGGTAATGGATCATTCATCAATTCGTTTTACACTTCTCAATTTTCCTAGATCTAGTTCCTTGACTTGATCAAGCCACTATCTCCACTAAATGATGGAGATTTTCATGTTTAACCAAATTCTAGAAGCCCGCTTACCTTTTTCAACCATATACTAAAAATTTATGATCAATAACATTGCCACAATACTAAAATTAGCTAAGATGCACGAGGAATTCAAAGAAGTCCTAGATAAACTATCAACCACATGGACAAAATTGATGGATCTTAGTTGCAACCACATGGATAAGTCTTCTTACATGCATTTCAAGACCTTAAATCACATGCATAATCTTAGCTCCATGCGATTTGGCCGAGGATGGGAGAAAACCAATCAAATCCCATAGATCCTACTTAAACTTCTTCTAGAGATTAACCAGCCTCTGTAGAACCTCTAAAAGCCATTGTAACCTTTGCAAAAATTCACCAAGTCACTGCCACATAACCATAATCACCTCAAGTTAAATTATGTTTACTTGGATTACAAACAACATATATAGTAACACTTGGGCCATCAACCTACTCCACAATGACTCTTCAATTAGTATGTAACTCCAGAACATGTCAAGCATCCTCTAACACCTGTACAACCAAATCAAGCATCCTATGACTCTTGTATATTCTCTCCAATCCCTATGTATAATATCATCAACAACGGGGACCAAATTTTGAACATGGAGACCTAATAAACAAGGCTTCTTGACACTAACCCCTACAAAAACATCATGAAGAAAGAGTAACACTTGTAGCGACATCATGAAAAGGGGGATAATCACATCTCTACTCTATACTTTCCATGCAACACCTCTACACAATTAATCATAAAGGAAAGTGCAACACACCACTGTCCAACTCAATAACAACATGATCATGAGGACCATGACATCCTTTTCTCACACTCTGTATGCAACATCTACAAATCACTGCTCCATCCTCACACCTCCATGTTATTATTCATGCCAAAAGAAATGTAATACAACATCTATGTATGAACCAATTGCAACCAAACACACATGTGTTAACCAAATCTCATGCAACACATTCTACAAGGTTGACATCAATGCCAATCAATAACACATCTACAACAATACAACACACATCAATGCCAACAATCTCCCCCTTTGGCATTGATGGCAACCCCAGTTGATCCAACCATCTGAACTATGCTTTGAAATATGATCTTCATCCTCACATTCTCTCCCTTTTAAATCAATGACAAAGGAATAAACATATCAAGGAAAAATGATATATGTTTCTCTCCATGTAATGAGCTCCATCAATAAAAACAGAAACTCCAGTCAATATCATATGCAGATGGTTAACAATGGAATATAATAATGAAATATCATAATAATAACAACACTCCTCCATATAAATAAAAAATATTTGCAATAAACTCCCCCCCAGACACAAGTCATTCCCGATCAGCAACACACTAGAGAAGTAGTATACATCCCCTATCAGCAGCAAAATCCATGTCATATAGTAGTAACAGATCAACTCACCAACACATAGTAGAAACAACATAATGCAACCAAATAGTAGTAACAACTCTAATAATATCTATAGTAGAAACATCATATATCCAATCAACTCCTAAATAATAAAAACATATACAATCTCTCCATCTCGTATCTTGATCTCCACACTATATTATCCGACAGTAGAAAACTCATAATAAAAAACAATAATGACTATCTAAAAGCAACATCTCTCTAAAGAATACATGGTAGCAGTAAATACATGATGACATGGCCACAACATTATGACCAACCATAATCGACTGCATACAAACATCTCCATTGATGATTGTGTATTGATATATATATCACTGCCAATGCCTCCTTACCACATTCAAGAGGCTACTCCACATCGACCAATGATCATGACGAAATGATATGAAATAGAGTACATGGCTTCATAGATTATTCATGGCTATAAAATATGATACATGATTGTACAATGACATCAATAAGCCTATACATATGACTGAACCATGACTCACATGACTCTCTCTTAATGCATACATGACTCTAGATGCCCACTTATGATAAGTATGAGAGTGTACATGAATAATACATGAAATACATGGTTGTACCAACACTACTAATAGGCCACACATAGCTACACCAACTCTCATAACTTCACTATACACATATGCCAAACATGGCTCTCAACTCTAAGCTTGATACATAATAATGAGACTCTCTCATACATGGCCATCATAATCATCATTTCATCAAGGCATGTCTAATATAATATCATATTGCAAGTACATAAAGCATACGATTAACAACATGTCATATTTATGGTAGTGAGATAATGACAATATTTACCATATAAAGACATGTGTCAGACACTCAAAATGACCAACCATAAATCAACATCTCAATAGCAATTTTCAACAACCTAGAATAATGGATAGTGTCCCACCAAAAAGCATATATGAACAACATCATGAAACCTCTTTTCAACAAGTAACACCTCATATAGCCGTATCAATAAGCAACAACATATATCAGCCTTCAATAGAAATTCATAGTAGGAATATGGAGCATGAATTTCTAAAATACAAACTATACTAGAAGCAGTAACACATATATAATTATGTCAAGTAGAAGAAATATATATATCCCATCATACATCCTCATAAATGTAGACGTCAAATACCAAATGGCTGAACAACATGAACCCATAATCCTATATCACAAGTTCTATCTCTGGACAAGACATCAAGGAGCAACAAGGTCATCTCAAGTAACAAATAAGTCAATGTATGAACACACACTTTCAATGTAAAATCTCCAAATGAAATGACATGAGAGAAAGAAGAAACCACCACAAACCTATCTCAATGGTGTAGCACAAATAACTGCACTTTGCACTCTAAGTACCATGCACCATCGTAAACATGTTCTCCATAGATCAAGTTAATAAAAATAAATTGCATATCAACTCATGCAAAACTTATGAGAGAACACATAGCCATGTAAAATCAAAGAACGCTCTCCTACAACATCCTCATGTCAGAAAAACACATAACATGGAACATATATTAAAATCCTCCAAGGAGCCATAATGCCATCGAAACCATGAAAATATTGGAAGCATATAAAGTTCTCCCCCTCAACATGTCCCATAATGATTTTTCAATCGTCCTTATGGATATATTTCTACTCATTCTCACATCACAAATTCTAATCACACCAGCCTTACCAAATACAACATTAGTAGAAAATATCCACCACCAAAAGATCAGGATCATATAAACCCTTGTGGCACACATAAAAATAAAATTCTCAACAAGAATATCTATTCAAATATACTTCACTAGCTACAGTAACACCATCAATGATTCTTCATGCAAAACAAGATACACCATAGCTCCCCCTAAGTCCATGTGAGCCTTAGTTTCTTCTTGTAGTTCCTTGCAGGTCCTTCTTCTTCCAAACATTGAGTGGTTTCTCTCTTACATGTAAATATCTAACTATCCTCATAATTGACCTATTTTGCATATTATTCATTCCTTGATTAGGTGGTCTATATTGGACTATGTAACTAGGTTTGGTCTTCATACTAACATATGTAATGATGATTTTATCTATTTAATAAAAAGAGAAAAACAAATTTATTATTGTTCGTAATGCATGGGTTTCATGCTCAAGGGAAATTTATTTTTACGTAAAGCACCCATTGATTGCTTCTATGTTTACCATAAATTCAATCGAGTCATTTTCATGTATTGAAGACCCATTTGGGCATGTTACATATTGTAAAATAAAATTTGTTTGAGTCAAAATTTGAAGATCTCGTCATGGTGAAAATATCAAGTTGGCCTACATGAAGGGACAAGTCAGCCTAAAGATATAAATTCGTACCCCTAACAAGCCTATAAATAAGAAGGAACTTGGCCTCATTTGGTGACTCATTGAAGCAAGTTCAATCTTTCAGGATAAAAACTATAAAAAGATGAAAAAGAAGGAGAAGAACTAGATCAAATATTTTGAGCCTATCTCTCTCTCCCGTGTTAGGGTTTCTACATTTGCTGGGAAGAATAATTTTCTTGGCAAAAGAATTTTTTAGGAAAAATAATTACTTAGGCGGAATAATTTGTTGGATAGAGGGTAGGTCGAAGTTACATAATAATTTTTTGGGTGAGTCGAAGTTGCAGAAGAGTTTGTTGTGTAGGTTGAAGTTGTAGAAAAATTTGTTGGCCAGGTCAAAGTTCAAGAAGAATCTCTTGGGTATGTTGAAATTGCAAAAGTTGTTGGAAGCAACATTTGACTTGGCCTTGGAGGGTCTTGATCAAGGGTCATAGGCCTTGGAATTTTTCAATTGAAGTTCTATAAGAAGATAATAATTCTTGTTGGTTTTCCTCTTAGTTGGTGAGGTTTTGGCCCTGCATGATCGTCTACATGTTGTGTCCTATTGTCTCATTGATTTTATTGTTTGGTAGTTGTTTGATGATAAAAATCACTAATAATAATCAATTGTAAGAATAAGCTAATCAACTTAATTAAAACTGCATCACAAGGAGTTATCAAAGTAAGAGAAATCATCTAATCTAGCTACCCCTAGATATCTCAACATGATTGCAAAGCTAAGGTGACAAGTCAAGCAAAGGAAACTTAAAGAAAGACACTCGAGGGATGAAGCACTAGAAAACCATCTAAGAAGAATCATGAAGATAGATAAAGAAATAATAAGGATAGGTGAAGCATCTTAGATCAATTTTTAAGTTATATTCCTCCACACATGCAAAGATTAGGGCATCATCTTGCATCAGAAAATTATAAATTATAAGCTACTCCAAGAGAGCCAATGTATTGGGGAAAAATAAGTATCCCTTTCAAGCAAAATTACTAAGAATAAGATTCCATATCAAGTGAAGGATAAAGTAGACAAATCCACCCATCTTCTTGTCATGTATGAACTAGGGTTTCTTCACAATAAGTTGAAATTGCAGTCCTATAACAACGAGTCGAAAATTTGAGGAAGGGTCAAAATATGAAGTTGTAAGTTTTATAAGCGTGACTAGAAGGAACTAAGAAGACCTCAAAACCCTATCTCATCCATAGAATAAATACTCATTGAAGGATCTAAAAGTCTCTACATTCTACAGAAGTAGGAAGAAGCCTAATCATCATCATCAAGGAATCAAGGTCATCTTGCTCTTGTTGAAGGATCACTTTTGAAGGAATACATCTTCATAATAAAAATCAAGAAGGAATGAAGTTGAAGATATTCATATGATCAAGGAACATCTTCACTTTGATGAGTAATTATCTTTATATCTATATTGGAATCTATCAAAATGACTTCATTTTTCAAGGAGAGCAACAAATTGGTTGGGTCCTCAAACTTTCTTGCACGAAAGAAGAGGATAGATTTGATCCTCATATAAAATTAAGTCGTTAATCAAGTTAAGGGTTTTATCACTAAACCTCCAAAGGAATAAGCTTATGCTCTATCTAAATAAATGAAAAGGGAAATAAGGGCTCAAAGAATTCTTATGTAGCAAAAGTGGAAAATTAAAAAGACATCTATGACAAACTGGTGGAATTATTCTTCATAAGTACTGCAGGAGAAATGATATCATTGAGAACCAATCTATACAAGATGATGATATCAAAGGAAGAAGGAATAACCCCATACCTGATGAGCGTGTCAGAAATATGAGACCAACTTCAAGAGTTGGGGAAAATCATGACAAATGACTACTGTGGTACTAAATACACTACATGATGGATGGGAAAACTTCATATTAAGAATTTTTGGAAAGAAGGAAGGCACCTCATTCAGTGAACTCTATTCATTCTAATAAACCAAGGAAAAAGGGATGTGGGACTAGGTGAGTAAGTTTGAGCATTTGTCACCATGTATAAAATAAAAGGGAAGGTTTGAAAAAAATTTGACCTCGAGAAGAATAAGCATATGTCAAAGATCCAATGCTATGGTTGTTAGGAATATGGGCATCACAAGAGAGATTGTCTAGAATTCAAGAAGGAAAAGATAGGATAGAAAGAAATAAAACTCATATCACCAAACAAATAGAAGAACCTAATGAGAAGAAATACAAAGAGATATATATTCAATATTGGGGTTCCTCCAATGCATAAAAATGAGAGGTAGGAGGTGAAAAGACCTCTACCATGGTAGTCAAGATGAGAAGTGTTATGAAAAAATGCATCTTAGTAGAATATGGCATGATATTACGAAGCATATCATTAAAACAAGAGCACATTAGAAAATATTGAAAGGATAGTTGATGTAGAAGTCTACATGATTGTAGCAGTCATCATAGAAAGGTAGTATCTCTTGCTGACCTCATTGAAAGCATAAGTAGTACTTATGGGAAAAGAGAAGTCATATAGCATAGAAATAACTCATCATGTATCATCATCACTAGGAAGGAGCATTTACAGGATGAGGATAATCAATACCCTTCGTTGGAATCTTCATTGGAAAGTTCATCTCTCTTGAAGTAAGCAAGTGTCTCACCGAGAATTCCATCTTATATGGGATCTGTGGGATGTTGGTATGATGACAGAGGAGTACAACATGTCAATATGGTTGAATTAATTTCATTCAAAGAAGTTACCTTAGGAAGTATAGATGACCAAAAAGAAGAAATGAGGTATGTATGCATGTATTTTGAGTCATGTCATCATTTAGTTGCAAATAGCATGGATGAATTCTCTACCTCATGAACATGATTGAAGAATAATGATCTCTTTTGTTGGAAAGATGCATGAAGGAATGGTTCACATATTGAGAATATTAAATCAACATAATATGTCCTCATGTGGAATATGAGGTGGTTGAAAAAGATGAAGGAACTACATATGGAAGTTCCTAAGGAGAAATATGTGAATAAATAAAGAAGAGATCATGAAATTTGTAACTAAGGTCAAAAGGAATCAACATCTAATGAATATGATGTGACATATCCGTGGGAAAGGTATGAAGGCCTTGATAAAGTATTAGAACAAAGAATACCCTTGACATTGAAAGTCTTGGAGATGTGTTTATGAATATGTAGGACATTGATGTCTGTAGCAACAGATGTCATGATGAAAGGTCATCACAAAAGGTACTTTTGATTTGATGTTCACTTTTGTTTTTGAATAAAATTTGGATGGGTTAATGCAGGCCTACTAGAAAAAGAGTTATGAATGCCACCTACAACTAGCACTCATTTGGTGGGATGGAAGATCCTAAAGGAAACTTGATGTGGAAGAGGTAGTTGTATAAAGGAAGGCCAAATGTGGACAAGAAAATCACTTTCTGATAAGGGGAAGGATGACTTGAATGACTTGAGGAAAGTGATGGATGGCCAATTCCCTACAAGATGAAGGCTCCACAACAATGAATATAAATTTCATGGCATCGAAAGGGGGAGATCAATAAGAAACTAAAAGTCCAATGATCTCCACTAAAGAATAATTTTTTTGTTGGAAGTAAGTACCTAGTTAAGAGGGATCTTGGACAAGTCCCTGAATAAGAGGGAGCTTGGGTACATTCCCTTATAGGAAGGAGTACATCCTCCCTAGTTGAGAGGGAGAGATAGACACATCATTCTTTTCTTCATTATGGAAGAAATAATGGAGGATTGGGTAAGCATGTGACATCCAATATTCTTTGAGGATGTCGTATGGAATCCAATATAAGAGTAATCATAGAGGATATATATTATTTCAAGACTAGGAATCCAAGATAAGAATAGTCTTCGAAGTACATACCTTGTGAATGCCCAGGTGGGGTATGTTCCTTGAGAGACAATGATGATGGATTCTATAAATCATTAGACTCGCCAACACTGTGCTATGATCTTGTGGAGAGATGGAGTTGTTAGTCAAGGCCTTTCTATGTGACAATGTTGGATGATATGATGCTCAACATATGGTTACCAATCTGACTCTTCTTATGATAATTCTTTAGATTGATAATTTCCAAGTACCTTGTTTGGATTATGAATTCCCTAGTTAAGAGGGAGTGTTGAAATATGTAACTAGCATTGGTCTTCATAATGACATATGTAATCATGATTTTATGTATTTAATAAAAATAGAAAAATAAATTTACTATTCTTCTTGAGGCATGGGTTTCATTCCAAAGGAAAATTTATTTTTAGGTCAAGCACCCACTGAGTTCTTCTAGATTTGTCATAAATTCAATTGTCATTTTCATGTATTGAAGACCCATTTAGGCATGTCACATATTGTAAAATAAAATTTATTTGTGTCAAAATAGAGTCAAAAGACCCTCCAAGACCTCGTCATGATGAAAATATCAAGTTGGCCTACATGAAGGGACAAGTTGGCTTAAATATAGCAGTTTGTAGCCCTTAAAAGCCTATAAATAAGAAGGAACTTGACCTCATTTGGTGACTCACTCAAACAAATTTGATCTTCTCAAAACAGAATCTCAAAAAGGATGAAAAAGACAAGAAAGAACTACATCAAAGTTTTTGGGTCTCTCTCTCTCCTGTTAGTGTTTCTACATTTGTGTAGATTCAAAACTACTCATGAAATTTTCTAAATCACAATTCTTGAATATACTCTATTGATCTACAGAAGTTAATTCATCATCTAAAACAAAAATCATTGACATGAAAAATGGAACATCACACATACATATAGATTTATTTAGGGGAAAGAAACTCCTCAAAACACCTTACTATTTGTATTGCATTTATGGGAGAATAGAGAAGAAATTTAATGCTTGCTCAAGCCTGAGCACACCTTACACTAGTATACTCTATCCCACTTTCTAACTCATTGATTGACTCTGGCCAATACTTAGCCAATTTTCCAGCCTGCCAAGATCCTATTTCCATGCCCTATTCCTTGAGGAATTAGGCCCCTATTTAATAGGAATTTTCCTCCATTAGACTATGTGGTTCCTTTAAGATCATCCTATGACTACATGCACCACCTCTACAACTTGTAATAGCTTACAACTACTAGTACACTAGCCTTAAACTCCAATCTCAACTGGGTAACTCAAATTATCTTCATACATGAGTTAATTTATGATGTTTGATTAGTTATCTGGATGATCACTAAAGTCACACTCCACTACTTGACCTTCCACTAGTTCCTTCAGTAGTTAGAACTAGTTTAACTCACCATAACTCAATTTAAGTGAATTAAATTACTATGACTTAAATTAACTTAACACAGGCTGCTAAAATTTAAGAACCCAATGCACACAATTGAATTTCATTCCCCTAGCTCAAATTAATTGAGCTAGACACCTATTTTTTAGGAATCAACACAGGTAAACTGAACCTCAACTCACTAAATTGAATTAAGTGTTCTTAACTGAGAAAAAAGTTCTACGTAACCTCAATTAACTCCTCCAAGTTTTCTGCTAATATGGAGTTTCGATTTTCCTCAATTTAACTGAGGAAAAAATCAAATTGAGATTTATCTTGCTGCATTTCCAACACTCCCTCCTAGGATGAAAGGGATTCACGTCTACCCTAATCTAGCAACTTTCGAATGTAGTACATGCAATGCTTCTCTTTGTTTCTACTGTTACTACAACATATCCAACTAAGAAGCATCGAAAAATAAAAATAATCATTGAATCAATTTGTAACTATCTACTTGGAAAATTGTGATGTTACTGACTCTGCTACTGAGCCTCCTTATCTGCTATCAACACTCCTCTACACTCCTCAGTATCTGAATGAAATTGATCCTCCTGCTACTAAATACTATTGGCCCCTATAGCAAGGGTAATGATCCATGAGACAAACACACCTCGATGGACCCTGCCCAAATTTATACAACTCTTGGGACTAGGGCTTCACATCGCCCCGCCTCACACGAAGAGGTAGAGCTACATGCAAAGTGAACTCTGATCTACTCATATTTCTTTTTTTTTGGTTCCACGCTGATGCTGTAACTACCACAATAATGAGTCTGATCTCCCCAAATCCTCAAGTACTAGCTTCCATAGGTATTCTACCTCTAAAACTAGACTCCCTCTGAGGCTCCATCCCCCTAGGGGAAATCTCTCTACTCCTCAATCTACCAATATCAATGATCAAAAATCCTTTTTTTGTCACTAAATATTTCCTCATTGATCTTCCCACTAGCATCCTTCTAGCTCCATTAAGAAGTCTTCGCATAGGATCTTCTGGATCTGCCGTGAACTAGGGATCCACAACTTTGCATCCTAACATCTCATTAGTTATTTAATGATGATTGTACATGAGGAATTCAATGATTGGATTCTAATTTGAATCTTGCTATGATACCATGTAGAAATTAATGTGTATACTCAACACTGCTCATGAAATTTGCTAAATCACAAAACTTGAAGCTACCCTAATGATCTAAGGAGGTTAATTCACCATCTAAAATAATAATCATTAACATGCAAAAGGAAACATCATGCATACATAGATATTTATCTAGGGGAAAATAATTTCTCAAAACACCTTACTATATATATTTCATTAATCAAAGAATAGAGAAGAAATACAATGCTTTGTCAAGCTTGAGCACATCTTGCACTAGTATAGTTTATCCCTTTGCATGACTCACTCAATGACTTTGGCAAATACTTATCCAATTTCTCACCCTGCTAAGCTATTATTTACTTACCTTATTCCTTGAGGAGTTAGGACCCTATTTAATAGGAATTTTCCTCCAATATATTTTGCAGTTCCTTTACGCTCATCCTCTTACTGCATGCACCACCTATACAACTTGGAATAGTTTTCAACTGTTAATACACTTCCCGTAAACTCCAATATCAATTGGGTATCTCAAATTATCTACGTGGATATGTTAGTTTAAGTTGATTGAATAGTTATTTGGATGATCACTGAAGTCACGCCCCACTACTTGACCTTCAACTAGTTCATCTAACAGTTAGAACTGGTTTAACTGTCTATAACTCAATTTAACTGAATTAAATTGCTTGAACTAAAATTAACTCAACCTATGCTCCTAAAATTTAGGAACCCATTGCACATAACTGAACTTCATGCCCCTAACATGAATTAACTAAGCTATACTCTTATTTTTTTGGAATCAACACAAGTAAATTGAACCTCAACTCATTAACTTGAATTAAGTGATATTAATTGAGTGATAAGTGTTATGTCACCTTAATTAACTACTCCAAGTAGAGTGCTGATATGGAATTTCAAATTTCCTCAATTTAATTAACGAAAAAATCAAATTGAGACTTTTCTTGCTACATTTTCAACAATTTGCTAAGCATAAGAATTTGTTGGGAAGAAGAAATTGTTGGGTAGAAGAGTTTTTTGGGCAGAAAAATTTGCTGGGTAGAAGAATTTGCTAGGAAGAATAATTTTCTAGACAGAATAATTTGCTGGGCAAGTCGAATTTGTAGAAGAAGATGCTTAGCAGGTAGAAGTTGCGGAAGAGTTTGTTGGAAAGGTTGAATTTGAAAAAGAATTTGCAGGGCAGGTCCAAGTTCTAGAAGAATCTTTTGGGTAAGTCAAAATAGCAGAAGCTATTGGAAGCAAGGTTTGACTTGGTCCTAGAGGGTCTTTGTAAAGGGCCATAGGTTTTTCAGTTCATCAATTAAAGTTCTATAAGAAGAGAATAATTCTTGTGGGTTTTCCTCTTAATTGGAGAGGTTTTGGCCCTCGATGATCACCTACATCTTGTGTCATATTGTCTCATTGATTTTATTGTTTGGTATCTATTTGATGATAAAGAAAACTAATAATAGTCAAGTGTAAGAAGAATCTAATCAAGTTAAGTAAAAATACATCACAAGTACTTTTCAAAGTAGGAGAAAGCATCTAATCTAGCTTCCCCCTAGATTTCTCAACAACCTCAAGTAAATTGGAGTCTTGCAATCTTTGGATATATGACCAAGATTGTCACACATATAGCACCTAATGTTCCACAAAAATGGAGGAAAGGGCTCATCTCTCTTATTCTTCATTATACTCCTCTTTTCATGCAACCTGCATTGAATAGCCTTATGGCCAAAATCATTGCATGAGTAGGAATAACCATAAAAATAACCATTATACTTGATTTTCGTTGAACTCAACGGTTGACCTTCTAGAAGCTAGGACATATTTAAACAAATTGTAGATCGATGCAGCAAGAGAAGTAGTGGTATACAAGTGGGTTTTCTTCCTTTCTTGTTTTCTTAATGGGATCTTCTATACCACTATTTCTCTTGTTACATGGATCTACAATTTGTTGCAATATGTCGTAGCTTCTATCAATTGAAGCATCTCATGTCTCCCAAAGGTGAGAATGGTCTTCTAGGTGCTTTTCTTGGCATTGCCTTTGGATTTTATTCCTTGAGTTCCTTATTTGGCTACTTGTTTTTTTATGACTCTCCTTCTTGTTGCCTTTGCTAATACTATCACCAGTTACACTTGTAGTTGCAATTAAACAAGTTTATGTGCTACAATATGATTTGCAAGATGAGGTACTTTGGTTTCTCTTTAGCTAAGTGGTTTTCTTCTCTAAATCACTCTTTAATGAAACCACTTTAGCTTCTAATATTTCACATCCCTCCTCCTTTTCTCCATGATTCTTCCTCAGTTCATCTTTTATATTCTTTGCCTCCTCTAAATAATTTTTTAATGCAATTTTCTCTTCTTTTAATCCATTCTCCTTGTCATTGGAAATCTATAAAATTATTTTATGATCCTTACATGAAAAGGTTAATCTATCCACTTTAGTAGCTAATTATTTTATTACAACCATTGTAGATTTGTGTTCAACATTAACAAGAGAAATGTCCATCTCATATCCACTATGTAGCTCAATAGAATCATCATAATCATAATTAAAAAAAAAATCAAAATATTACCACCTGACACAATTGTTTCAATTGAGATTTCAAAATTTGTTGCTTCATTTAAAATGGACTGAATCTTTTCCTTCTTCAAACCCTTTGTCATTTGAGACATAATCTTCTTTCTTCTGGTCATGATCCACGATCTATTCTCCAAATGGTCAAGCTTTATCGAAGAGCACCAGCTCTTATACCAATTGTTGGAAAGTAGGTCACTACTGAGAGAGGGGATGAATTAGTAGTGATGGAATTTACATCAATTTTAACCTTTTTCTAGATTATTAATTTTCCACACACATACAATATTATATGATCAAACATAAAAGAAGAAACAATATGAAACATACTAATCATGAAGAACATCAACACAAAAATTCACACATAAAGACACAAGCATTTCTAGTGGAAACCCTTTCGAGAAAAAACCACCCCGCTGCTACTATGTTGCTCAATTCTTTTATTATTCTGCTAAAAAAAAGTGTACATGGATTAGATTTCAACCATAAGCTGGAATACTTGGCTTCCTTACAATTATTCTTTCACCTATTAGTTAGGAAATATGTTTCACTCACACATCTACGGAAATCTATTTGCTGGAAGCCCCCACGACCAATGATCCTTTCCCAACTCCCATTGGACTATCCAACTCCTATTGGATGGAGAAATATGTTCCTTCCACTGAATCCAACAAATCATTGTCTACTATGAAGAATCCACACCTTCACTTACTCCATGCAAACCACATTTCATATATTTTCAAACTAGGTTCCCAATCTGCTGAACATAAACAACCCAACAACAGCATCATTCTGCACATGAAATCTGAATCAAAAACTCTGACCTCAAGGGGGGAAATTATTCTCTTATTCTCACAACAAAAATCTAGTCTCTAACACACCACAAGCAAAAAACTATCTACCAACTGCATAAAATTTGAATTCATTTCTCAATTCTATCTCAAATTTCTACATATAACACTTTGATAAAACAATGCAAAACTATGTGAGAAACTATTACAATATCTTCTCACTTTCAATGCCCTCACAATGGCATTCTCAAGCACTCTCAATACAAGAAACCGAATGAAATCCAAACCTTCCTCTATTTATCACTTTAATATGACGATTAACTCATTAAATGTTATAGGTTATGAAGCACTCAACAGTTTTTTTCACATTTCTCAATTTGCCTAAATCTAGCTCCTTGACTTGATTAAGCCAATATCTCCACTAAGTGATGGATATTTTCATCTTTGACCAACTTGTATAAGATGCCTTACCTTTTTAGACCATATATTGAAATTTTTTTATCAAGAACATCACCAAAATTAGTTGAGATACACAAGGAATCAAAAGAAATTGTAGCTAAATTCTTGATCACATACAAAAAACTAATGGATCTTGGTTGTAATTGCATATATAAGAATTCTTACATGTGGTTGGAGTCCTTCAACTGCATGCAAAAGCTTAGCTCCATGTGGTTCGGGTAGAGGAGGGGAGAAAACCGATCAAATCCCCTCATATCCTGCCTAAACTTCTTCTAGAGCTTAACAAGCCTCTATAGGACCTCTAGAAGAAACTAGCACCTCTGCAACACTTCACCAAGTTACTGCCACATCACCATCAATATCACAAGTAAAACTAGATTGAATTGGATGCCAAACTACAAATATACTAACACATGGGCAATTAACTTGCTCCACAACAACTCTGCCATTAGTATGCATCTCTAGAACATGTCAACCATCATCCAACACCTATGCAACCAATTCAAGCATCCTATGAAACATTTAGATCCTCTCCAGGCCCTATGTATAATTTCATAAAAATGAGGGACCTAATCCAGGACATGGGGACCTAATCATCAAGGCTCCTCAACACTAACTAATGTAGCAACATCATGAACAAAGAGTAACACATGTAACAACATCATGAACAAGGTGATCATCACATATTTACTTTGTACTAGCCATACAACACATCTACATAATTCATCATCAAGGAAAATGAAACATGTCACCATCCAAATCGACAACAACAACTTGATCATGAGGACCATGACATCCTTTTCTCACACTTTGTTCAACACCTGTAAATCATGGCTCCATCCTCACATATCCATGCTAGTAGACATGCCAAAACCAATACAATACATCATCCATGTACAAACCACATGTAAGGAAACATGCCTGTGCTAACCAACTCTCCTACAACTCATGCTAACATGTTGACATCAATGCCAACCAATAACACATCTACAACACACATGAATTCTAACAATAAATTTTGATACGGGACTCATAATAAGCAAAAATTTAGTTTGTCTGGTATTTTTAATTCTATTGAAAATTTATAATTTACAACTTATCTCATATGTTGGACAATACCAGAGTTGTTCCATGATACTTTACAGTTGTTTACCTAAATATATTGTAGCTTCTAGAAATCATATGATTATAATTTGTAGTTGTACTAGAAACTGGTAGCATGAATTATGTTAACTATAGTTATGAAATTATAGATAATGGATTATTTGTGAATTATGTATTATTTACAACTAAAGATAAAAACATCGCTTATCTATTTCAAAAGGATTTTCTAGGGTCACGCCCCTATTATAGCCTTAGCAATGTAGTATGGAAAAATATTACCACCATGTATTCTCACACTACCAAGTTGTCAACACAGAAGATGTCAATTCGGCCTTCCAATTACTATTGTGTAATTAACTAAGGTCGTTTGTTGATGTCAAATAGTCAAATCCATGGTCACTCAACCTTCACCCACGAAGCATGTGACTCAACCTTAATGTACAGGGTATCACACTTGACCTATGAGACAACGAGTCATTCGGGTTCCCTTGTTCATGGAATGAATGAAATACATGGTTTATTTTTATTGTGATAATAAGTAAGCCTTCAAGACTTAGTTAAAATATAAGCTAAGCTATGTTGAATTTTTTAACCAATTCATATTAGCTCGCTATAATAAGAAGTGGGGTAATATCATTGGTCTCTCACCCCATATTATATACGTAATAACATGATGGCACTGAGCACTATTATACTATGTTAAGTAAGTACTTAGGATATGTCAATTAATGAGAGCACTCATATATAGATGAGTTCTCTTCCTGCCATAGAATATTAAACTACACATATTCATAAATATAATTAGAGTTCTCCATATATATGGATAGACATAGGGTCATAATGTGAATGTTTAGCCATCAAGCCCTTTGCAAACATGAAATGATAAAAGGTCACTATCGTACCAATTCCATTTACTGATCAGTATAAAGTGGGCTAGGGAGGATTCGATTTGTCATGGTATTGTACACTAGGAGAAAACAATGTGAAAGTTGAGGTTAATAGTTCCTCAACCAAGTGTGGTCAGGATGAAGTGGGTCTTCTTGTTTTCAATCATTCTTCCTTTGGGGAAACCATTTACAAACTCAATTCAAGTGTGATTTAATTCCCCTACTAAATGTGACATAAGTCAAGCCTTCATGCTTTGGGGTGCATTCACATTCAATAAACTATGTTGTTTTTTACTAACCCTAATCATTGTGATGTGGTCCAAGGTGGCCTCACTAGACTATTATTCATCAGGTCATTAGTACCTTATCATTTTTCTTTATTTTATTGAAAATGGAATATATGAGGAAGCCTAGCGTAGATCACACAAGGGCCTCATCGTACGAGCTTTAGAATTTTTTTTGGTGAATGTTGTCAAAATCTCCTGGCCCTAGGAGAGATGTACCATGGTGGGTGATTTGCAGGTCGTCCTATAACCGCTAGGACTATCTACATGGATACATGTGGGTGGTAAAGTATGATGTAGACTAGGGGCTCCACCATACGCATGGTTTCGACCTTCGACCGAGATGTATACCAACACAACAACAATGTAGGTAAGTTATTTCACCCTTATCAAGAGTTGTGGACCTGTAGGTACACATATAATTTCTGCATGGACCAGACCTAAGACCATGCAGATTCCACATGAAACTCTAATGATGACATGGTGTTCCTTAATAAGCTAAATTTTTATCATACATAATTGTTGGAAACTAGATCACTACTGAGAGGGGGGTGAATCAATAGTGATGGCCTTTATGTCAATTTAATTTTTTTTCTAGATTATTAATTTAGCACACACATCCATAATATCAGCTAATCAAAAAATAAAATCAACAATAAGATAAAACATATTAATCATGAAGAACATCAACAAAAACATGCACACATAAAGACGCAAGTATTTCTGGTGGAAACCCTTACAGGAGAAAACCACCTTGTTGTTGTTGTGTTTCTGAATTATTTTATTATTCTACTGATCAAATTATACATGGATTATCTTACAACCATGAGCTGAAAGACTTGGCTTCCTTCACCATATTTTAGCACCTATCAGTTAGGAAATCTGTTTCTCTCACAGATATACGTAAATCTATCCATCGGAAGCCCCCACGACCAAAAATGCTTGCCCAACTCCTGTTGGACTATCCAACTCCTATTGGATGGAGAAATATATTCCTTCTATTGACTCCATCAAATCATTGTCTACTATGAAGCCTCCATACCTTCACTTCATCCATGTGAACCACATTTCATATATTCTCAAAATGGGTTCTCAATCTTCTCAACATGGGGAACCCAACAACACCATCGCTCTACACATAAAACCTGAATCAAGAACTTGAACATACTGGAGGGAAATTATTCTCTTCGTCTCTTACCAAAATGTTGCTAGCATAAGAAACCAATTCTCTAACACCTGCAACATACAAAATCTAAATTCACTTCTCAATTCTCTCTTTGATTTTTTTCATTCATTACTCTGATTAAACACTGCAAAATTATTTGAGCAGTTGTTGCAATATATACTCACTCTCAATGCCCTCACTCTCAATAAAACCAACCAAATTAACTCAAAACATTCCTCTCATTATCATTTTTCTAATATCAATAAATGCAACAAGTAATGGAGCATTCATCAATTCTTTTCACACTTCTCACTTTTCCTAGATCTATCTCATTGACATGATCAAGCCACTATCTCCATTAAATTATGGATATTTTCATGTTTAACCAACTTCTAGAAGCCCCCTTACCTTTTTCGATAATATACTGAAAATTTCTGATCAATAACATCGCCACAATACTAAAATTAGCTTATATGCATGAGGAATCCAAAGAAGCTCTAACTAAATTATCAACCACATGGAAAAAATTGATGGATCTTAGTTGCAACCGCATGGATAAGCCTTCTTACATGCATTTTGAGATCTTTAATCACATGCACAATCTTAGCTCCATGCGATCGGGGCAGAG
The DNA here is from genome assembly GCA_031772625.1 of Pinus tabuliformis. Classification (NCBI taxonomy): domain Eukaryota; kingdom Viridiplantae; phylum Streptophyta; class Pinopsida; order Pinales; family Pinaceae; genus Pinus; species Pinus tabuliformis. The sequence continues at coordinate 518,902,928 of CM062809.1, forward strand.
GATGGGGGAAAACCAATCAAATCCCCTCAGATAGTTTCTAAACTTCTTCTAGAGATTAACAAGCCTCTGTAGGACCTCTAGAAGCCATTGCAACCTCTGCAACACTTCACCAAGTCATTACCACATAACCATAATCGTAGCAAGTTAAACTATTTTTACTTGGATTCCAAACAACATATATACTAAAACTTGGTCCATCAACCTGCTCCACAACAACTCTTCCATTAATATGTAACTCCAGAACATGCCAGAGATCCTTTAACATACAACAAACGCAAGCATCGTTTGAGTCTTGTAGATCATGTCTACTCCCTATGTATAATATCACCGATGCAGGGTCCAAATTTGGGACATGGAGACCTAATAAACAAGACTCCTTGACACTAACCCCTACAAAAACATCATGAACAGAGAGTAACACTTGCAAAAACATCATGAACAAGGGGATAATCACATATCTACTGTATAATTTCCATGCAACACCTCTACACAATTAATGATAAAGGAAAGTGCAACAGACCACTATCCATCTCAATAAAAACATGATCATGAGGACCATGACATGCTTTCCTCACACTCTGTATGCAAAATCTACAAATCATTGCTCCATTTTCACACCCCCATGCTATTATACATGCCAAAAGAAATATAATACAACATCCATGTACTAATCAGTTGCAAACAAACATACATGTGTTAAACATCGCTCATGCAACACATGCTATAAGGTTGACATTAATGGCAATCATTAACACATCTACAATAATACAACACACATCAATGCAAACAATCTCCCTCTTTGGCATTGATGGAAACCCCAGTTGATCCAACCATTTGAACTATCCTCTACAAAATTATCTTCATCCTCACATTCCACCCCTTTGAAATCAATGACAAAAGGATAAACATATCAAGGGAAAATGATATATATTTCTCTCCATGTAATGAGCTCCATCAATAAAAATAGAAACTCCACTCAATATCATATGCATGTGATGAACAATGGAATATAATAATGAAATATCAGAATAATAACAACACTCCTCCATATAACTAAAAAATATGTGCAATAAACTCCCCTTGTACACAAGTCATTCATGATCAAAAACACACTAGAGCAGCAATATACATATCCTATCAACAACAAAATCCATGTCATATAGTAGCAATAGATGAAGTCACCAACACATAGTAGCAACAACATAATGTGACCAAATAGTAGTAACAACTCCAATAATATCTATAGTAGAAGCAACATGTATCCAATCAACTCCTGAATAATAACAACATATACAATCTCTCCATCTTGTATCTTCATCTCCACACTATACTATCTGGCAGTAGAAAACTCATAATAAAAAACAACAATGACTATCTAAAAGAAACATCTCTCTGAAGAAGACATGGTAGCAATAAATACATGGTCACAACATTATGACCAACAATAATCCACTGCATATCAACATCTCCATTGATTTTTGTGTATTGATATATATATATATATATATATATATATATATATATATATATATATATATATATATATATATATATATATATATATATATAGATATATATATATATATATATATATATATATATATATATATATATATATAGATATATATATATATATATATATATATATATATCTATATATAGATATAGATATATATATCACTATCAATGCCTCCTTGCCACATGCAAGAGGCTACTCCACATGGACCAATGATTATAACCAAATGATATGAAATAAAGTACATGGCTTCATAGGCTTATTACATGGCTATAAAATATGATACATTATTGTACAATGATATCAATAAGCCTATACATATGGCTGAGCCATGACTCACATGACTCTAGATGCCCCACTTATGATAAGTATGAGAGTGTACATGAATAATACATGAAATACATGGTTGTACAAACACTACTAACATCCCACACATAGTTGCACCAACTCTCAAAACTTCACTATACACATATGCCAAACATGGCTCTCAACCCTAAGCTTGATACATAGAAGAATGAGACTCTCTCATACATGGCCATCATAATCATGATCTCATCAATGCATATCTAATATAATATCATAATGCAAGTACATAGAGCATATGATTAGCAACATGTCATATTTATGGTAGTAAGATAATGACAATATTTATCATAGAAAGACATGTGTCAGCCTCTCCAAATGACCAACCATAAATCAACATCTCATTAGCAACATTCAACAACTTATAATAATGCATAGTGGCCCACCAAAAGGCATATATCAACAACATCATGAAACCTCTTTTCAACATGTAACACCTCATATAGCCATATCAATAACCAACAACATATATTAGCCCTCAATAGCAATTCATAGTAGAACTATGGAACATGAATTTCTAAAATAAAAACTATACTAGAAGAAGAAACAAGCTTATAATTATGTCGAAGTAGAAACAATATTTATATCCCATCATACATCCTCATAAATATAGACATCAAATAGAAAATAGCTCAATTACAACACATCAAGGAGCAGTAAGGTCATCTCAAGTAACAAATAAGTCAATGTATCAAAACACACTTTCAATGTAAAATATCCAAATGAAATGACATGAGAGAATGAAGCAACCACCACAAATATATCTCAATGGTGTAGCACAAATAACTCCACATTGCACTCTAAGTACCATGCACCATCATAAACATATTCTCCATAGATCAAGTTAATAAAAATAAATTGCATATCAACTCATGCAGAACTTATGAGAGAACACATAAGCCATGTACAATCAAAGAACATTCTTCTGGAACATCCTCATGTCAGACAAACACATAGCATGGAACATATATTAAACTCCTCCAAGGAACCATAATTCCATTGAAACCATGAAAATATTGGAAGCATATAAAGTGCTCCCTCTCAACATGTCCCATAATGATTTGTCAACCATCCTTCTCGAGATATTTGTGTTCATTCTCACATCACAAGTTATCATCACACCAGCTGTTATGAAACCAGCTTTAGGAGTCTGCAAAAAGACCAACTTCCTTAGATCATATCTCCGCAAATATAGCACAAAAAGCTCTAAAATTCGGACCCGAGGTTCAGTGTGATATCTTCTCAAATGGGTTTTTTTTTTTAGCTTTTGAAATGTCACAGAAAAAAATTTACAGCGAAAATGCCACGATGACTTGTTTGGAGCAGCGAAACCCTAGAATCCAAAGCTCTGATACCAAATGTTATGAAACCAGCTCAAGAAAAGATAGAAAAGATAGATCAACGCCTTAGAATTCAGCCTCTTCGAGGGGGAAACCTCCTTTACATTACATAAATGAACAATTCTTGGATTATACAAATGAAAGGAACTCCTTCCTATATATATGAGTCTAAGGGGTCATAACATAATCAGAGCCGACATAACAATAATAATGTAAGGGCACAATAATAACAATAGTGGGCATCTATGGGGCACAATAGTAACAATATGGGCACTACATGGGTACATAAATATAATAAGTGGGTTGTACTAATAACAATAAGGGGTTACACTAGTAGGATATGGGCCTAACACCAGCCTTACTAAATACAACATTAGTAGCAAAAATCCACCATCAATAGATAAGGACCATATAAACCATTGTGGCACACATCAAAAAAACTTCTAACCAAGCAGATATATTCACATATACTTCACTAGATATGGTAACACCATCAATGATTCTTCATGCAAAACAAGATACACTATAGATCCCCCTAAGTCCATGTGAATCTCAGTTTCTTCTTGTAGGTCCTTGCAGGTCCTTCTTCTTCCAAATTTTGAGTGGTTTCTCTCTTGCATGTCAATATCTAACTATCCTCATAATTGGCCTATTTTTCATATTATTCATTCCTTGATTAGGTGGCTTGTATTGAAATATGTAAGTAGGTTTGGTCTTCGTAATGACATATGTAATCACGATTTTATCTATTTAATAAAAAGAGAAAAACAAATTTATTATTGTCCTTGACGCATGGGTTTCATGCTCAAGGGAAATTTATTTTTAGGTCAAGCACCCATTGAGTGCTTGTAAGTTTTCCATAAATTCAATTGAATCATTTTAATGTATTGAAGACCCATTTGGGCATGTTACATATTATAAAATAAAATTTGCTTGAGTCAAAAGACCATCCAAGGTATCATCATGGTGCAAATATCAGGTCGGCCTACATGAAGGGACAAGTCAACCTAAAGATAGAAATGCATACCCCTAACAAGCCTATAAATAAGAAGGAACTATAACTCATTTGGTGACTCACTCAAGCAAGTTTGATCTTCTCAAGATAGAAACTAGAAAAATATGAAAAAGAAGGAAAACAACTAGATCAAAGATTTTGCACCTGTCTCTCTCTCTTGTGTTAGGGTTTCTACATTTGTTGGGTAGAAGAATTTTCTGGGTAGAAGAATTTGCTGGGAAAGAGAAATAATTAGGCAGAATAATTTTTTGGATAGAGGGTAGGTATAAGTTGTAGAAGAATTTTTTGGGTGAGTCAAAGTTGTAGAATATTTTGTTGGGTAGTTTGAAGTTGTCGAAAAATTTGTTGGCCAGGTCAAAGTTCCAGAAGAATCTCTTGGATAAGTTGAAATTGCAGAAGTTGTTGGAAGAAACATTTGACTTGGTCTTGGAGGGTCTTGGTTAAGGGTCATAGGCCTTGGAATTTTTCAATTGAAGTTCTATAAGAAGATAATAATTCTTGTGGATTTTCCTCTTAGTTGGAGAGGTTTTGGACCTGGAAGATCACCTACATATTGTGTCCTATTGTCTCGTTGATTTTATTGTTTGGTAGTTGTTTGATGATAAAAAACACTAATAATAACCAAGTGTAAGAATAAGCTAATCAAATTAATTAAAACTGCAACACAAGGAGTTATCAAAGTAAGAGAAATCATCTAATCTAATTGCCCCTAGATTTCTCAACATGGTTGCAAAGCTAAGGTGAGAAGACAAGGAAAGGAAACTTAAAGAAAGACACTCGAGGGTTGAAGCACTAGAAAATCATATAAGAAGAATCGATAATATAGATAAAGAAGGAATAAGGATAGGTGAAGCATCTTAGATCTATCTTTTAGTTATATTCCTCCACGCATGTGAAGATTAGGGCATCATCTTGCATCAGAAAATTATAAGTTATAAGCTACTCCAAGAGAGCCAAAGTATTGGGGAAAATTAAGCATCCCTTTCAAGCCGAATTAATAAGAATAATATTCCATCTTAAGTGAAAGATAAATTAGACAAATCCATCCATATTCTAGTCATGTATGAACTAGGGTTTCTACAGAAGAAGTTAAAATTAAAGTCCTGTAAAAATAAGCCGAAAATATGAGGAAGGGTAAATATGAAGGTGTAAGGTTTATAAGTGTGGCTAGAAGGCACTAAGAAGACCTCAAAATCACATCTCATACATATAATAAATACACACTGAAGCATCTAAAAGTCTCTACATTCTAGAGAAGTAGGAATAAGCCTAATCATCATCATCAAGGAGTCAAGGTGATCTCCCTCTTGTTGAAGGATCACTTTTGAAGAAATACATCTTAATCATGAAGACATCTTCTATCATCATCAAAATGAAGAAGGAATGAAGTTGAAGATATTAAAATCAAGGAACATATTCACTTGATGAGTAAGTATCTTTATATCTATATTTGAATCTATCAAAATGACTTCATTTTTCAAGGAGAGCAACAAATTGGTTGGATTGTCAAACTTTCTTGCATGGAAGAAGAGGATAGATTTGATTCATAGAAAATTAAGTCGTTAATCATGTTAATGGTTTTGTCACTAAACCTCCAAAGGAGAAGCTTAGGCTCTAGATGAATACATGAAAAGGGAAATAAGGGCTCAAAGAATTATTATGTAGAAAAAATGGAAAAGTCAAAAGACATCTATGAGAAACTAGTGGAATTATTCTCCGTAAGTACTATAGGAGAAATGATATTGTTGAGAACTGAGTTCTACAAGATGATGATATCAAAGGAAGAAGGAATAACCCCATACCTCATGAGCGTGTTAGAAATATGATACCAATTGCAAGAGTTGGGGGAAATCATGACAAATCACTACTGTGGTACTAAATAAATTACATGATGGATGGGAGAAATTCATATTAAGCATTTTTGGAAAGAAGGAGGGCACCTCATTCAGTGAACTCTAGTCATTGTAATAAACCAAGAAAAAAGCGATGTGGGACCAGGTCAATAAGTTCCAACATTTGTTGCCATGTATAAAAGAAAAGGGAAGGTTTGAAAAAAAATGTCCTCAAGAAGAATAAGGATATGTCAAAGATCCAATGCTATGGTTGTTAGGAATATGGGCATCACAAGAGATATTGTCTAGAATGCAAGAAGGAAAGCAAAAGGATAGAAATAAATAAAACTCATATCACCAAACTGTTGGAAATAATACTGGGGGGGTGGTGAATCAGTATTATCAAATCAATAAAACTTTTTCATTTCCATATTAAGATTCATATACACTACTTCAGTTAAGGATACCCGTGTATATACACCACTGTGTTTAATGCAACTAGTGTATATCCAGTAAACTTATGATTCAGTTAGTTGATCTTCAATGAGTCCATCAAAACATTATTAACCATAATAATAGTAAACAAGTGTAGTAAAACAAAAAAGATCATCACACATAAGGAGCACACATGAACACCATGAGATAAGGTGGAAACCCAATGTGGGTGAAAACCACCTACTGCAATTCGTCTCTATCTTCCTTTAATAAGAAACTTCATTTTACAATAGTACTGGTGCAGTCTTATACCAGTACGCAAGCTTCTACCTATAGAAGGCTACCACCTTCTTAGCTCTTGTACTAGCCGATCCATTTACTAGTACGTAGGTGCCGGCCTACTAAGGGCTCCAACCTTCACTTGTTTTCCAGTTGCTCCTGGAAGGGAGCTACAACCCCCTGGATCTTGTACTGGTAGATATGTTTATCAGTACATAAGCGTCGGCCTACTGAACTCTATGATCTTCCAGGGACCACGTTTCATAAATTTTTAGACTAGATCCATAAATACAAAACAATCACCACTGCAATACAATCATCAACTTATACCTACATCATCAATCTCTGAATCACCCAATATTGAACCACTGAAACCAGAACATAGAACAGACAACAGAACTCTGCAACAATAACTAGATCCAATTGCAACTTCAAATATCATATCTCATAATGTCTATGTGAATATGAAGAATTGACCCAACATACATACGCGCTTTTACCAAAGCCAACCCACGTACAGATCTGCAAATACTTACTCATAACCTTGCAGCTATTCCAGACATTAGTCATACCCAGATCATAACATTCACACAATAAAACATGCGTCAATAATTCAGATCTAGTCTATCCATAATCAAACCACATAATGATAATACATTCCAAGCCTTATGATCGCAATCCATCATCCATCATCAACAACATAGGTGCCTCCTTGATTCAGATCAAGCACAACATCACAAACCCATAACCAGCATACTAGATTTCACACTTCATCATATATTCATCACTTGCACACCTCCCCTTGGCCTAATGATCTTCTCTTTATATAGGTTTAGGCTTCCCTCAATACCATGGTCCAAAACCATGTTGAACCAATACCTTGGACCCAATACCTAGGATCAACACTTCGAACCAAATACCATGGACCAAATACCGCGGACCAAAACATGGTTTTCTGACATGTACGCGCATTTCCTTCTGTGAACCTATGTGTGTACGTATACGTGCCTTTTTTTCTTCTCACCCGCGTGTATACGCTCTTCCATCAAGATTAACCTGCATATACCTCTCTCTTGACCTACTATATTATGATCTGTCATCTCATTGAGTTGCCACCTGTATCATACCTCTGAGTGAGTTGCCATCAAGGACAACGCCTGTATCATAATGCCAACAATCTCCCCCTTTGGACTTTATGGCAACCACCACACCAAGTCACTCTCCCCCTTTGACATCAAGGGCAAAGGGCGAACCAAGATATTCTCTTCCTTGATATATATTTTGGTGTTCATACTCCCCCTAAGTACTTGCTGAAATATCTGATCGAGCTCCCCCTTTGTTCATGCCAAGATGTACCAATCTGTCCATGCTCCCCCTGAGCACATGTAAGGTCTACAAAAGCATAACATGACTCTATACATACATTGCCAATGACCTTCCTGAAGACTCATACATACATCAATCTCCTAACCAAGTGGGGATTACACCATTTATGACTCAAGCACAAGAACCATTACATCATCCATCCTATGCATAGTGGGGTAACAAGATACATCATATGACTCATAAAGACCAAGGACCTAAACAAGACCATGACAGTTATCAGCAGCTGTCATATACTGTATGATCTGCACTATAAGCATCTTAACCTGCAATCCATTCTCTTGGTTAATCACCAATCAGTAGCAAGATATGTGAATAAGCATCATCACCAAGGACTTCTAACCATAATGCCAACAATGCATTATTCGAAGCATATGCTCCCCCTGCATGTGCCAACCATCATATACTAGTGACTGAACCATATCATACTTCCGTACTGCTTCTTTTCTTCAGAACATCATATACGCGACTATGCGGTGTCTAACTCGCGTGTATACATGACTTGTTTTCATGAAACCTGCGTATGAGTTTTAGAACACTGATGTTCCACACTTTCAGCTTCCTCTGAGTCTGTCATGTCTGTGTACTCTGCTACGCCACATCTTTCTGGTTGAACTTCCTTTTTCTTCCATATCTTCAATTGTGATGATGTTTTCTCCTTTTGGTATGGTGTCCACAATATTCTCCTACATTCTTTTGCTATATGTCCAAGCTTGTTGCATGCATAACATCTTACATGTTTCATATTCCTCCTAAAACAGTCAATGGAATTGTGGCCAAACATATTGCAAGAAAAACAATATCCCTTAAAGTATCTGGAATGTGATGATCTTTCTGAGTGATGGTCTTGAACCATTCTACTTCTGCATCTGGCTGCAACATGTCCAATATTATGACATACATAACATTCAACATTATTCATCAAAGGAAATAATCGTCTATCACTTCCATAGTTAGGAGCAAAATATTTTCTTTGAGGAATTTCTTTCCTTGGCTGTTGATGGGGTTGTCCTCTCATCTCCTTGTTGGTCATTTTAGGTTTCTCATTAGAGTCCCTTGGCTCACCTTGTGAGCTAGATTGATAGTAGGCGACCTTTGACTACTAAGAATATCATCCAAAATCTTAGTACTGTCTTGAAATCGTAATTGTTTATCCTTTTCTTCTAATTTAACTTTTAAGATATTTACCTCAACCTGATGTTTTTCTTCCTTTTCCAAACATTGATTCTTCAAAATTTCCTCATATTTTCTTCCTTCTTCCATTTGTTGCCTTAGTTTGAGAATCTCCTTTTCTTGTTCTTATTTCAGCTCCTGTAGTATTTGATGAACTCTGAAGGCACATTCCAGCTGAGCTTTTAAGTTGATAATTTCTTCTTTAAGGGCACTCTCCCTTTTGCTAGGTAGATCTTGTTGATCTATGATTTTATCTGATGCTTCCTTTGCTTGTCCATCTTCAATCCGAGGTGATTCAGGATCTGAATACTTGCTTCCACTCAACAACAGGCTGTCATTGTTCCTTTGAGATGTCTTCTTCTTTTGACGCACTTTATTTCCCATTGTTCTATGGATCTCTTTCAAGCGATCAAGCTTCTACCAAAGGACCTGCTCTGATACCAATTGTTGGAAATAATACTGAGAGGGGGGGGTGAATCAGTATTATCAAATCAATAAAACTTTTTCATTTCCATATTAAGATTCATATACGCTACTTCAGTTAAGGATACCCACGTATATATGCAACCGTGTTTAATGCAACTAGCGTATATCCAGTAAACTTATGATTCAATTAGTTGATCCTCAATGAGTGTATCAGAACATTATTAACCATAATAATAGTAAACAGGTGCAGTAAAACAAAACAGATCATCACACATAAGGAGCACACATGAACACCATGATATAAGGTGGAAACCCAATGTGCTACAATTCGTCTCTATCTTCCTTTAATAAGAAACTTCTTTTTACAATAGTATTGGTGTAGTCTTATACCAGTACGTATGCTTCTACCTGCAGAAGGCTACCACCTTCTTAGCTCTTGTGCTAGCCGATCCATTTACTAGTACGTAGGTGCCGGCCTACTGAAGGCTCCAACCTTCACTCGTTTTCCAGCTGCTCCTAGAAGGGAGCTACAACCCCCTGGCTCTTGTACTGACCGACATGTTTACTAGTACGTAGGCGCCGGCCTACTAAACTCTACGATCTTCCAGGGACCACATTTCATAAATTTTCAGACTGGATCCATAAATACAAAACAATCACCACTACAATACAATCATCAACTTATACCTACATCATCAATCTCTAAATCACCCAATACTGAACCACTAAAACTAGAACACATAACAGACAACAGAACTCTGTAACAATAAGCAGATCCAACTGTAACTTCAAATATCATATCTCATAATGTATACGCGACTATGAAGAATCAAACTAGCGTACATACGCGCTTTTACCAAAGCCAACCCGCGTACAGATCTGCAAATACTTACTCATAACTTTGCAGCTGTTCCAGACATCAGTCATACCCAGATCATAACATTCATACAATAAAACATGCGTCAATAATTCAGATCTAGTCTATCCATAATCAAACCACATAATGATAATACATTCCAAGCCTTATGATCCCGATCCATCATCCATCATCAACAGCATAGGTGCCTCCTTGATTCAGATCAAGCACAACATCACAAACCCATAACCAGCATACTAGATCTCACACTTCATCAAATATTCATCACTTGCACACCTCCCCTTGGCCTAATGATCTTCTCTTTATATAGGTTTAAGCTTCCCTCAATACCATGGTCCAAAACCATGTTGAACCAATACCTTGGACCCAATACCTTGGATCAACACTTCGAACCAAATACCATGGACCAATACATGGACCAAATACCACAGACCAAAACATGGTTTTCTGACATGTACGTGCATTTCCTTCTGTGAACTTGCGTGTGTACGTATACGCGCCTTTTTTTCTTCTCAGCTGTGTGTATACGCTCTTTCATCAAGATTAACATGCGTATACCTCTCTCTTGACCTACTGTATTATTATTTATCATATGATTGAGTTGCCACCTGTATCATACCTCTCAGTGAGTTTCCATCAAGGACAACACCTGTATCATAATGCCAACACAAACAAATGGAAAAACCTAAAGAGAAGAAATACAAAGGGATATATCTTCACTATTGGGATTCCTCCAATTCATAGAAATGAGAGGTAGGAGGTGAAAAGACCTCTACCATGGTAGTCAAGATAAGAAGTGTTATGAAAAAATGAATCTTAGTAGAATATTGCATCATATTAAGAAGCATATCATTAAAACAAGAGCACATTAGAAAAGATTGAAAGGATAGTTGATTTAGAAGTCTACATGATTGTAGCAGTCATCATAGAAAGGTAGTAGCTCTTGCTGACCTCATTGAAAGCATAAGTAGTACTTATGGCAAAAGAAAATTCATATAGCATAGAAAGAACTCATCATGTATCATCATCATTGTCGAGCTATAAGAAGGGTCTCTTTCACCTCTAATTACCTCACATTAGTTGTCAATCCAGGAACATTTTGTTATTTCAAAGAGTGTCTCAGTCTGAGGCTATCATTTGCCAGAGTAATGCTAGTAGTACAGTGTTCAGAAATACAAGAGCAAACTACTTCAAAAGATTAAACTACAGATTCAGAAAAATAAGCAATTTATCAGTGAAGGGTTCAGTAGCAGTAACTCATCCCTTTGTAAACCGATGGAACTAAGGTAATTCAGAGAACAGATCATGGATCTGGGAGCCAGACAGTAAATGTTAGTGCTCACTACAGCCCTGGATCGTTCTTCACACCAAAATAACAAAGGACAAGAAATGGAACGACAGATAAGAAATGGAACAACGAAATAAGAAATAGAACAAAAAATCTGAAATGGAACGACAATTTGAAATAGAACAGCAAACAGGAAATTGTAACAGCAACTAAGTCTAGCAAGCAGTAACACCTTAGTCTAAAAGATCAAATGCATGAATCGTGTCCTACAGGAATCAAATGGCAATCCTTCACTCTTAAGGACGAATGGAATAGTACTGAGTAATGATGAATTATAGAACAACACTTCAAAACCATATATGCACACGACACACCTTAATAGTAACCTGATCTTGGTAAACCAGTTATCACTCTCAGTTATAAAAGATTACGACTGCGTTTCAGAATGGAACAACAATGTCTATAGATCCAACAATCTCAAATAACATAATCGCTAAGATGAATTCCGTAATAAGTGCACATCACAGAGGCTCTGTAGTTGAAAGCAACAATATTCTGTAAAGACTGACAGTATTATATCAACACTTAGAAGAATAGTGATATGTTGCAAAGTCAATGCAATAGTTCTATCTCAGTAAAGTAAACATAACAGAGCATGCGGTGTAAACTGACAAAACACATCAAATTACCAAATAATGCTGATAAGCAAACCACGCATAAACCAAACGTAATAGTACAGGAGCAAGTGTCCTGCATTACTTTCTCATTGTCTTCTCCTTCTAATCGTGGGGGTTGCTCATCCCCTGTATCTTCTATCTCTACCGGTTGGCTGGTATTTCCTTGGGGCTTCTCCAGCCTCCCTCGTACCCGTGCTAGTCAGACCGATTTCCTTCGTTTTTTTGGACGCTCAGGTGTACTGGTGGCATGTTTACGTTTCAGGGATGGTGTGGTCAATCTTCCATCTATCATGGCAATTAGCTCTTCCTAGCTGCTCTACTGCTGGGTAAGGCTATGGCTGACTATTAACCGTATTAACCCATGATGACTAACAAATGATTCTATATGCTATGCCCTTTTCATGCTCCGTGAAACATCATGCAGTAATGAATTCAAGAATGCAGGTAAATTTACAGAGCATTTTTGTTTTAACACAGCTAAAAGTTTAAGGTGCCGTGGTCTTACCACGTCTTTTCTTCCTTCACAGGTGATGTAGCTTTGAATGGTCCTTGCCAATTCCGCCCACGGTTCTCCTAATGCTGCTAGTAGAACCCCCTTTCCTCTAATTGTCAGGCTCTCGCCTTCCTCCTGGAAGGTTTCTATAATCTTCTGCAATCTCTCATTCTTTAGTGTCCATACAGGCCCAGTGGCTGGCAGTCCCGAGACCTCTGCAATTATGTCATCGGTGACTGCTATGTGTCTCCCCCTCATTGTGGAGTGATCCTCTTGCAAGTTCTGCAAGAATTCAATTGCTACAGTCTCATTGGATTCCTGTAAGCGATTGAGATAAGCTAGCCACCCGACTCTTACCAGGATTTCCTGTGCAGCATCAGAGACTGTTAACACCAGCGGTTCTCTCCGAATCGATCTCCCTCCCATGTTTATGGTTTTGTTGTGAAATATCAGAATTTTGACAATGGAACGGTAGCTGTTCACACTGTTAGAAACACAGAGCGGCTGACAGACCCGAGAATCGCTCAAAATCTAATGCTGAGGAATATACAATGGAAATGGCTTAGGAACAACAAGTCATGCAAAAAATAAAAAATAGTATACCGTTGAGCCGTGCTATTCCCAAGTACGCAGTTTCCTGAATAGCGATCTGACACGTCATCCAAAGAATGATGAGGATAACTCCCCCCTGCAATGTGATAGGCCGTCCCGGCCGTCAAATAAAGGAGCAATGTTCCAGTCTGTTCTGAAGCAGAGTCATAAAGGTGTTGAGATTGCAACAAGATGATGGAGCTTAGTGAAAAGAGTCGCCTTCACTAAGTGGGCCCGCAGGCAAATTATGGCGCAAGTTCTATTTTTGATCACAGTGTGAGTGATCACAATGTGGGTGACCAAAGTGTGGGTGACCACAATGTGGGTGACCAAAGTGTGGGTGACCATAGTGTGGGTGATCAAAGTCTATTTTGAGACTGGCTGTCAAAAATAGAAAAGTCAAATATTATTGTCTCATAATAATATTTGGACTATAAACTTGATCTTATTCTCTTGGAGCACTTCAGTTTGAGCTACAGATGTGGCCCATGCAGCTGTCAGAAGGAAGTACACTTTTCTTATGAGTCAGTTGAGTTGTTGCATGCATGACTTCAGTTAGAACTCAATTAGTTGAGTTTGGTGGAGTTGATTGTGGAGTTGATGGAGTTGTGTTCAGTTTGACTTGGTTAAACTAGTTGTAGTTAGTCTAACTGCAAATAGACTAATGATGAGTTGTTAAACTAATTATTAACTCATAATACAACTATAGAATACATCAGTTAACTTAGTTGCAGGTCAGTGCATGTTCAGTTCAGCAGGGACAGGTGTTAGAGAATCAGATTGCTATCAGTTGTGACTATAGTTGTGCATCAGATCTTGCACAATCAAGGGATTGAGTATGCTAATGAGTTTGCTCATGTATTTTCCCAGTTTGTAGCTTCTGCTCACGTCTTACACATTGTGAGTTATTCTTTGGAGGTGAAATACGAGTTTGGTAGACCATTCTCATTCATTCTTGAGCAGGTATTGAGCAGTGGAGGCAGGCAAGCAGTGGAATAGATTTGGAGATCAGATCTTAGTTGTATTGTGTGTAACAGGTGGAGCTGGTACTGGATTTCTTGTGATAAGCATTGTACTTTGTAATGTTACATGGTCTCAATCATTAATATACAGATAGTGTGGGGTTTTTAGCGAGATGCTTTCCCCGGGTTACATACTGTGTTAATGTGTGAATGCTCTTGATGTTTTATTGTTATTGATGCTGCTATATTGATGATCAACATAGAGGAGCTTATGTATTGTGTATGTATTCCGCAATAGTACATGATCAGGATAATCTCTGTTGAATATGTGTTAAATTATTCAAAATTTCTACATGGTATTGGAGCTGTTGATCATCAGATCTACTATTCAGGAAGTGTTTACATTCTATTTCTTCAGGCAGAGTCTGTAATCGGGCTAGGTAGCCTCTGGATTCATCCTTCCTTTGGAAGGTGAGATATCTAGTGAATGCCCATACAGTCAATCTCTGTATGAGAAATATTGTGTTCTCACGAATCTTAGATCCGAGGCGCTTGAGTTGGTTGCTGGCAGAATTCGAATTTGCAGCAATGTTTTCTTGGTGACAACACAGCAATGTTTTTCAACGGATTGCGATTGGAGTATTCTCTTGAGGGCAGCTCAAACTATATTGCATGGAAGGATAGGATGGAGGCAGTATTGGATGATAACGGGCTGAAGGAGTTCATAGATATGGATATCCCAAAGCCTACTGATGCTGCTGAGGCGGAAGTTTGGCAAAAGAAGACCGCAAAATGTCGAAGGATTCTGTTGGAGGGCGTGAAGGATCACATTATGTCCAGCCTCCATGGAAAGGCTACTCCATATTTGATGTGGAAATCATTAACAAAATTATTCCAAAGAAAGAGTGATCAGAGGAAGCTGGCGCTCAAAGATAAACTCAGAAACATCAAATGCGAGAAGGGTGACAGTATTCCCAAGTATCTCACGAAGTTCACTCAGTGTCGAGATGAGCTGGGAAGTGTGGGGGTTACTGTCGATGATGAGGACTTGGTGAGCTTGGCTCTCCTTGGTCTTTCGAAGAGTTGGCATTCCTATCAGGACTCTATCAATGGTCAGGAGAAATTTCCAGGATGGGAAAGACTATGGTCAGATCTTGTGCAGGAGGAGATCAGGCAGAGTACCAGGGACGGATCTTCGTCAAAGGGAGCTGATGAAGAGAATTGTGCTTTGGCTGCCAAAGCAAAGAAAGGGAAGAGCAAGAAAGCTTCTCAGTCTGGTGCGAAAGGCAAGAAGCAGGATATGTCTAAGGTGAAGTGTTTTCACTGTCACCAGTACGGACATTATGCCACTAATTGTCCACAGAGGAAGAAGAACAAGCAGTCTGCTGGATCTTCAGCAGGAGAGGCTCTAGCCTCACAGTTTGAACTTTATTTTTCATTGATCGCATGCTTAGTTTCAAGTGTGATGGGATCAGTGTGGTTCTTGGACAATGGTGCGTCTTTTCACATGACGGGAGATAGAGATTTGTTCTCTGATCTGAAGGACAAAGATCTTGGAGTGCACATCGAGATGGGCGATGATGGTAGATACAGTGCGACCGGTATCGGTACCGTTTCCTTTGAGAGGGAGTCTAGTAAACGCTTCGTATTGAAGGAAGTCATGCATGTTCCAGGATTGACGAAGAATCTCATCTCAGTGGCGATGTTAGAAGACAAGGGGTATGATTTTGTTTTCAGTGAGGGAAAGGATTTCCTGCGCAGCAAGACAACTGGTGAGACCCGGAAGATAGGGCTTTGAGTGAGGAACCTTTATCAGTTGCATGTAGATGGATGCATAGCAATGGCGGGCAAGGCAGAAGGATTGGTGAGCCGGGATGATGGCGAGTTGTGGCACAGGAGATTGGGTCACCTTCACCATGGAGCCTTGAAGATACTGCAGCAGATCACTACAGGGCTTCCTAAAGGCACACTTGCGCAGTCAGATCAGTGCAAGGGGTGTACTTTGGGGAAGTTTGTGAAAGCCACCTTTCACAAGAAGGATAGTCGCGCCACGACGATCCTTGAGAGAATTCACACAGACGTGTGTCTACCTTTCTCAGTTGCTTTGAAAGCAAAACACAGGTATTACGTGATTTTTGTTGATGATTTCTCTCGTAAGTGCTGGATCTTCTTCATGCAGAAGAAGAGCGAGACATATTCAAAGTTCTGTGAATTCAAAGCACTGGTCGAGAAGGAGTCGGGGAAGAAAGTGAAGGCTCTTAGGAGCGATAATGGTGGTGAATACATCTCAGACGAGTTCAAGGATTTCTGCAAGGCAGAAGGGATTCGTAGAGAGCTCATAGCTCCCCATAACCCACAACAAAACGGGGTAGCTGAGCGGAAGAATAGAACGATTGTGGGTGCTGCACAGGCAATGTTGCATGATCAGGGCCTACCCCTTCACTTGTGGGCAGAAGCATGCAATACAGCAGTTTATGTGCAAAACTGTTGTCCTCATAGGATACTTGGCATGAGTACACCTGAGGAGACTTATTCTGGTAACAAGCCTGATCTTTCTCATTTGAGGATTTTACATGCATGTGACGAAGGATGCCAGGAAGAAGTTGGAGCCGACCGCAGAGGTTGGGATATTTGTGGGGTACACTGATACACCCCACAACTATCGTGTGTATTTTCCAGACAGTGGTAAAACTGTTGTGCGACGGGATATAAAATTTCAGGAGGAGAAAGCCATGAAGTGTTCGCTTGAGAGGGAGCTACACTTGCATGCAGATGAGGAGCTATTAGTTCCTAAGGATGAGCTTTAGGACATGGATCAGCCACAGGATGAAGTTCATGGAGTGGAAGAGACCACTCATGCAGCGCCAACCATCAGAGGGCGAAAGCGCTTGACAGAAGCTGAGCGACTAGCTCAAGATGCAAAGAAAGTTGTAGGACCACCTACAGCCCAACGTAGGCAGAGACAATCACCTGATCGGTACACTGGATACATGGCTCTGATGAGCAAGTGTGTTGTGACTGAGCCATCCTCTTTCGAGGAAGCTGTGGAGGATCCCGCATGGGTAGACGCCATGGTGGAAGAGTATGATTCTATTGTCAGAAACAGTGCATGGGAGATTGTTCCTAGACCAGAAGGGAAATCAGTGGTGGGTTCGAGATGGATCTACAAGGTCAAGCAGGCAGCTGACGAGAGTGTGGAGAAGTACAAGGCAAGATTTGTTGCCCGAGGCTTTTCACAGATAGAGGGGATCGATTATGAGGAGACCTTTGCACCTGTCGCAATGTATTCTTCCATACGGACGATTCTTGCTCTCTCAGCGCAGATGGGATGGCACATTCATCAGATGGATGTGAAGACTACGTTCCTCAATGGAGTCATTGAGGAGGAGGTGTACATTGAGCAGCCCGAAGGCTTTGAGGTCTTCAGCAGCGAGTCGCATGTGTGCAGGCTCAAGAGTGCGCTATATGGGTTGAAGCAAGCACCACGTGCTTGGTACACACGGATAGACAACTATTTCACAGGACTTGGATTCTCCAAGAGCGAGGCGGATCCTAACCTATACCAGATTATGGTGGAGGGTAAGTTGCTTATCATTGTACTATATGCTGATGATTTGATTCTAACGGGTGATGAGTTGTTGATACTGTCATGCAAGAAGGATCTTGCTACAGAGTTTGAGATGAAGGACTTGGGCCTCCTTCACTATTTCCTAAGATTGGAAATATGGCAGCACAGTGGTGGACTATTTGTTTCTCAGGGCAAGTATGCTCGGGAGATACTGGAGAAGTTCAACATGCATGGGTTCAAGCCTATTGATACTCCTCTTCCTGGAGGTTGGAGGAAGGAGGATGCCACTTCGGGAGAAGAAGTCGATGCCACTGTTTATCGACAGTTGGTGGGGTTGCTGATGTATTTGGTCAATACATGACCTGATATATGCTATGCAGTAAACCAGCTTTCACAAGCTATGGTTAAGCCTACCAAGCTCTTCTGGAAGGCGGGCAAGCATGTATTGCGCTACTTGAGAGGCACATCGGGATATGGTTTGTGGTACAGACAGGAGGATGAGGTGAAGCTATGTGGCTTCACGGATGCAGATTGGGCAGGGAGCCCAACGGACAGAAAGAGCACATCAGGAGGGGTCTTCAGTATTGGATCGACAACAGTTTCTTGGTACAGCAGGAAGCAGAGATCCGTGGCACTCAGTTCAGCAGAGGCCGAGTATATGGCATCAAGTTTGGCTGCATGCGAGGCTATATGGGTGAGGAAGATCCTGGTTGGTTTGTTCGGTTCTCATTTGGATCCTACCGTGATTTACTGTGATAACCAGAGTTGCATTAAACTCTCGGCTAATCCTGTATTTCATGATAGATCTAAGCATATTGACATCAGGTACCATCATATCAGAGATTGTGTGCAACGGAGGATCATGTTGCTTTCATACATTCCAATGGAGGATCAGGATGCTGATATTCTGACGAAGGCTCTCACCAGGAGCAAATTCGAGTACCACCGAGGCAGGATAGGGGTTGTTGATAATCCATATCTTGTCGAGAGGGAGTGTTGAGATTGCAACAAGATGATGGAGCTTAGTGAAAAGAGTCGCCTTCACTAAGTGGGCCCGCAGGCAAATTATGGCACAAGTTCTATTTTTGATCACAGTGTGAGTGATCACAATGTGGGTGACCAAAGTGTGGGTGACCACAATGTGGGTGACCAAAGTGTGGGTGACCACAGTGTGGGTGATCAAAGTCTATTTTGAGACTGGTTGTCAAAAATAGAAAAGTCAAATATTATTGTCTCATAATAATATTTGGACTATAAACTTGATCTTATTCTCTTGGAGCACTTCAGTTTGAGCTACAGATGTGGCCCATGTAGCTGTTAGAGGGAAGTACGCTTTTCTTATGAGTCAGTTGAGTTGTTGCATGCATTACTTCAGTTAGAACTCAATCAGTTGAGTTTGGTGGAGTTGTGTTCAGTTTGACTTGGTTAAACTAGTTGTAGTTAGTCTAACTGCAAATAGACTAATGATGAGTTGTTAAACTAACTATTAACTCATAATACAACTATAGAATACATCAGTTAACTCAGTTGCATGTCAGTGCATGTTCAGTTCAGCAGGGACAGGTGTTAGAGAATCAGATTGTTATCAGTTGTGACTATAGTTGTGCATCAGATCTTGCACAATCAAGGGATTGAGTATGCCAATGAGTTTGCTCATGTATTTGCCCAGTTTGTAGCTTCTGCTCACGTCTTAGACATTGTGAGTGATTCTTTGGAGGTGAAATACGAGTTTGGTAGACCATTCTCATTCATTCTTGAGCAGGTATTGAGCAGTGGAGGCAGGCAAGTAGTGGAATAGATTTGGAGATCAGATCTTAGCTGTATTGTGTGTAACAGGTGGAGTTGGTACTGGATTGCTTGTGATAAGCATTGTACTTTGTAATGTTACATGGTCTCAATCATTAATATACAGATAGTGTGGGGTTTTTAGCAAGATGCTTTCCCTGGGTTACATACCGTGTTAATGTGTGAATGCTCTTGATGTTTTATTGTTATTGATGCTACTATATTGATGATCAACCTAGAGGAGCTTATGTATTGTGTATGTATTCCGCAATAGTACATGATCAGGATAATCTCTGTTGAATATGTGTTAAATTATTCAAAATTTCTACAAAAGGAACAACGTATGGCAATATGCCATGTTTACAAAGGTAGCAGATTACCAAAATCGAGGTGTCAAGTTGGATCGCTTAATACGTAAGAGACTGCTGTGATATGATGCGAGGCTAGGAGGATAGGACATCTGCCGTACATACCGAGTCTCATGCGGTCATTGTCAACTGCTCTGTCATGATTGGTGATAATAGATTTACATGCGTTGTATGGTTCGGAAAATAATATGCATTCATCTTATGTGATTGATTACTAAGGTATAAGAAATAGAAGGGTGCTAATAACTACCTATTGGTGTAAATAATGTGACTTCAATACCATTAACAGTGCTCTGCTGCCGACAGGTGTCCATAACCTTGGCAGAGTTGTTTATTTCACCCATGGAACCATGATCCTTTGTGTATGCTTAGGAAGTGTTGTGTGATGTCAAAATGTAGGCCATTATGCTGGCTTGGTGACCAGTTAGCCATAATGCCATTCACGGGGAAGGAGCAAAAGGTGGGCAGGCCGGCTCGTGATGAGACCTCCTGTTCCAAGGGTTATTTATTTGATATACCTTTTGGACCATATCCCTGGTGTGGTGGCCATAGTGGGAATGCCACTTCACTTTCTTCCTCATGATCATGGTAGGCTGGCTCTTGGTGAGACCCCCTATCTTGCATTTGACAACTTTATATAAAAAAGTCAGTTTGCTCTTTTTTCTCTTCTTTTTTCTTTTTTCATAAAGTACTATCCCATTTATACACAAAGGTTGGTTCAACACTCCTTAAGAGTAGGAATGGTGGAAGAAGTCTTAACATCTCAATAGGAAGATATAAATCCTTTGCTCTTATTCCTGAATGATAATCAAAGAGGATTTAAAAGGAACCAACATGATACAGATAACCAATCAGAGCAGAGTTAGTGAAGCAATGACAAGAAAAGATAATGGGTAAGTGTGTCCTTCCCTCTGTCCTTTTACCAATTCAGAGCAATTTCTTATAAAAATAACGATTTTATAATTCACCTGATTTCAATATGTTGTGATTTTGTATCTATTGCATAAGTGCATAGCTGTATTCCAAAAGACTTGAAAAAATAGGAACAGTAAGCATCCTTGATTTAAAACAACAAGGGGAACAAGCATAAGTAAAAGGAATACGAGGATGTTGCTGCTTCAAAGAGGAAGAGCAAAAGAATACAAGTGGTGTTCCTTTTAGAAAAAGGAACAACAAAGATCAGAAATGTTGTTCCTTTGGAAAAGGAACAATAAAACACACAAATTCTGTTCCTTTGGAAAAGGAACAGCAAAAATTGAAACCGTTGTTCCTTTGGAAAGGAACAACAAAACACACAAATGCCGTTCCTTTGGAAAAGGAAAAGAAAAAAATTGAAACCGTTGTTCCTTTGGAAAAGGAACAACAAAACACACAAATGCCGTTCCTTTGGAAAAGGAATAGAAAAAATAAACAATGCTGCTCCTTTGGAAAAGGAACAACAAGACACACAGATGCTCAAAAAGCAAAAGTGCTGTTCCTTTGGGAAAAGAACAGCAAAAAGCAAAAATAAAGAAAAGGAACAAAATTAAAGTAGAATGACAGTTGATCCAACAGGTGCTATTCTTTTGAAAAAGGAACAACAAAACGAAAAATGTTGTCCCTTTGAGAAAAGGAACAACAAAAATAATAACATTGCTGCTAGTTCAAAAAGTAACGGCAAAGAATTTGATTCAAAAATATGTACAAAAAACAAAAGAAATTATGTACAAACTGTGAAAAGAGATAAATTACTTAATGAATCACAAGTGAGGAAGACTTCTCTCCCTCCCCCAAAATTTCCATATCAGAGTCTTGGCGTAGCTGCTGGCAGAAGGACTCCCGAGTGAGTGGTTTGCGATAAAGGCGAACTCGGTGGCCATTTGCCTTGAAGGCATATCCAGAACCATCAATAGTGATTAGAGTAAGAGTACCATTGTCATGTACCTTCTGGATTTCGTATGGTCCCAACCAACGAGTCTGGAGTTTCCCGGGAAAGTCTTGAAACCTGGAATCGTACAAAAGTGCCTAGTCTCCTTCGTGGAAGACTTTATTTTTAATGAGAGCATCATGCCATTTAGCTCGCTGCTGTTGGATAAGTGCACTATTTTGGAGTGCAGAGAGCCTAATTTCATCGAGCTCATTTATTTGCTGCAATCGATTAATCTGTGCCTCCGTTAAATCTAAACCAACTACCTGTGCTGTTCGCAGTGTTTGGATTTTGAATTCTATGGGAAAAATGGGTTGCTTGCCAAACACTAATTGATAAGGTGAGTAACCAGTGGTACTTCTCCATGTTGTTCTGTAAGCCCATAGTGCCTCTGGTAGTCTGGTAGCCCAATCATGTCTATGTGACGCGATCGTTTTTGTTAGGATTGCTTCTATTATTTTATTGCTACTTTCTACCTGACCATTTGCCTGTGGGTGGTATGGAGTAGTGATTTTGTGTTGGACATGATAGTTTTTGAGTGTTGCAGCTATTTTGTTCACAGCAAACTATGGTCCACCATCTGTAATTATATCTCTTGGAATTCCATAACGTACAAATATATGGAACAAGAACTATATGACAGAATCTTCTGTAGCTCTCAGCAACGCCTCTGCCTCAACCCATTTGGTGACATATTCTGTTGCCACCAAAATATATGTTTTCTGGTTTGAGGGTGGGTTAATTGGTCTGACAAAATCAAGGGCCCATTGTTCGAATGGTTCAATGACTAACTGTGGATTCAAGGGCATCTCATCGGACTGACCAGGGCGTCCTGCTCTCTGGCAACTGTCACAAACTTGGACAAATTTCTTTGCATCTTTGAGAATTGTAGGCCAATAATACCCTGTTTGCAGGACCTTATGTCCAGTTCTGCGATCGGCAAAATGTCCGCCACATGGTCCGTCATGGCAGGCTTTTAAAATGTCGAAGATTTCATCCTCTCAAAGGCATCTTCTGATATGCATGTCTGCCCCTGTGTGGAACAGGTAGCCTCCAACCCACGAGAATTGAGCACTCTTCTGAACAATCTGTTTCTGCTCATTAGGGGTTAGATGTTTTGGTAGTTTACCTACTGCTAGGTAATTGGCAACATCAGCATACCAGGGTGTTTGAACAGCAAAAGCAAACAGATGCTCATCCAGAAATTGATCTTCAACTGCTGTTGCATCGATTGGCTTTGGCATTCTTCAGTGAAAATCAGCTATAGGATTTTATTTTCCAGGTCGATCCTTGATTGTAATATCAAATTCCTGCAATAAAATCAGCCATCTAGTTATTCTGCCATTTGTGATAGGCTTGTTTGCTAAATATTTGATGGCAGAGTGATCTGTATACAAGATAACAGGGTATCCAGTTATGTAATGTCTAAACTTATTAACAGCATGTATTACAACTAAAAATTCTTTCTCAGTAACAGTGTAATTTAACTCAGCAGGGGATAAATTTTTGCTAATATAGTAAATTGCATATGTTTTTTTATCCTCTTCCTACCCAAGGACTACTCCAATGGCTGTATCTGAGGCATCAGATGATACCTGAAATGGCAAATCCCAATTTGGTCCTCAAAGGACTGGGGCTGTGGACACAAGCTTCTTTAGATCCTGAAAAGCACGTTCACATTTTTCTGTCCAGAGAAAATCAATGTTACCGGTTAGTGCATACAGAGGTGCAACAATATGCGAAAAATGTTCTATGAACCTCCTATAATAACCAGAAAATCCAAGAAAACTGCGTACCTCCGTTTGAGTGGTAGGAGTGGGAATAAGCAAAATTATTTGGATTTTGGCTGGGTCTACCTGAATGCCAGCTGCTAAAATATAGTGTCCGAGAATAAGTCCTTTAGTCATCATCATATAGCATTTTTCATGGCTTAAACAAAGCCTGGTAGCAATGTAGCGTTGTAGGAATTTTTCCTGTGTATCCAATGCTGGATCGAAATAGTCTCCATACAGTGTAAAGTCATCCATGTATACTTCAAGTCCTTCATTTATTAAGTCTGCAAAAATGCTGAGGATAGCCCTTTGGAATGTGGCAGGAGCATTGCATAAGCTAAATGTTCCCTAAGGACACGTAAAAGTGGTTTTGTCTTGGTCTTCAGGGGTAATCTAGATCTGATTGTATCCACTGAAGCCATCTAGGAAAGAAAAGAATTTCTTTCCTGCCAAAGTGTCTAATACTTGGTCAATGAATGGGAGAGGGAAGTGGTCTTTTTGTGTTGCTTTATTAGTTCTCTGTAGTCCACACAAATTCTCCATTTCCCATTCTTTTTTGGTACCACCACAAGCGGAGAGACCCATTTACTATCGGAGATAGGATAGATAAGCTTGACATCTAAAAGTTTTTTAAGTTCAGCTTTTACCACACATTTTAGATGAGGATTAAGTTTCCTCTGAGGCTGGCGAACAGGTCTCGCATATTTTTCTATGTAAATGTGGTGGGTACATAATTGAGGTTCAATTCCTTTCATATCAAGATAGTCCCATGCAAATGCTTCTTTATATTTCCTCAACAGATGGATGAGCTTCGTTTCTTGTTCGGAGGTGAGGTTGGAATTAATGTTTAAGGTTTTTCCCAGTTCGATTTCCACAATTTTACTATTTGCAACAGAGGTAACAGGTATCGTTTGATCATGTGTATCTTTAAGAGGATCTTCTTCTATTTCGTTATCAAATGCTGCTTCTATCACGTGACACTGTGTGCGGGATCTAGATTCAGTTTGACTAATAAATTTATTAATGGAATCATCCTCTATCTGATCTTTAAAATCAAGTGCCTCTTGTATAGTTAATGGAGATCTAACGTTGTTAGCAAGGTATGATACAGGGTGCTTATTAGTTTTGATCATGTGACACTTGGTTGTGTTGGAGGATATAAGGCTAAGTGTTATAGACATTTTTGGGCCCTACAACCCCAAGCATGAAATGTCCATAAACCAAGGGCTCCTAAGTCCCTAAAAGTGTTGTTCTAACCCCTAAAGGAACAAGGTCAACAGATTACAGCTTCTCCTAGAAGTTCTCCATGAGAAACTGCTCAGAATTGGTCAAAACAGGATCATTGCAGCTGCTCCACTGGCTAAGTGCATTGCATCTCACCTAAATACACTATGAGGGTGCATTGCATTTCAAAAGTCCCTTCTGTGGGGTGCGATGGGCGAGAAATGACAAATGGAAGTGTCATTCTGCGAGGTGGAGAGGCAATGGAAGCTTCCAGAATCTTCTCCTGTGACACTTGCCTCACTGAATTCGACCAAGGATGAGTAAGAGGCCATCAGTCTCCAAGTGGAAGAAAGAACTATCAGAGAGAAGACACTAATCAAATCACAAGCTGACTCATCCCCCTTACAGATATCTATATATGGATCCCTCATCTCAGAGATCCAGAGGCTGGAATTTTGCATATTGTAAGGAATTGTTGTTGGTTTCTTGAGACAAACATCAGATTGTTGGGTGATCTAAGCTTTGTTTGAGGTGAAGAGGGGCTTCTTTGCTGGGAGGTTGATGCTGGGTCAGAACAACTGGTTGTAACTCCTCCTAGCTCTTTTCTTGTTTATCAATAAAAGCTATTTGAGTTTTCCTCCATGCTTTTGTATCAGTGATGTTTGTTACATTTGTATGGTCAATTTACATCTGATCCTAGATTGTTTATGATTATAGATCCATGTCTTTTTATAGTGCTATGCTTTTGTGATCTTACAGGTACTTTGTGAAGCTGGGCATGCAAGGGAGCAGGTAGCTGAGGACTATCAAAGAAGAGAGGGATCAAATCGAAGGATTAGCGCAAGACAGAGGTTGGTCTTTCTGTTCCTCTCTATCTATAATTCATAAAGGAAAAACAAAAGTAGTTTTTCTCTGTTTTTTCCTAAGGCAGTTGTCACACCTTAGTGGGATAGAGCAGTTCTATATAGACACTTTTCCCTGTAACAAAATGGTGACTCTACTGGGGAACTAATTAGTTTGTTTGTTTATCATTCTTTGTTGTTTGTTTCATAAACTTACAAGTAGCATTCGAACTGCATTTGCCATAACAAATGCAAAGTAGAAAATTGCTACTTCAATCCATCTACTGGATCTGTTTATGGTTTGAACAACTGATTCACAAACTATCTGATTTCCCTTGTGATAGCTCTTAGATCCTCAGATCTACCCCTGATTTTTGCATTACTGATTGCTTTTTGCTCGGCCAAAACCCAAGAACTGAACTGCAAACTGTGACCCGGATTCCTAACAGAGTCTCGTTTCTGGCCCAGCGCAGGTACTGTTCAGAGATTCTGAATTTCAGCGCACTTCCCGAGTGGACAACCTATGCTGCATTTCAGATTCTCTGTGTTACAGGTGCGATGATCAGACTAGCTCTGTGCAGTTGTGGTTTCTGTGGTTCATTCTTTCCAGTTCTATTCTTGAATTTTGCTGCCTGTGATTAGTATATGCCTGTTTGAAACCCCTTTTCCTTGTTGTTATTCCACCTCCTATGTACAAAAGAACTGTAGATGTTTTTGTGTGTTTGTTGAGTCATTTACAGTTCTCCTTTGCAAAAGTAGTGTAATCGTATTGTCTCCCTTTGATTTGAAACTGTCACAAGTGTTGATTTCAATCCTAGGAAAGAGTTTGATTGTTGTTGATGGTCGATTATCCTGTTACTATTGCTTTTGGTCTGAATTAGTAATTTTCTAGTGTCAAGAACAAGTATTCATTTCAAAATCGTAAGGTGTTGTAATCATCTCCATTTTTTGATTTCGAAAAGAAACTTGTTGATATTTGTCGTTTGAAAAGAAATTCAGATTTGTGCATCAACTTTCTTTTTAGCATTCATATACTAAGAAAGTCGAAAACAAATACATGCATGTGCATTTGCATATAGACAGTCTGATTGGCTTGATTTAGCAAAGTGCATTTAGAGTGTGCTCTTTGCTCTTTGTGAAAAGATTCTGTTTTTCTTTTCCCTAGTAGCTAGGATTTTCATTGCATAAAGGAGATAAAAAGTTTGTTTATCATCTCAGATTGCATTTTAGGAATTACATCTACATCTCGTGGTGAACCCGAAAGGAAAACTTCATAAACAAGATCAACTTAAAATAAATTCAATGAATCTAACAACGCTTTGGAACTTAATGCACAACATTTAGAAGTCTAGGCTAGAGACGTATTCTGGCGTCGTAAAGCCTGGTAACTGTTATTCTCACTGATGGTTGGGTGATTCCTCCACTTTGAGACGATAAGTGCCAGTACGGACTTGTGCTCCATTGTACCGTCGAGTATATTTTGGGAGACCCCAATAGGCTTAATCCTTTATCCATAGGAAGCCGTGTCTGCTGCCCTATCGATCGCAATGCATTGAACACAACATTCGGGAAGATTGACTGCCGTACCGTAAAAATTATTCTGTAGTTTTGCGATTGGTTTGGTACTCCCTCTACCTAGATTTCCAGGGCAGTCCCCTTCTTTCCTTTTCAGACTCCTTAACAGAAAAGGTCCATCTGAGCACTTGTCACTTCAGGCTCATTAAAAATCGAAGGGGATTAGAGTCATCTTTTGTGTTTTCTGGACTCTTAAAAATTGAAAAAACAAGTTGTGTCAAAGCATCTAAAATTTATTTTAAACGCAATATTCATTACCCCTTTCCTCCCTTGATCTTGGGTTGAGAAAATGGAATCCACCAACCAAGGAATTCCCCTTGGAGGAAATCCTAGTCCCTTCTCCTCTTGAGGAGATGTTGGTGCACCCCATATGGCCACATTGCCGCTTCCAGGACTGACAAATGGTTTGCCTGTATGGCTTTTCTCAACCTCTGTCGTTCAGAACACCACAATTCCTGAACAATCGAATCAACAATTAGACGAGTCTAGAGTTACCCATCAACCTTCTACTTCCTCTAATTCTTCCTCTCCTCCTTCCTCTTCGCTTGATGGGGCTGGTAAAGCCAAAAGTCAAGTGCCTAAGGAGAAGAAGGAAAAGAAGAAGAAAGAGAAGAAGAAGAAGGAGCCAAAAGCGAATGGGGGCAAACGAGTGTCGTCTAGCGAAAATCCACACACTGCACCGACCAGGCCTAAATCGCCATGTGTCACTTGCAAGGGAGACCACTATCACAGAGATTGTCCTTGCATCCCTCAGATTTTAAGGGACTGGTCTCCTCATTTGCACAACCCGGTGTCGTCAACCTCTGATGATCATGTTGAAAACACACCGTCAACTAGTGAAAGTGAAGCCCTAGGGAAAAAAGGAAAATATAGATTTCCTTGTAAACTGTGCGAAGGGGATCATGCCGTCCACCGTTGTCCCTTCTTAGACAAAGCTAAAAGAGTTTTGGACGATCATCCGGTTTCACTGTTACGACTTCCTCCTAGATATAAAAAACTCTTGCCGAGTCCGTCACTAGTTGAAAATCCGGCTGGCCCGCTCAGGTGGTCGGCCGAAGCATCTACCATTGAAGATAAACCATCTGAACCCATACCAGATGAAAGTCAAAAGGTCGAGGCGGCAATTGACCCGGTCTTGCCTTCAGAGGTTCCATCTTCAGATGATACAGTCATGGAACAGAACAAGGATGACATCGTCCAAATTCTTTTCATAAGCATAGACTCCAATGAACATGGGGGCAATTTACCCGTTCCTTTACCGCAGGAAGGAAGTTCGTCAGAGTCGTACCCGGCCGTCTATTCGGTCCCACCTCCAAGCAACCTAGTTGTCTCCTTCAACTGGAATCAACTAGGCAGACCTCGTTTACCAGCTAGTATACCGTTCCGAATTATTGTTCAAATATATAGAATGGTTATGGCTAGTACCATCATAGATGAAGGGGCTTCTGTGAGTATCCTTTCCTCAACTGCTTGGAAAGCGCTTGGTTCACCATCGCTTTTGCCTGAGATGAGAAATCTAATAGGCTTTGATAAAGGAACCAGTCGACCGTTAGGGATCCTTCCCAATGTGCCCATAACATTGAGAGGGAAAACCGTTCACATGAACGTGATGGTAGTTCAAGGACCCCTGGATTACAATCTACTCCTTGGACGAGACTATATTTATTGCATGAGAGCCATTGTCTCATCACTCTTTAGAGTGATGTGTTTTCCGCACGAAGGAAGAGTGGTCAAGCTCGTAGACCAGCTTTCATTTCCCGGATCACGCATAGCAAATAGTCATATACCATCCCTAAATGGTCTTTTCACGCAAGAAATGTCTCAATCTCCAGTCCATCCACCCGATGAGCACGAGTGATTCGAGGGGACATGTCTGAAACCCAGGGGGCATGCACCCTGGTCTGCTTCGGTAAGAAAACTTCAGGTATAGGGTAGGTTTCCGCGAGAGAATATGACCTCTGTATTCCCGTCCGTGATTGGAAGAGGGAGTTGGACTGGAATAAGATCCTCTTGTCAAGTTATGTGGGTTGGCGGGCATCGCCGCTCACCTTTGTTTATTTCGGTAGACATCGCCGGAGAAGTGTTTTGTTTACGCGCTAAATAGAACAATATTTGGGTAGCCTGAAAGAGGTATACCTTTCCTAATAAAACAAATGTTTTGTCAGCTCGAATAGAAGGTGACGTTGAAACTCTGTTTTATACCTGGGGGCATGAAAGCCTTTTGGCGTGCAAGCGAAGAGTGACTATTTATTTTTTAAATTTGTAGGACCTCTAACCCTTTAAACTCGTAGGATTGGTCGTTTCCTAACTTGCATAAAGAAAGGATGTGGGGAAAAACTCTAAAAGTTTCCGTTTTATATGAGACATTCTTATGACATGACTGGATTAATCGAGCAGTTTTAGCACATAGTTGAAGCTCGTTAAAATATAAACATAAGACATGAGCAAATGTTTCCCCCCACGTTTAAGCTCGTTAAAAAATGAACTATTCCCCGGTAAATAACCATCGTGAATGTAGTACTTCAGCCGTTAAAGCCTTGGTCGTGTTTGCACTGTCACCTCCACTTTCTCATTGGCCGATCATTCACCTCCATTTGATTGTTTACCCATTTTGAGGAACAGGTGCGAAGAGTGATTTCACTAGCCATCCTTGTAAGTGATTGGAAAATTCCAACCCTTACCTGGAATCAGCTGCTACCCATTTTATCACTCGTTCCTCAAAAGACGAGTCTCCTTTAAACTCTTTTCAACTGACTCATCAAATATGAAAAGATTGCCGAGCCATTGGTCTCTCCAGCTCGTTAAAGGGACAGGAAGTGCTATCCCTCCTCTAGATTTTAATCTTTTTGGACCTGAGGGATTATTACACAAAAAGATCGAGCGCTTGTTTTGTTCGGCTTGTTAAAAGTATCGAAAATCTATCCCTTCTGTATTGTTTTATACTTTTTTGGACTTAAGGAATCAGATGACGAAAAAGGAATTTTGGAGTTACCTTTACGTTCCTTTTCAGACTCTCTAAAATTGAAAAGGACCGAGTTATCTTTGTCGTTAAACTCGTTAAAAAGATTAATAGCGACAAACTTGTTTATAGACGAGAACGAGTTTCACTATCACTAGGCTCGTTAAAACATAGCGATGGGTTTGCATGAAGGGCAAATTATAGAACAAGCATATGTTATCCTCCTCAAGCTTGACAAAAATAAAGAGGTATTGGTCAGCAATGATTGGGGAAAAATTGGGAAGAAAACTTAAAGAAACCTTGTTGGTAGCAAGTCGCTCTTGAACATGACACTTCTGCTCCGTGTCCGAGTCAGGTTGGGTTGTTTCATTCACCGGTCACATCACCATGGTCACGCCATACCATCCACATTTGGGGTTAATGCTACCAATCCATCACATCATTGTCGCCGATATGTTCAAGAGAAGTCATTCAGAGAATTCATCTGTGTCTCACCCACTACCATACATTATACTCCATTCTTTCATGACCGCCACCTTGAACCTTATATCACCAGATCGTTTTCACCTCCATTAAAATCATTTGCTCCGTTCTGTGTCATTGATGTGGGATTCATTAAGGCCCTCCTGTGACGAATCACTTCTTGTTGACATCAGCTCATTATCCAAGAAGTTAATCTAGGAACACCCCATTCAGTACTTTGAAGCTTGCATGCCTCAATGGCAAGTTTCTCACTTCCAGCGACAGGTTTACATCAATGGCCCTCAACCGAAAGATTTTGCGTGGTGTTCGACGCCAAGTCCTTTATTCACACCACGTGAATTGTACTGCAGTACCTTGAGGATCATTATCATTATCGGTGATTCCTCTCGCGCTTGTTAACAGTTTACATCATTGACTGGTAATCAAGCGATGTCTTTCCATGTTCGACTTCAAAACATTTCTCACATGGATCGACTTGAACTTTGAGAGAAGATCAGACGAGATTGAAGACCCCAAATCTAGTTTCATCCATCCGGGCTGCAATATATATTCAGGGAAATAAAGACATTAAATGTACATCATTGCTGCACAGATAATCATCCACTCAAAAGGATGATGGCTCTATCAGAATCATCAGTCTACACTCAAACAATTGTCTGTCCTATGTACATGAGAATGAATTTATAAAGCTGAGCATGGGAATGCCCACCTCAGCTAGATCATGAAAAAAAGTATGAAGATAATGTATTGTATTGTATCTTATTACAGGTCTCCTCCCAGCATTGATAGAACTTCATATCCTCATAATAAAGCATTTCAACCGACACCAAAAGATTAACGGCCTCATACTTTAGGGGGCAACTGTTATAGACATTTTTGGGCCCTACAACCCCAAGCATGAAATGTCCATAAACCAAGGGCTCCTAAGTCCCTAAAAGTGTTGTTCTAACCCCTAAAGGAACAAGGTCAACAGATTACAGCTTCTCCCAGAAGTTCTCCATGAGAAACCTCTCAAAATTGGTCAAAACAGGATCATTGTAGCTGCTCCACTGGCTAAGTGCGTTGCATCTCACCTAAATACACTATGAGGGTGCGTTGCATTTCAAAAGTCCCTTCTGTGGGGTGCGATGGGCAAGAAATGACAAATGGCAGTGTCATTCCACGAGGTGGAGAGGCAATGGAAGCTTCCAGAATCTTCTCCTGTGACACTCGCCTCACTGAATTTGACCAAGGATGAGTAAGAGGCCATCAGTCTCCAAGTGGAAGCAAGAACTATCAGAGAGAAGACACTAATCAAATCACAAGCTGACTCATCCCCCTTACAGATATCTATATATGGATCCCTCATCTCAGAGATCCAGAGGCTGGAATTTTGCATATTGTAAGGAATTGCAGTTGGTTTCTTGAGACAAAAATCAGATTGTTGGGTGTGTTAGCGCTTGAGATTTCACCCTAGGCTGAGAAAGGTAAACCTTCAAGGCAACATCAAACCATTTCACCTCGTAGCTAGCCTTACGGGGTATGAGAAGGCTCTCTCCGGTCAAACTCCGTAGATATTTCAATAGGATGAGCTGACCCAATTAGGAACACTGATATTAGGCTAGTAAACTGATAAGGAAGGTTGATTTAAAGTTTTTGGGGTTTTTGGGGTTTTTGGTGGCAATTGGAGGGAGTGCGATTCAGGGTGCGGGGATTGAGCTCAGTTTTTGCAGGTGGGTCTTTGGGGCAAGGTAGGAGTTTGTGCTGATGCCTTTAGCTGAGATGGATGATCAAGGAAGAAAAAGAGAAGCTAAAGAGGGCAAACAATGACTTTGAATCCTCTCTAGACAGTGGAAAACATAAACATTAAACAAATTTGAAAGCTGAGCATGGCAAGCATGAATTCAAACTTTATCACTTCATTTGTTTAATAAGCTGCAGTAAAGAAAGAGATGGAACACATAAACACACTTACAATTACAATAAGGGAACACACCATCAACACAAGAGTCCACAAGAATCCCAATGATGTCTGCAAAACCCTGGCCTTCCTTTTCCTCAAATTGCAGAGATACAAGTGAAATATACAATAGGAGCTTCTCCCTCAAGAGTCCAACCATGAAAATGAGCAAGAGAAGGCATAATATAGATCATCTAACTCCTTTCCCCACCTCTAGGGGTCGAGCTCAGCTTCCTAGGAGCAGTTTGAACTAATTCTAAACTGAGCACTAGATAATAGGCAGTCAAAACAACTTGCCTCTAAAACTTAGGTAACCCATCCATGCATTTAATATTCACTATTTACATCAAGGAAACTTCTAGAAGGGTTAAAGGAGAGTAAATGTATCCATGTGCCATGAAAATTATCCAAAAATCCATCATTTACAAGCATTAAGATTCAACCATAGTAAAAACTGAGTTTTGCAGGCCGAAATGGTCAAACTGGCAAAATTTCCCTGAGTGGTCGCGCCCCTGCCTTGGAGTGGTCGCGCGCATTGGAAGCTGTGTTTGAGGGCCGTCCTGGTGTCAAAATCAGGTGCAAGATAGTTCATTGGAAAGGTCGGTGAGTCTACTTTCCAACCCAACTGGAATTTCTGAATTTGGAGTTGATTTGACCCCTCAAAAGTCATTTCTCCCAAGACAGCTTTCTGCAACTCAGAAAGTGGGCAAAAAGTCAAAATTTGCATGTATTTTGAGCTTTTGGAGGCCCAAATCTCCATAAAAATTTGACCCCATGCATAGGCAAGTGTATTTTTGCATGACAATTCCAAAAATGCAAAGTTTTTCTCATTCTGAGTTGTCCCCGCGAGTGGTCGCGCGCGGGGTGAGACCACTCCAACGGCCAAAACCTGTAAAATTGCACAAAAAATTCACAAATGACAAAATTTTCTCCAAATTTCTTGAAATCTGGGCTGGGAGTCCCCAATCAAGTACCATGCT
The DNA here is from genome assembly GCA_031772625.1 of Pinus tabuliformis. Classification (NCBI taxonomy): domain Eukaryota; kingdom Viridiplantae; phylum Streptophyta; class Pinopsida; order Pinales; family Pinaceae; genus Pinus; species Pinus tabuliformis. Next base: position 518,936,979 of record CM062809.1, read on the forward strand.
CAGTCAAAGAGGCTTTGGCCAAAATTTGGAGTGGATCGGGCGTTTTCCTTCGTTTTGTGCTTTGGCCAACCGTCCTTGGAGCACCTTCGTTCTCGCCGGTATTTTTGACTTTTCTCTCAAACCATGACACCTGTGTAAAAAGTGAAAGAGGTTTTTCTTCCCTGGCATGTTTTGGACAAAAAACTCTCTCAGTTTTGCAAAATTCATCTTTTATTGCTCAGAAACAGCTTTTGAGTGAAACTTGTCCCGATGTGTGAAACAAGGGATTTTGTCGAAATGGAGCGAAATGAAGGGGATAGAGGGCTTCTAAATTCTTGGGGAAATTTTTGGGAGTGGGGAGGGATGTTAGGAAGCAGGGGAAGGTGGAATCTCAGAGATTGAGTGAGGGGAAGGGGTCGAAAAGGACAAAACACAGGCCAAACCTAGAAAATTGCCAGGTTGTAGCTAGAAACTAGGGTTTGTGCAAAAATGAGGAATTTGGCGGATCTAAGGGATGGGAAGTGTTTGATAAGGTACTTTAAGGATAGGGGAAGGTGTATGAACATCAGGAAACAAGTTTTTCCGGTGATTTGACCATCCAAGAGAAATTGCCTTCAAAACCCTAGGAGAGGGAAATGACCTTGCCTGGGCGCAACATGAAGCATGAACAAGGTGTAAAATGACTCATTAGACACTGACATGATAATGACAACCCTACGAATGATGATAAACTCAGCTGAATGGTGACATGGACTGACATTTGGGCAAACCCTAGACCTAATGCCTAGTGACCAAATTTTGCTTGAAGACTCACTGAAATGACAAAATTTGACCTTGACACTCTGAGACCACTTTGTAAGAGCATATTTGATCACTGTAGGAAGGCTGGAAAGACTGACACTAACATTGGCTCCAATGGGGATGGTAGCTCCTTGGAGGTGCCAAGAACCTTAGACCTCTGGGAGAGCAGACCAGTGCCTTACAATCATTGGGCAATGGAGTCATAAACTCAAGCTGAAATGCAAGACTGAAAACTGACACAAACTAACTTAACCACAAGGCTAAAAATTGACTCATAAAGGACTCATGACTCAACTAAAAACTGACTCGATACTTAAACACACTCGACCAACTGAAAATGATGCTCAAAGTGGAGCTTATTCATCAAAACCTACTCTAACAGTTTCATTCATCACCTGGTCAAGTGAAATGAAACAACCAATGTAACCAAGTAAGTGTCCCATCTGCTGTTCGAATTCTCCACAAGTGCTTGCTTATGAACAACAAAAGAGAACTACTCAAAGGCAACTCTGATGGCAACTTAGAAACAGATCCGTTGAATGATACGAACTCTCTATCCGCATCCAAAAACACTGCATAAGGATCTTGAAATGCAAGCACACTGGAACTTAGCTCATCCAATGGATTACTCCTCTTTTCCTCATACCATGCATGCAAACTTTGATCTGAGCCTTGTGACGAGACGTCTGCTGAAAATGACAAAGAAACCGGCTGCCGGATCAAGTTCATATCAGCACATGTTTCAAGCTCACATGTAGTCAATGGAGAAAGACTTTGACTGCAAACCTCATCCAAAACATCAGCTATTGGATCATGAAAAACTTGAAAAGACTGCTGCAATGTATCCATTGAAAATGTACGACATCCTTCTAGCTGTTCATCTTTTTCTTGAGAGATTTTACGAAGATTCTGCCTTATAAACTGAAATGTTTCGAAACAAAAGGGTATAGAATCTTCCTTCATCATCACATCATGTATTTCATCTTCCACAACTTCATCTATAATCTGACCTTCATCCTCAACATTAAAACTGAGTGATTGTTGATTTGTTATAGGCTTTTCATTTGAAGATGTACTATACAACCTACCCTTCAAAAACTGAAATGATTCAAAACAAAATGGTACGGAGTCACCTTCTTGTATCATTTGATCAAATATGTCAGCTTCCATGTTTTCATCTGCAACTTGACAACCAATGGCATTTGGGGACTGCAAATCTGAATATGAGAAGTCTTGAACAAGGTTTTTATTGCCTTCAAGATGGTCTAGATCAAGACTTGTTGACAGCTGATTCCTGATTGCATGGAAGTTGTCTCTGATGAACTGACATGAATCAAAACAAAAAGGCAAAGATCCGCCACTTACTTCAAAATTTGCTGCACTTTCCTCGTCACTGTCATAGCTGATATATGATGGCTGATCATTGTATTCGAGCTGCTGAAAATGAACTTCTTCCTCCCACAAACGAGCTGCTGATTTGTCTGCAAGATTAGCTTCTGTTTGGAGAACATAATCATCATCATACTCATCAAACTAAGGCAAATCAATGGTATAAAACATATCATCAAGCATGCAGGTCATATCAACAGTTCTTTCTTCTCCAAGATGATCTACAAAACAATCACTATGAGTGCTATGACAACTAGGACGGGAAACAAAATGTTTTGGATCAGCAACTTGTTCTTCTTCAATCAGCGAGCCATGAACATCATAATCATTCCTTGCGGTGATCTTGTCCATCATCTCTTCTACTGCACTTACCAAAATGTCAAGCTTTACCTCTAGAGATGTTGATTCGGCCAGATCTATGTTTTTCATCTCTTCTTCCTTCATCCTTGCCCTTCGGATCAACAGATGAGCCTCTACATTTACTGCACTGTTTTGCATCTCGTGAAGTGTTGCAATATCCCTTTCTCCCAGCTGAAACTCCATCTCCGGATCAAAGGCACCCGGATAGTGTAAGAGAGCAGATCTAGGAGTAGGCCTTATATCAACTGGCATCGAATAATAAACTTGATTAAATCTGGCCGAAAACTGTTGTACTGTCTCCCCAGGCAATCTTTTCAGCTGGTTATACTCTTCTACAATCAAGAAAAGGTTCTGCCCGATCATCCACCTATCGAGAAGAACTTTGACGAACTGCTGGAAATCTGAGATGCTTGCATCAGGCAGGGTTTTGAACCAACTCTTAACTTCAGCTTGCAAAGAAAGAGCAAAAAGCCTCATACTAACATCTTCTTCATCAACTTCAAAAAGGTCAAGAAAATTCTCAAAATTCTGGACATGTTGCTCAGCGTTGACATTCTTACATTCACCATCAAACATCGGCAAGTATAGATCATAGTTTTTGGGGAAAGCATGAAGAACCGAAGGTAAAACAAGAGGTTTATACCGATCTGGAATTTTACAAGGTATAGGGGTATGTACACCAGGTATAGAATTAGTCTTGGTTGCTTGGGGCTCATCAATCTGAATATGGTCATCACAAAATTCGGAAAAGGAATCTTGATCAAGCTCAAAGGCATGCAAATCTTTGGTATTCACAATCTTGGAAGGGAAAGAATCAACTGCAGGCCTGGGATCTTTTCTCAAATACAATATATTTTGCAAAGCCTTCTTGACATTCTTGGGAAAAGAGAAGAAATAATTTAGAACAAGGAACAAAATGTCTTGGATGCAATTCCAACTTGAATACCTGATATGTCCATATTGTCCTTTCATGTTTCTGCTAGTCGGGATCATCCTCCAGTGGAGTCTTTGGATCTGATCTTCAAAACTGATTTAGAGTCGCCAAGTGAATGATTTCAGCCTTTCAAGTGTCTGATCGTTGTTCACCATCAACAATCAGATCTAAACTTGATACATGTACTGGGGTAAAGTGTCAATGAAGCACTACGTTCACAATCTCACGGAGATTGACTGAAGCAGCGTTTATCTACTAACGCTGATGTAAAACAAGAGCGTTTTCAAAAGCTACCTGGCGTAACTTCAGGCTCCGTCTAAGACTTATGAAACAAACACGTCACTGAGCAAAAGATCAGTTCGTTCTTCCCCAGTATGGTCGCCACTATGTTAGCGCTTGAGATTTCACCCTAGGCTGAGGAAGGTAAACCTTCAAGGCAACATCAAACCATTTCACCTCGTAGCTAGCCCTACGGGGTATGAGAAGGCTCTCTCCGGTCAAACTCGGTAGATATTTCAATAGGATGAGCTGACCCAATTAGGAACACTGATATTAGGCTAGTAAACTGATAAGGAAGGTTGATTTAAAGTTTTTGGGGTTTTTGGTGGCAATTGGAGGGAGTGCGATTCAGGGTGCGGGGATTGAGCTCAGTTTTTGCAGGTGGGTCTTTGGGGCAAGGTAGGAGTTTGTGCTGATGCCTTTAGCTGAGATGGATGATCAAGGAAGAAAAAGAGAAGCTAAAGAGGGCAAACAATGACTTTGAATCCTCTCTAGACAGTGGAAAACATAAACATTAAACAAATTTGAAAGCTGAGCATGGCAAGCATGAATTCAAACTTTATCACTTCATTTGTTTAATAAGCTGCAGTAAAGAAAGAGATGGAACACATAAATATACTTACAATTACAATAAGGGAACACACCATCAACACAAGAGTCCACAAGAATCCCAATGATGTCTGCAAAACCCTGGCCTTCCTTTTCCTCAAATTGCAGAGATACAAGTGAAATATACAATAGGAGCTTCTCCCTCAAGAGTCCAACCATGAAAATGAGCAAGAGAAGGCATAATATAGATCATCTAACTCCTTTCCCCACCTCTAGGGGTCGAGCTCAGCTTCCTAGGAGCAGTTTGAACTAATTCTAAACTGAGCACTAGATAATAGGCAGTCAAAACAACTTGCCTCTAAAACTTAGGTAACCCATCCATGCATTTAATATTCACTATTTACATCAAGGAAACTTCTAGAAGGGTTAAAGGAGAGTAAATGTATCCATGTGCCATGAAAATTATCCAAAAAACCATCATTTACAAGCATTAAGAGTCAACCATAGTAAAAACTGAGTTTTGCAGGCCGAAATGGTCAAACTGGCAAAATTTCCCTGAGTGGTCGCGCCCCTGCCTTGGAGTGGTCACGCGTATTGGAAGCTGTGTTTGAGGGCCTTCCTGGTGTCCAAATCAGGTGCAAGATAGCTCATTGGAAAGGTCTGTGAGTCTACTTTCCAACCCAACTGGAATTTCTGAATTTGGAGTTGATTTGACCCCTCAAAAGTCATTTCTTCCAAGACAGATTTCTGCAACTCAAAAAGTGGGCAGAAAGTCAAAATTTGCATGTATTTTGAGCTTTTGGAGGCCCAAATCTCCATAAAAATTTGACCCCATGCATAGGCAAGTGTATTTTTGCATGAAAATTCCAAAAATGCAAAGTTTTTCTCATTCTGAGCTGTCCCCACGAGTGGTCACGCGTGGGGTGAGACCACTCCAACGGCCAAAACCTGTAAAAATGCACAAAAAATTCACAAATAACAAAATTTTCTCCAAATTTCTTCAAATTTGGGCTGGGAGTCCCCAATCAAGTACCATGCTCAGTCAAAGAGGCTTTGGCCAAAATTTGGAGTGGATTGGGCGTTTTCCTTCGTTTTTGTGCTTTGGCCAACCGTCCTTGGAGCACCTTCGTTCTAGCCGGTATTTTTGACTTTTATCTCAAACCATAACACCTGTGTAAAAAGTGAAAGAGGTGTTTCTTCCTTGGCATGTTGTGGACAAAAACCTCTCTCAGTTTTGCAAAATTCATCTTTGATTGCTCAGAAACAGCTTTTGAGTGAAACTTGTCCCGATGTGTGAAACAAGGGATTTTGTCGAAATGGAGTGAAATGAAGGGGATAGAGGGCTTCTAAATTCTTGGAGAAATTTTTGGGAGTGGGGAGGGATGTTAGGAAGTAGGGGAAAGTGGAATCTTAGAGATTGAGTGAGGGGAAGGGGTCGAAAAGGACAAAACACAGGCCAAACCTAGAAAATTGCTAGGTTGTAGCTAGAAACTAGGGTTTGTGCAAAAATGAGGAATTTGGCGGATCTAAGGGATGGGAAGTGTTTGATAAGGTACTTTAAGGATAGGGGAAGGTGTATGAACATCAGGAAACAAGTTTTGCCGGTGATTTGACCATCCAAGAGAAATTGCCTTCAAAACCCTAGGAGAGGGAAATGACCTTGCCTGGGCGCAACATGAAGCATGAACAAGGTGTAAAATGACTCATTAGACACTGACATGATAATGACAACCCTACGAATGATGATAAACTCAGCTGAATGGTGACATGGACTGACATTTGGGCAAACCCTAGACCTAATGCCTAGTGACCAAATTTTGCTTGAAGACTCACTGAAATGACAAAATTTGACCTTGACACTCTGAGACCACTTTGTAAGAGCATATTTGATCACTGTAGGAAGGCTGGAAAGACTGACACTAACAGGGTGATCTAAGCTTTGTTTGAGGTGAAGAGGGGCTTCTTTGCTGGGAGGTTGATGCTAGGTCGGAATAACTGGTTGTAACTCCTCCTGGCTCTTTTCTTGTTTATCAATAAAAGCTATTTTATTTTTCCTCCATGCTTTTGTATCAGTGATGTTTGTTACATTTGTATGGTCAATTTACATCTGATCCTAGATTGTTATGATTATAGATCCATGTCTTTGTATAGTGTTATGCTTCTGTGATCTTACAAGTACTTTGTGAAGCTGAGCATGAAAGGGAGCAGGTAGCTGAGGACTATCAAAGAAGAGAGGGATCGAATCGAAGGATTAACGCAAGATAGAGGTTGGTCTTTCTGTTCCTCTCTATCTATAATTCGTAAAGGGAAAACAAAAGTAGTTTTTCTCTGTTTGTTTCTAAGGCATCTGTCACACCTTAGTGGGATAGAGCAGTTCTATATAGACACTTTTCCCTGTAACGCTAAGTTCTTGATATTTGCTCCCCTCATTATGGTCATATTGCCTTGTCGGCAGCCAATATAGGCATCGGCAGTTGCAAGCCAACGTCTACCTAAAATCAATGGGTGTCCATCAAGTCAGCTTTTGGGATTTATTACCAGAAAATCAGTTGGATATTCCCAGGAGTCAGCAGATACCATGACATCATGTAGTGTGCCCTCTGGCCTAACCACAGATCGGTCAGCCAGCTCTAGCAAGGTAGAGGTGGGTTCTACAGATGTAACGCCTAGCTTTTGGTAAGTAGTAGTTGTTAAGATGTTGATTGCAGCTCCTAGATCAACTAAGGCATTAGGGAAGGTTTGACCATAAATTTGTACGGTGACTATTGGATTTCCTGGGTCTTCATATTTAATGGGCGTTTCTTTTCCTGATAATAAGTCAGATAGAGTGCCAACTACTTCGACTCTTGGATTGTTTGCTACATTCCTACTTGGTTTATTTACACACAATTCTTTGATAGTCTTTGCATATACCGGAATGTCTTGAATGGCTTGGAGGAATGGAATTTTTATGTACAAATTTTGTAATTCTCCCAAAATGTCAAAATCAAGATATTGTGTAGGTCGAGGTATGATTAATCGTTCTAGGAATGGGGGAGAGGATGTGGTTGTTTGGTTACGAGTTTGTTGTTTGTTCACATCCTCTTCTTGTGACAGATGTTCTCTGGGTAACTGATTTTCAACATGGGCTGTCTTTTCTCCCTCAGTTTCAATAATACGCCCAGATCTTAACTGAAGATCATTACGCTCACTCATATCAGCTCCTATTTCTGATGTCTCTATTATTTGGACACATTGGACCGGTCTGTTATTTGGATTGGGGTTGGGTTGGGCTGGGAGTTGCGGTCTCAGATTAGACTGGGGATTTTGTTGTAAGGCTGGTAGTGTAGGTTGAGGGAGCGGCATGGTTCCTACTGGCTGATGCATCGGTCTTTGCCAGTTTGTCTACCAGGATAAACTTTGTGAAGTAGGCGGAGTCCATTGTGGTGGGTATGTGTTACTTTGCCAATATGGTGGAGTATAGGGAAAATTCGGCCAACCAGATGGGCTTGCCTGATTCAGCCACGGGGTTGATGAAGGAAACGACTGAGGTGACCAGTTTGGGGGTGGGGGTTGGGATTGACTTTGCCACATATTATATTGTTGAGCATTATACTGCAGAGACTGAAAAGAAGAGGTCGGGTCCGAAAACATACCAGATTGTCGCGGCTGCCACTGACGGCGCTGGTTGAGCAAATATACTGATTCTGGCTCTTCTTCTGCTTCCTTATATACTGCTTTTAATCCGGGAAGTGAGGGACAACTTTCCGTAAGGTGATCTTTTGTGCAGATGGCACATGTTCGGACTGCATCTAGTGGACACTCCTTATGGCTATGTTTCTTCCTGCATCGGGGACAGAAGATTGCCAAATTCTGTTCTGCCTCCATTTGCTTCTGCTTGGCCTGCATAACATCAAGTTGTGTAGTTAGCGTCCCTAGTATATTAGTTTTAAAATTTTCTAGTAGATTTCCAATTTCTGCACGCATTACTCCTTCTGTCAAAATTTTATTATCTCTTACAAACCGATCATGTTCTATCGGTTTCAATCTTGTGCTGTCTCTCGAACTCCTGATACATAAGTCAATAATGTCAGCAAAATTTTCCTGATAAATATCTCCTTTTCACATAATATTTAATGTTTCAATCCATTGTTCCTTCATGCCCCTAATTAATGTTGTTTTTAACACATTATCAGGTAAAGGTAGTGATGCATAAGGAGATCTTTGAAGATTATACTGAAAACGTTCCACATAATCCTCTAATGTTTCATTTGGTCTAGCTACCATCTGGAATATTTCATCCTTCAGTTCTCTAGACCTTCAATAGTCCTGATATTTCTTTAGAAAAGTTCTTTCATTTGATCCCAGTTATTTATAACCCCGCCACCTAATCCCATAAACCATCTTAAGGCAACCCCTTTTAATGTAGAGGGAAATAATTTTAGTTTCTGGGGGTCAGTGGTGTAATCATATCCCCTAAACAGCACATCGAACTCAAATAGAAATGCATCCGGATCTTCTGATGTAAGACCGTGGAATGTAGGGATATGTTGAAGAGGGATTACTTTCATGGGCACATTTGTTGCAGTATCAACTATGGGGTATTGCAATGTAGAGGTTTGGGTGTTTGGCTGGTTTTGACCCATTTGGTCGAATATATGCCAATAACCTTCTGGGATATCTAGGAGGGTATTCCTAGGTTGAGAAGGAATGGCTTTAACAGGAATGGTTTTAATAACACTTCCTTTGTCTGGGATAATGAGAGTGCCTAATGTCTGAGGAGGTTGAGTTTCTTCAACAATTATTTTTGCAACACTTCCCTTTTCTGGGCTGTTTAATGGCTGAGTTGTCCCAAGAGGAGACCTTGGTTCCTCAATTTCCCCTGTTTCTCCTCCTCCTTCACAAAGATTGCTGAAATTCCCTTCTTGCAATAGTTCTGAGTAGAATTTTCAATTTCTTGAAAGTCCTGCTCTTCAGTTTGACTATGTACCTCAGTAAAGGCTACAGATGGTGATCCTGTGGCCTGAAGGGAACTAGTAGGCTATCTAGAAATAACTTTTTTGGGTCCTACTAAAGACTGAGATTCTGTTTTCTTGAATATTTCGTCTATGAAGGTTGATCGGCCAAGGGTCACCAGCCCCTTAGATTTTTCTGGCTTGGGTAGAGGTTTGGAATTCTTTTCTGGATTTTTCTGCTTAGTCATGCACACAAATCAACTACTAGATTGTACACAAACAAAACAGTAGCAAATCTATAGGAAAGCAGGCAGGGGAGCAGGGTTGTTACATGCTCCACACATAGGTTCTTACCTTCCGTTTTTAAAACCCAATTCTTCCCTAACAGACTTTGGAAAAAACAAATAGCTACACTCTTTCCTCGGCAACAGCGCCAAAATGTCGAGCTATAAAAAGGGTCTCTTTCACCTCTAATTACCTCACATTAGTTGTCAATCCAGGAACATTTTGTTATTTCAAAGAGTGTCTCATTCTAAGGCTATCATTTGCCAGAGTAATGCTATTAGTATAGTGTTCAAAAATACAAGATTAAACTACTTCAAAAGATTAAACTACACATTCAGAAAACTAAGCAATTTATCAGTCAAGGGTTCAGTAGCAATAACTCATCCCTTTGTAAACTGATGGAACTAAGGTAAATCAGAGAACAGATCATGGATTTGGGAGCCAGCAGTAAATTTCAGTGCTCACTACAGCCCTGGATCGTTCTTCACACGAAAATAACAAAGGACAGGAAATGGAATGGCAGATAAGAAATGTAACAACGAAATAAGAAATAGAATAGAAAATCTGAAATGGAACAACAAATCTGAAGTAGAACAGCAAACAGGAAATTGTAATAGCAACTAAGTCTAGCAAGCAGTAACACCTTAGTCTACAAGATCAAATTCATGAATCGTGACCTACAAGAATCAAATGGCAATCCTTCATCTTAAGGACGAATGGAACAACACTGATTAATGATGAATTATAGAACAACACTTCAAAACCATATATGCACACGACACACCTTAATAGTAACCTGATCTTGGTAAACCAGTTATCACTCTCAGTTATAAAAGATTACGACTGTGTTTCAGAATGGAACAACAATGTCTATAGATCCAACAATCGCAAAGAACATAATCGCTAAGATGAATTCCGTAATAAGTGCACAACACAGAGGCTCTATAATTGAACAACAACAATATTCTATAAAGACTGACAGTATTATATCAACACTTAGAAGAACAGTGATACGTTGCAGAGTCAATACAATAGTTCTATCTCAGTAAAGTAAACATAACAGAGCATGTGATGTAAACTAACAAAACACATCAGATTACCAAATAACGCTGATAAGCAAACCACGCATAAACCAAACGTAATAGTACAGGAGCAAGTGTCCTCCAGGGCCGGGCCCTTAGCCTCCAGGGGTACACTGCTTGAAGTTATTCCAGACTCAGGGATGAAATAGAAACCAAGTTTGTATGAATGCATAAAATGGAATTACAGTAGATTAGTTCTCAACGAGACTCGATGATCAAAGTTTCAATCTTCAGAGAAATTACATAAAACATAAGGATTCCACCCCCTCAAGCTAACAGTGTTGCCCCTTTTATAATGATGAAGGCGGAGATGTCTAGGTGCAAAAATAGTTAAAGCAGTGATCTCTTAGGATCAAAGGATCCTGAGGGATTCGCCGAACCGTTAGTTCTCAGTTATCTCTTTTCCTTCTTGCGCCGAGCCGACATCTCCACTTCCTTTCCAGGACTGATTCGCTTTGATATGTTTTGCCTTGTTTGCATATGGTTCCCCGTCAAAGGGACAGCAGTTAACCTGGCCCTGTTCTTTCCTTCAGCACGACAATCTTTTGTTTTCCCTTCTTTTTGCATAAGAAAATGACAATTGTTAGTGTTTCCGCTTTGCACATTAATCTCACAGGTTTTATTACAATTCCTTATCATTTTCCTAGTTCATGATGCGAAAGTTTTGTAAGTTCTAATGAAAAGATGCTGAAATAATTACCAAAAACATACCTTCTTTAGTACTCCACAATCGTTAGGAAGGAGAATTTGCAAGATGAGGATAATCAAGACCCTTCGTTGGAATCTTCATTGGAAGGTTCACCTCTCTTGAAATAAGCAAGTGGCTCGCTACCATCCATCTTATATTGGATTTGTGGGATTTTGGTATGATGAAAAAGGAGTACAATAGGTCAAGATGGTTGAATAAATTTCATTCAAATAAGATACCTTACGAAGTATAGATGACCAAAAAGAAGAAATGATATCATGGATGGATTCTCTACCTCATGAGCATGATTGAAGAATAGTGATCTCTTTCATTGGAAATATGCATGAAGGCATGGTTCACATATTGACAATATGAAATCAACATAATATGTCCTCATATGGAATATGAGGTGGTTGAAAAAGATGAAGGAACTACATATGGAAGCTCCTAAGGAGAAATATGTGAAGAAAGAAAGAACAGATCATGAAAGTTGCAACTAAGGTCAGAAGGAATCAACATCCAATGAATATGATGTGACATATCCATGGGAAATCTATGAAGACCTTGATAAAGTATGAAAAGAAAGAATACCCTTGACATTGAAAGTCTTGGATATGTGTTTATGAATATGCAGGACGTTGATGTCTCTACCAACAAATGTCATGATGAAAGGTCATCACAAGAGGTACTTTTTATTTGATGTTCATTTTTGTTTTTTAATATCATTTGGATGGGTTAATGCAGGCCTAATGGAAAAGGAGTTATGAACTTCACCTAAAAATAGCACTCATGTGGCGGGATGGAAGATCCTAAAGGAAACTTGATGTGGAAGGGGTAGTTGTATAAAGGAAAGCTAGATGTGGACTAGAAAATCACTTTCTGATAAGGGGAAGGATGACATGAATGACTTGAGAAAAGTGATGGATGGCCAATGCCCTACAAGATGAAGGCTCCATAACAATGAATATAAAATTCATGGCACCAAAAGGAGGAGCTCAACAAGCAACTAAAAGTCCTATGATCTCCACTAAAGAAGAATTTTTTTGTTGGAAGCAAGTACCTAGTTAAGAAGGATCTTGGACAAGTAACTGAATAAGAGGTAGCTTGAGTACATTCCTTTATAGGAATGAGTATATCCTCCTTAGTTGAGAGGGAGAGATAGACACATAATTCTTGTCTTCATTGTGGAAGAAATAATGGAGGATTGGGTAAGCATCCAACATTCTTTGAGGATGTCATATGGAATCCAATATAAGAGTAATCATAGAGGACAAATATTATTTCAGGACTCAGAATCCAAGATAAGAATAGTATTGTAAGTACATACCCTATGAACACTGAGGTGGGGTATGTTACTTGAGAGACAATGTTGATGGTTTCTATAAATCATTAGTCTCACCAGCACTGTGCTATGATCTTGTGGAGAGATAGAGTTGTTAGTCAATGCCTTGCTATATGACAATGTTGGATGATATGATGCTCAACATATGGGTTACCAATCCGACTCTTCTTATGATAATTCTTCAGATTGATAATTTCCAAGTACCCTTTCTAGATTATGAATTCCATAGTTAAGAGGGAATGCTAAAATATGTACTAGCTTCAGTCTTCATAATGACATATGTAATCATGATTTTATGTATTTAATAAAAATAGAAAAATAAATTTATCATTCTTCTGGAGGCATGGGTTTCATTCTGAAGGGAAATTTATTTTTAGGTGAAGAACCCATTGAGTGCTTCTAGGTTTGTCATAAAGTCAATTGAGTCATTTTCATGTATTGAAGACCCATTTAGGCATGTTACATATTGGAAAAGAAAATTTATTTGAGTCAAAATAGAGTTAAAATACCCTCCAATACCTCGTCATGATGCAAATATCAATTTGGCCAACATGAAGGACAAGTTGGCCTAAAGATAGCAACCTATAAATAAGAAGGAACTCGACCTCATTTGATGACCTAGTCAAGAAAATTTGATATTCTCAAGGTAGAAGCTCAAAAAGGATGAAAAAGACGAACAAGAACTAGATCAAATTTTTTGGATGTCTCTCTCTCATGTTAGGTTTTCTACATTTGTGTAGAAATTAATTTGTAGATTTAAAAATACTCATGAAATTTTATAAATAAAAAGACTTGAAGCTACTCTATTGATCTACGAAAGTTAATTCACCATCTAAAAAAAAATCATTGACATGCAAAATGAAACATCACACATACACATATATTTATCTAGGGGAAATAAACTCCTCACAACCCATTACTATTTGTATTGCGTTAATGGGAGAATAGAGAAGAAATGCAATGCTTGCACAAGCCTGAGCACACCCTACACTAGTATAGTCTATCCCTCTTCCTAACTCATTGACTCACTCTGGACAATACTTAGCAAATTTATCAGTCTACCAAGCTCCTATTTCCTTTCCCTATTCCTTGAGGAGTTAGGCCCCTATTTAATAGGAATTTTCCTCCATTAAACTACGTAGTTTATTTAAGCTCATCCTATGACTACATGCACCACTTGTACAGCTTGGAATAGTTTACAACTAATAGTACACTAGCCTTAAACTCCAATCTGAATTGGGTAACACAAATTATTTTCATGAATAAGTTAATTTAGGTTGATTGATTAGTTATTTGGCTGATCACTGAAGTCAGACTCTATTACTTGACCTTCCACTAGTTACTCCATTTGTTAGAACTAGTTTAACTAACCATAACTCAATTTAACTGAATTAAATTCCTACAACTCAAATTAACTTAACCTAGGGTCCTAAAATTTAAGAATCCAATGCACACAATTGAACTTCATTCCCCTAGCTCAAATTAACTGAGCTAGACACCAATTTTTTAGGAATCAACACAGGTAAACTGAACCTAAACTCATTAACTCGAATTAAGTGTTCTTAATTAAGTGGCAAGTCCTATGTAACCTCAATTAACTCCTCCAAGTTTTCTGCTGAGATGGAGTTTCAAATTTCCTCAATTTAATTAAGGAAAAAATCAAATTGAGACTTTTCTTGCTATATTTTCAACACTCCCTCTTAGAAAGAAAAGGATTCACGTCTACCCTGATCTAGCACCTTTTGAATGTACTACATTCAATGCTTCTCTCTATTGCTACTTCTACTACAACATATGAAACTGAGAAGCATCGGAAAATAAAAATAATCATTGAATCAATTTGTAACTGTCTACTTGGAAAATTGTGTTGTTGCTGACTCTTCTATTAAGCCTCCTTCTTTTCTATCAATACTCCTCTACACTCCTCAGTATCTGAATGAAATTGATCCTCCTGCTACTAAATACTATGGGCCCCTGTAGCAAGGGTAATGATCCATGAAACAAACACACCTCCATGGACCCTGCCCAAATTTATACAACTCCTGGGACTAGGGCTTCACATCGCCCCACCTCAAACCAAGAGGTATAGCTGCATGCAAAGCGAACTCTGATCTACACACAATTATTTGTTGTTTCTTATGTATTGATGTTGTAACCTGTAACTACTGTAATAATGATTCTAATCTCCCTAGATCCTCAAGTACTAACTTCCTTAGGGATGCTCCATCTAAAACTAGAATCCCTCGGAGTCTCGATATCCCTGGGGGAGATCGCTCTACTCCTCAGTCTACTAATATCAATGATCGAAAATCCTTTTTTTGTCAATAAATATTGCCTCATTGATATTCCCATTAGCATCCTTCTAGATCCATTAATAAGTCTTCACATAGGGTCTTCTGGATCTACCATGAACTAGGGATCCATAACTCTGCATCCTAACATCTCATTAGTTATTCAATGATCACTGTACATGAGGAATTCAATGATTTGATTCTAATGTAAATCTTGCAAAGATACCATGTAAAATTAATGTCTATATTCAAAACTCCTCGTGAAATTTGCTAAATCACAAGACTTGAAGCTACCCTAATGATCTGAGGAAGTCAATTCACCATCTAAAATAATAATCATTAGCATTCAAAAGAAAACATTGCACATACACACATATTTATCTAGGGGAAAGTAATTTCTCAAAACCCTTACTAAATATATTTCATTAATCAAATAATAGAGAAGAAATACAATGCTTGTCAAGCTTGAGCACACCATGCACTAGTATAGTAGATCCCTTTGCATGACTAACTAAATCACTTTTCCCAATACTCACCCAATTTCTCACCCTGCCAAGATCTTATTTCCTTGCCTTATTCCTTGACAAATTAGGAACCTATTTAATAGTAATTTTCCTCCAATACATTTTTCAGTTCCTTTAGGCTCATCCTCTAACTTCATGCACCACATGTACAACTTGGAATAGTTTACAATTTTTAATACACTTCCCTTAAACTCCAATATCAACTGGGTAAATAAAATTATCTGCATGCATGAGTTAATTTAAGTTGATTGATTAGTTATTTGAATGATCACTAAAGTCACACCCCACTACTTGACCTTCCATTAGTTCATCTAACAGTTAGAACTAGTTTAACTGACCATAACTCAATTTAACTGAATTAAATTGCTACTACTGAAATTAACTCAACTTAGGCTCCAAAAATTTAGGAACCCATTGCACATAACTGAACTTCATGCCCCTAACTTGAATTAACTGATTTATACTCTTATCTTTTTGGAATCAACACAAGTAAACTGAACCTCAACTCATTAACTTGAATTAAGTCACATTAATTGAGTGATGAGTGTTATGTCACCTCAATTAACTACTCCAAGTTGTCTACTGATATGTAATTTCAAATTTCCTCAATTTAATTATGGAAAAAATGAAATTGGGACTTTTCTTGCTGCATTTTCAACAAGTTGCTAGCCAAAAGAATTTGATGGGCAGTAGAATTTGTTGAGTAGAGGAATTTTTTTGGCAGAAGAATTTGCTGGGTAGAAGAATTTGCTAGGAAGAATAATTATCTAGACAATGTAATTTGCTAGGCAGGTTGAAGTTGTATAAGAAGTTGCTTGGCAGGTCGAAGTTGTGGAAGAGTTTTCTGGGAAGGTTGAAGTTGCAAAAGAATTTGCAGGGCAGGTCGAAGCTCCAGAAGAATCTTTTGGGTAAGTCAAAATTGCAAAAGTTGTTGGAAGCAAGGTTTGACTTGGTCCTGGAGGGTCTTCGTAAAGGGTCATAGGTTTTGGAGTTTGCCAATTGAAGTTCTATAAGAAGAGAATAATTCTTGTGGGTTTTCCTCTTAATTGGAGAGGTTTTGGCCCTCGATGATCACCTACATCTTGTGTCGTATATTCTCATTGATTTTATTGTTTGGTATCTATTTAATGATAAATAAAACTAATAATAATCAAGTGTAAGAAGAATATAATAAACTTAAGTAAAATTACATCACAGGCATTTATCAAATTAGGAGAAAGCATATAATCTAGCTTCCCCCTAGATTTCTCAGCAACCTCAAGTAAATTGGAGTCTTGCAATCTTTGGCTATATGACTAAGATTGTCACACATATAGCACCTAATGTGCCATAAAAATGGAGAAAAGGGCTTGTATCTCCTGATATTAATTCTACTCCTCTTTGCATGCAACCTGCATTCCATAGCCTTATGGCCAAAATCATTGCATGAGTAGAAATAACCTTTATACTTCATTTTCGCTGAACTCAATGGTTGACCTTCTAGAAGCTAAGACATATTGTAGCAAGAGAAATAGTGGTATACAAGTGGGTTTTCTTCCTTTCTTGTTTATTTGATGGGATCTTCTATATCACTATTTCTGTTGTTTCATGGATCTACAATTTGTTGTAATATGTCCTAGCTTCTATCAATTGAAGCATTTGACATCTCCCAAAGGTGAGAATGATCTTCTAGGTTCTTTTCTTGGCATCACCTTTTGATTTTATTCCTTGAGTTCCTTCTTTGGCTACTTTTTTTTGTTGATGGATCTCCTTCTTGCTACCTTTGCTAATACTATCGCCAATTATACTTGCAGTTGAAATTAAACTAGTTTATCCTTCATGCATGCTACGATATGATTTACAAGATGAGGTACTTTGGTCACCCTTTAGCTAAGTGGTTTTCTTCGCTAAATCACTCCTTAATGAAACCACTTTAGTTTCTAATATTTCACATTCCTCCTCCTTTTCTCCATGATGCTTCCTCATTCCATATTCTATTTTCTTTTCCTCCTCTAGATAATTTTTTAATGCAACCACCCCTTCTTTTAATCCATTCTCCTTGTCATTGGAAATCTGCAAAATTCTTTTATGATGCTTACATGCAAAGGTTAATATATCCACTTTAGTAGCTAATTATTTTATTACAACCATTATGGATTTGTATTCAACCTTAACAAGAGAAATGTCCATCTCATATCCACTATGTAGCTCAATAGAATAATCACAACCATAATTAAAAAAAAAAACCAAAATATTACCACGTGACACAACTATTTTGGCTGAGATTTCAAAATGTGTTTCTTCACTTACAATGGATTGAATATTTTCCTTCAAACCATTTGTCTCTTGAGACATGATCTTCTTGCTTTTGGTCATGATCCACGATCCACTCTCTAAATGGTCAAGCTTCATCGAAGAGCACCGACGTTTATACCAATTGATGGAATGTAGGTCACTACTGAGAGAGGGGATGAATTAGCAGTGATGGAATTTACGCCAATTTTAACCTTTTTATAGATTATTAATTTACCACACACATAAAAGATATTGGATTTAAGACCTCTGTGGTACATTATTTTTGAATTAGTCACCGGAGAATCCACAGTAAAAACTTTTTTCTGCCAACGTTTCGAATCCCAACCGGGATCCATCATCGGGACAACTAGAATGCTTGATAGAAGAAGAGCAGATTTTAGGGTTTAAATAGAAATGAGGAGAGAAAGGAGGGAAGGTCGGCTCTCAATTTTTGAGAAGTTGGCTGCCTCTGATTTAATTAATTAATTTTTATTTTTTTTTTTAATAATTGAAAAGGTTATTATTACTTTAATTCTTATTAATATAATAATAAGTAATATTAATTAATATATATTATTAATGAGATCTGCGGAGGAAATTTGTCTAAGTAACCCGGTAAACAATGCGCCCCTTCAGTTGGAGCACGTTGACTTCGATGCGTTGGATAGATACTCGCCTGTAGCTGTTGTGGACAAGAAGAACGACACTGCCATGGAACGTGATTTAATTGAGCCCTTTCAGGTTGACCCTGTAAGCATTGCGACCTTTCAGCACCCGGTTGTAAACAATAATCAAGTCGACTTCGAATCGGTGGGCAGAAACTCTCATGTTGCGATGGATGGTATGGATCGAAATTTAATGGCGCCCTTTTAGTTTAACCTTATTGAAAATAGAATTAACAACAAAGATTCTTCGGTCAACACATCCGAAACAAAACTAAAAAGAAAAGTCATAAATTTGTCTTCCCAAGGTTTAGAACCCGAGGTCATTAATGTCCTCAGAAAAGGTCTTGGATTTGCTGTTACTCCGAAAAACCTTCCTATTGAGAAAATGATTTGTAACATAGAAGATGGGATTAACAATCTTTCCTTGGAAGATAAGGAAGCATTAAGACAAGAGTGCTCCCTTATTATGAGAAAGGCCAAAGCTCCCAAAAGTAATTTGAGTAAAACAGAACAAAAGGCCTTCAAATCCCTGCGTAATAATGAAAAAATTGTGGTTCTCAAGGCAGATAAAGGAGGAGCAGCAGTGATCTTGGATAAAGAAGATTATATATGCAAAATGAATGAACACCTCAATTGTGGTAGTTATAAGAAGCTGAGCAAGAACCCGATCCCAAGGATTATGAAAGAAGTGAAAAAGACTATTTTGGAATCCAACCTTGATGATAAATTAAAAAAGAGATTAATTCCCTCTAGTGAATGCATCCCTAGGATTTATGGGCTACCCAAGATCCATAAAGGAGTCCCTCTCAGACCAATTGTCAATACAATTGGATCCCCAACCTATGAGCTCGCTAAATACGTTGCAAGAATCCTTAGGCCCCTTGTTGGAAACACTGATTCTTTCATCAAGGACTCCCATGACTTTGTGAATCTCATTAAGAATGAGAAATTAGAGCGTGAGGACCTCCTTGTTAGATTTGACGTAGTGTCCCTATTCACCAAGATTCCTCTTGAAGAAGCCATTCAAGTTATAAAAGAGGTTACTGATCCAGGGACTGCAAGATTGGCCGAAATCTGCTTGCGATCAACAGTGTTCACCTTCCAAGGAACATATTATGAGCAAACATCCGGTGTGGCAATGGGATCCCCCCTTTCACCGATCGTGGCCAACCTATACATGGAATATTTTGAAAAGAAGGCCCTGGATTCTTACCCTTTGAAACCAGCATGGTGGAAGAGATTCGTCGATGATACTAATATAAAATGGACTCATGGTAAAGCAGAGCTTGACAAGTTCTTTATTCACCTAAATTCCATCTCCCCAGATATAAAATTCACTATGGAACTTGAAGAAAACATGAGCATCCCTTTTTTAGACATCCTCATCATGAGAAAAGATGATGGCTCCATAGGGCACAAAGTCTTCAGAAAGTCTACCCATACAGAGAACTACCTCCACGCTGACTCCCACCATCATCCAGCCCAGAAACTTGGTGTTCTAAACACTCTTGCCATCAGGGCCCTTCGAATTTCTGACGCTGATCATCTGGATGAAGAAAAGAAGCATTTAGTCTCAACCTTTAAAGGTTTAGGCTACAAAGAAAATGAGATTAAAAGAGCAATTCAGAAAGCCGAGAAAAGGATGTTATCTCATGAACCTAAAACCCGAGATCAACCTGAGGGTGGTAGGGTTTTTCTCCCTTACATTCATGGAGTTACAGATAAGATTGCGAAAGTCCTAAGAAGGAATAACATAAGCACGCAATTCTCAGCCCCTGGAACAATTAGGCAAAGTATGAGATCAGTTAAGGATAATATTGATAAACATCAACTTAAAGGGGTCTATAAAATTGATTGCTCATGTGGGAAAAGCTACATTGGTGAAACAGGTCGCTCCCTACAGACCAGACTCAAGGAACATGGAGCTGATATTAAAAATGAAAGGTCTCGTTCTTCCGCCCTCGCAGAACATTCGTCAAAAACTAAGCACCATGTCCTCTTGGAAAACGCCTCCATTATCGCTAAGGAAGAGCATCACCATAAGCGAAAGATCAGAGAAGCTCTTGAAATTATCAAACACCCGCATAATCTCAACAGAGACAATGGTATGGAGATTAGTGGAAGCTGGTTTCCCCTAATCAGAAAAATTAACCCGATAACAGTATAATAATAATAATAATAATAATAATAATAATAATAATAATAATAATAATAATAATAATAATAACTCTCAATTAAACTTTTACAATATTAATTAATTAAGTATTTAATTTAATCACCCTTATTAATTTCCTATTAAAATAAATAAATAAATAAATAAAAATAAAAATAAAAATAAAAATAAAATCTATTTTAATATAATATTAATAAACATTAAATATTTATTCTTTCAAAATAATTATAAAATTTAACCATTTTTAATTTTATAATTATTCTAATTAAGAATATAATTATCATTGTACTAAAAAATAATATAAATAAATAAAAAATAAAATAAATAATATATTATAATAAATATTAAATATTAAATTCTAATTTCTATATGCTAGGATTAATAATTTTTATTTAAGCATTATTTAATATTATTAATTCTAATTATTATTTTTATTAAATGAATTAATAATTATTATTAATAACAATAATATTTCTATTAATAATTATTTCTCTTTATTATTATTAGATTAATTAATAATAATTAATAATAAATAAATAAATAAATAAATAAAATAAAATAATATAATAATAATAATAATAATAATAATAATAATAATATAATTATAATAATAATAATAATAATAATAATAATAATAATAATAATAATAATAATAATAATAATAATAATAATAATAATCATTAATTTTGATCATTATAATTATTACTAATAATTATATTAATAATAATAATTAAGTAATTATAATTATTTCTATTATTTTAATAATAATATATATTATTGATATTAGAATTAATATTACTAATTACTAATAATTATATTAATAATAATAATTAAAATAATAATAATCGTTAATTTTGATAATTAATAGTTCTAATTACTAATTATTGTTTAGTAATCTTCGGCAAAATCACATAATCAATCTTTTGTCGACGCGTTTCGAACCAACCAGTGTGGTTCATCGTCAGGACAAGTTGAAGAACTGATCTGGCTTAGCTTGATTAAATAGAGTGTGCAGAGACTCCAACGGCTATATTGCAACGGCTAATTTTGACCTGATGATCAAAGTCAAACTAATAATTCTATTATTAATATAATAATACTAGTTAATTGGATAATATAATAAATTTAAAATATAAGGGTCATTATATCTATATAATTAATAAAATCTTATATTTTTTATTATTCTTAAATTATTTAATTACAAATAAATAGTGTTAATATTACTATTAATCTAAGAATTTAGTTACAATGGTAATTGTTTATATTATAATGGTCATTGTGGTAAATTAATAATGGTAAACAAATTATAAAGGTCCTATATTTATTATTATAAATAAATAGTATTAAATTATTATTGTTCTTAGACCAAAGAAATATAAAATAAATTTTAGTTACAATAGGTAAAAGTTTAAATCCAATAAATCATTTTAATTTAATATTAAATGTAAAGGCCCATTCGGAAATAAATTAGTAAGTACTATACAATAATCTATATTTCTTCTTACTAATTTATAGTTCTAATATTATTAAAAACAACAAATAAATGGTATTTTAGTTAAATCATTAATATTCCTAGAATATAGTTACCTAGGGTAAATGCCATAATTATGTTTATTAATCATAGTATACCCATTAACTCAATGTCATATATTACTAATAATTTCTTGTCATTAATTTAATAATTTGTATTCATTAATTAATCAATAATTAATTATTAAAACTAACTAGGTTATTAGTTAATAATCTTATTACTTATAAAGATTAAAAAGGGGGGCCTTTTGCGATATACGAAAATCAGTTAAAGGTAAAAATCACTGAAAAAATCTATTCTAATTCTAAAATACCCCCTGGAATAGGTTAATACAATAATTAGCCCGAAATTACTTAATAACATATTAATACCCCAAGCACCTCATAATAACCTGACAAACAGGCCAAAATCAGAACTTGAGGAGAGGGAAGACAGAAACCCTAAGACTTAACACAGGGGGAAGGAGGAGGCTAGGAAGACAAGGCTGGGACCCAGCAACTGCTGATCTTCCAGCCATCATCCCTATTAAGATTGTTCGGCCTTTTCTCAATTTCTAGGGCCTCTCTAAATTTGCGATGGTGAAACTGCGCAACTTTGGCAATGACTTGAGCATCTTCTATACAGACATGATGCATAGTCTTTCTTGCATGCTCAGCGAGGGCTGAGGACTTGGTCCTACCATGCCTTAGGTCAGCAGAATGCTCGCTAATCCGCTGATTGATAGAGCGACCAGTCTCACCAATATAAGGGGTTCCACAGGAACAGGGAATGACATAGACGCCCTTCATGTCCTTAGGGTCGATAGGGTCTTTCACAGACCTGAGGGAGCTACGGATAGTGCGGAGAGGTCTAAAAGTAGCGGGCACATCATACCTCCTCAGAACCCTCGCAATCCTATCTGTGGTCCCTTGGATGTACGGAAGGTTCACACCCAAGATATGGTCTTTGGGAACCTTTCGGATTGAAGGCTCCTTCTTGGCCCTGCGGAAGGCTTTTTGACCTAGGAGCCTATTATAACCATTCTTCTCAAAGACATCAAGGAGATGAGCCTTCTCCGCTGCCAGGCTTTCCTCATCCGAAATTCTCACAGCACGTGTGGCAAGCGTGCTAAGGACCCCTAACTTCTGAGCGGGGAAATGATGCGAAGACGCATGTAAGTACTGTTCGGTGTGCGTCTTCTTTCTAAACACCTGATGAGAAAAGGAACCATCCACCTTCTTAGAGATGAGAACATCTAAGAACGGAAGACAACCATTATCCTCTTTTTCCATCGTGAATTTAATGGCGGTGGACTGGTTATTGAGGTGACTGAAGAAACGATCTAGCTCGATATGACCATGAGACCAGACAACACCAGTGTCATCAACGAATCTTCTCCAAAGCTTCGGCAAGAGACGAGAGGAGGCCAAAGCCTTAGACTCAAAATCCTCCATGAAGAGATTAGCGACGACAGGGGACAAGGGGGAGCCCATGGCAACTCCGCAAGTCTGCTCATAGATTTCTCCCTCGAAGCTGAAAAAGGTGGAGGTAAGGCAAAGCTCAACTAACCGAGCCGTGTCAGGGTCAGTTAGCCTATTAATTACCTTCATGGCCTCATTGATAGGAATACACGTATAAAGAGAGACCACGTCGAAACTTACCAGAATGTCCTCGGGCTCAAGTTTAATTTTCTTAAGATCCTCAATAAAAGAAGCTGAGTCTTTGACAAAGGACTCAGTCTGCCCAACCAAGGGTCTCAACTTAGCAGTGAGGAACTTGGCCAAGAGGTAAGTCGGACCACCAATGGTATTGACAATGGGTCTCAGGGGGACCCCATCCTTATGGATTTTAGGAAGACCATAAATCCTCGGAGTGATGGGGTTACCCTCAATAAGTTTCTGGGCAAGAGGAATCGTGGAATTGCACGACTTGATCGCAAGAGCGACAGCTCTGGAAACCTTTTTGAGGGGATTTTTCGAAAGCTTCTTATAACTCCCACTATTACAGAGATGGTCAAGCATCTTAGCTCTATAATCCTTTCTATCCAAGATAACGACAGCCCCACCTTTATCTGCTTTTAAGACCACAACGTCCCGATTTTCGTTCAAGGTCCTCAGAGCCTCAAACTCAGCCTTGCTAATATTGCTGCGGGGAGGCTTAGCCCTCCTCAGGGCAACGGCGCAATCCTGTCTAATCGTGTCTTTAATCTTATCAGGAAGGTTCTTAATGCCATATTCTACATCACAAATGATGTCTTCAACCGGGATTTTCCTGGGAGCTAAGGCAAAATTAAGACCCTTCCTTAAGAGACTAAAAACTGCGGGCGGAAAGGAAAAACTCGACAGATTCACCACCTTATTGTCCTGAGGGAAGGAATCTGACCTACCCACCGACAAACCCTTAATATCAACTTTATGATTAAGGCTATCAAACCCATCTAACGCTTTACTGAAACGACCACTATTATTATTGAAAGCTTTATCACCCCTCGGATTCCCGACTCTTTTAATTCTATTATTCCATACAGTATTAATATCATAATCGCTAAAGTTACTAATACCATAAAGCTTATTATTGAAACTGAAATTACGGTTATCACCCAAATCATTAACCGGTTCGGGGTCACTATTATTTATCGGGTTATTAATACCATAATAATTATTATTGAAACTTAAATTACCGCTAACACCCAAATCAATAACCGGATTGGGGTCACTATTATTAATCGGGTTATTAATGATATTATTACATTTATATATAAAAATAATTATAATCATCTCATTAATAATATATATTAATTAATATTACTTATTATTGTATTAATAAGAATTAAAGTAATAATAACCTTTTCAATTATTAAAAAAAATAAAAATAAAATTAAAATTAATTAATTAAAATTAATTAATTAAATTAATTAATTAATTAATTAATTAATTAATTAAATCAGAGGCAGCCGACTTCTCAAAAATTGAGAGCCGACCTTCCCTCCTTTCTCTCCTCATTTCTATTTAAACCCTAAAATCTGCTCTTCTTCTATCAAGCATTCTAGTTGTCCTGATGATGGATCCCGGTTGGGATTCGAAACGTTGGCAGAAAAAAGTTTTTACTATAAAAGATATTATATGATCAAAACATAAATGAAGAAACAATATGAAACATAGTAATCATGAAGAACATCAACACAAACATGCCCACATAAAGACACAAGTATTTGTGGTGGAAACAATTTGGGAGAAAACCACTCCATTGCTACTACGTTGCTCAATTATTTTATTATTCTACTAAAAAAGGTGTACATGGATTAGGTTTTAACCATAATCTTGAATACTTGGCTTCCTTCACATTATGCTTTCACCTATTAGTTGGGCAATATGTTTCTCACAAATCTACGAAAATTTATTTGTTGGAAGCTCCCATAACCAACAATCATTGCCCAACTCCCATTGGACTATCCAACTCCTATTGGATGGAAAAATATGTTCGTTCTACTAAATCCACCAAATCACTATCTATTATGAAGAGTCCACACCTTCACTTCCTCCATGTGAACCATGTTTCATATATTTTCAAGCTAGGTTCCCAATCTGCTCATCATGAGCAACCCAACAACACCATCATTCTGCACATAAAATATAAATCAAAAGCTCTGACCTCGAGGAGGAAAATTGTTCTCTTATTCCCACACCAAAATTATAGTCTCTAACACACCAAAAGCAACCAATTCTCTACAACCTGCATAAAATTTGAATCCACTTCTCAATTCTATCTCAAATTTCTACATACAACACTTTGATAAAACATTGCAAAACTATGTGAGCAACTATTGCAATCTCTTCTCACTCTCAACACCCTCACAATGTCATTCTCACACACTCTCAATACAAGAAACCAAATTAACTCCAAACCTTCATCTATTTATCACATTTCTGTGACAGTTAACTCATTAAATGCTATAGGTTATGAAGCACTCAAGAATTCTTTTCACATTTCTCAACTTTCCTGAGTTTAGTTCCTTGACTTGATCAAGCCAATATCTCCACTAAGTGATGAATATTTTCATGTTTAACCAACTCCTATAAGATCCCTTACCTTTTTACACCATATAATTAATTTTTTTTATCAAGAACATCACCATAATACCAAAATTAGTTGAGATACGTGAGGAATCCAGAGAAATTGTAGCTAAATTCCCAACCACATACACAAAACTAATGGATCTTGGTTGTAATCGTATGGATAATAATTCTTACATGTGTTTGGAGTCCTTCAACTGCATCCAAAAACTTAGCTCCATGCATTTTGGGTAGAGGATGGGAGAAAACTGATCGAATCCCCTCATATCTTGCCTAAAACTTCTTCTACAGCTTAACAAGCCTCTATAAGGCATCTGGAAGCCACTGGCACCTCTGCAACACTTCACCAAGTCATTTCCACATTACCATCAATATCATAAGTAAAACTAGCTTTAATTGGATGCCAAAAAACAAATATACTAACACATGGGCCATCAACTTGCTCCACAACAACTCTGGCATTAGTATGCATCTCTAGAAAATGTCAGCCATGATCCAACACATGTACAACCAACTCAAGCATCCTATGACACTTGTAGATCCCCTCCAGGCCCTATGTATAATTTTATAAACACGAGGGACCTAATCCAGGATATGGGGACCTAATCATCAAGGCTCCTTGACAGTAACTAATGTAGCAACATCATGAAAAAATAGTAACACATGTAACAACATCATGAACAAGAAGATCATCTCATATTTACTTTTGAATAGCCATGCAATACCTCTACATAATTGATCATCAAGGCAAATGAAACACGCCACCATCCAAATCAACAAAAACAACTTGATCATGAGGATGATGACATCCTTTTCTCACACTCGGTATGCAACACCTACAAATCATTGCTCCATCCTCAGATATCCATGTTAGTAGACTTGCTAAAACCAATACAATACATCATCCATGTAAAAACCACATGTAACTAAACCTACATGTGCTAACCAAATCTCCTACAACTCATGCTAGCATGTTGACATCAATGCCAAACAATAACACATCTGCAACACTACAACACACATGAATTCTAACAATAACTTTCGATCTGGACTCATAGCAAGAAAAACTTTATATCACCAAAAATATCTCATTGAGCTATATGTGATGGAAATGTTAGTTTTTAATTATGGAAATATTTCGAAAATAATAAAATTTGTAACTCCATTTTTATGGTTGGGTTAAGAAATTAGTAACACCTTCAACAACCTGAAATAGTACAAGGGGGTGAGAGGTATTGTTACACACACTCTCTCTCTTTCCACCCTTCAGATTTGTTTCTATCTCCCTGCCCTCCCTTTCTCTCCCTTTCTCTCCCCTCCCTACCTCTCTCTTTCCCTCTCTATTTTTCTCTCACCCTAAGTCTCTATCTCTCACTTTCCATTCAGATATTTTTGTGTTTCTATCTAATCTTCCCTCTCTATCTCTATCCTCTACCCTTCTCTCTCTCTCTCTCTCTCTCTCCCCCCCCCCCATATTTACCTATGCATCTATCCATATGTACCTCTTGCTCTCTCCCTCCATCTTCCTCTCACTCTATATCGCTCTTCCTCTACCCCTTTCCCCTCCCTCTCTCTCCACCCCTATATCTCTATCTCTTTGTCCTTCCCTCTCTTCTTATATTTATCTTTGTCTCACAACTCCCTCTCTCTCTCTCTCAATGCTTATCTCTCTCTCTTCAATACATACCTATCCCTCTCTAATTCCTCTTCCTCTCACTCCATGTATCCCTCTGTCCCCCTCTTTCCTGCTCACCCCATTCTCTCTCTCTCTCTCTCTCTCTCTCTCTCTCCCATCATTACCTATTTTTATTTCAATCTCTCTCTCTCTCTCTCTTTCTATCTCTTCCTTATTCTATCTCTCTCCCTATACCTTCGCCCACCCTTTCTCTCTCTCTCCCATCATTACCTCTTTTTCTTTCAATCTCTCTCTCTCTTTGTCTATATCTATCTCTTCCTTATTCTATCTCTCTCCCTATATCTTCCCCCTCTAGCTCCATTTCTATCTTCTCCCACCCCACCCTACCACCTTGCTCCCACTATCTCTCTCTCCCTCACACATGAACTCTCCATCCTCTCTCTCTCACCCTTATCCATATCATCTTCTCCAATTATATCTTTGTCTCCCTCCCTCATTGAGTACTACCCTCCTCTCTTTGCCACTTTATTTCTTTCTCTATCCCTCTCTCACTCCTTCAATCCTTCCTTCAAAAAAACCCCTTTCAACTTTGTCTCTCACTTACCCCAGCTACTTTCCCTATCCCTCTCTCTCCTTCTCTTTGTCAATCTCCTACCTCCCTCTCTCATCTCTCCCTAACCCTATATATATCTTCTCCCAACACACACTCTTTTTCCCTCCTTCTCTTCTCCTCTCTCTCACCCGTACCCAAATCTCTCTCTCTCTCTATGTCCTTATCTCTCTCTTCTTTCCTCTCTTCCCCCTCTTGCTCTATCTCTATCTCATTCTCTTCCCCTCATTCCCTCTCTCTCTTTCTCATTCTCGCCCCCCTTTTCTTTCCCCTCCATATTTTTCTCTATCTCCATCCCTATTTCCTTCTCCATCTCCTTCCTTACTCCCTCTTTCTCTCTCTCTCAAATCCCCCCCACCTTTTCCCTCCTGCTTCATTTATTTCTTTATCCCTCCTTCCCTCACTTCCTCCCTAATTTGCAAAAACCCCACTCAATCCCTCTCTCTCTCTCTTTCTCTCATTATCACTCGTCCCTCTAGGTGTACCTCTATCACCCACCTTTTATCCTTCTCTATCTCTCCCTCATACACTCTCTCCTCCTCACTCCCCCCCCCCTCATTCTCTCCCCCCTCCACATTATATTTATATAAGGCTTCCTCTGTCTTACCACACCATTATCTCCCCCTCTTTCTCTTTCTCTCCCCTCCCATTATCTCTCTCTCTCTCTCTCTCTCTCTCTCTCTCTCTCTCTCTCTCTCTCTTTATCACCCCTGGTACCTTTATCCTTACCTTTCTCACCATCCCATCAAGTAATACCCTTCCTAGCCCTTGGAAGAATTTAATTTTGTTAAGTAAAACTATATTTTGAAGAGGAAACCCACATGTGCACGAAAGCATGTCTAAAATTTAAAGAGAAATACCCTTGGAAGATTATAAATACAGGTCAAGTTAACCTCATTTGGACATCATCATCAAGCATATTCTTCTCTCTCTTCTTTTGATTGGTTCTTATAGGTCTGAATTTGGTTCATGAAATTGGTTCATACAAGTATGAAATTACATTGTCTAAGCTCACACATGAAAAAAGGAGAAATTGATTTGGGGCTGCAAGTTTGGAACAAGGATTTTTTGGCTACAAACGCTCACTTGACAGAGTGCTCCCTACTGTTAGAGAGATACATAATGGTTACTATCTTTGTGTGACTATGACCTAAGATATTTTAATTGTTGAGCACAAACTTTGACCATTGAATGTAGGCTTAGAAACACTTATTTGGATCAGATTTGTCATTCAGCTCATCTCTTGATATTGTTTGGGTGGACTTTCTGGATAGTATTTTTATTGGTGAATTGAAACATTGTACTCTCTCTTTGTTGAACATTTTATGAAAATCTAATAAGAATAAGAATTTGAAATGGTTTTCCCCATTGTGGGTTTTTCCCTGGTCTTTGACCAAATCCTTATGTCTCTTATTACTCTTGATTTTCTTCTATTATTTGTTGCATTTACTATTTTATCTACAATTTTCATTGAACATTGAAGGATTAAATTGTTTTGAAAGATTTCTAATTGAAGAAAATTATTGGGATAAAGTGATTTTCACAACATAAAATAATGAAAAACTAACATGGTATCGGAGCTAAGGTGAAGACAATCCCAAGGACACAAGTGATATGAGAAATCATTCTTGAAATAAGTTGAAGGAACCTATTTAACTTGCACAGGATGTCTACCTCTTACTTCAAGGATAATGAGAAGTTGGGTGACTCATCAAACTTCACTACATGGAATATCAGGTTGGAACTTATATTAGGAAATAATGATGTTTTGGAATATGTGCAAGGAAAGGTACCTTAGCCTTTGTCAAATTATTTTTCTGATATCAAATCCAACTACCAGAATATTGAGCTCAAAGAAAAGAAAATGATTATTGATGGTTTGAAAGATCATTTACTTGTTTATGTTGGTAGCTTGAAGAAGTATAAGGATATTTATGACAATCGAGTTGGGATGTATGAAGTCAATAATTTGAATAGAATTCTCTCTTTCAAAATTTAACTCAAATAAATGAGGATGAAACAGGGAGAATTTGTGCAATCCTATATCTTGAGAGTATTTCGCCTAAGGGATCAATTGCAATCTGTTGGTGGAAAAATATCTAATAGAGAGATGGTGGTGGTGACATTTCAAGGTATTCCTTCTATTTGGGAAACCTTAATTACTACTATAAGCAACAATAATGTTTTTCTTTCATTTGATGAGCACATTGGTAGATGCAATTAAGAAGAGGCCAAGATGATTTCCAAAGGAACGATTCAAAACATGAAGAAGGAGAGCCCTCTGCATTTATTAATTAAGAAAAAGGAAGAAAGTTAAAGGGATAACATCCAATCCAAGAAAGCCTTCTCCTAAATCCAAGGACTCTAAGAGAAGGTTTAGAAAATATAGGCCTCAAGTTGAATGCTTCCACTTCCATAAGTATGGTCATTATTCCCGAGACTGTCTGAGAAAGAGAGATGCTCCAAGATCCAGGTGAGGTTACAAAAACATGTATGATGATAGGAGAAAAAACAATGACAGAAGAAGAGGAGATGATAGAATAAGAAGGGATGATAGAAGAAGAAGAGATACTCCAAATGATTATGAAGAAGGCCATCAACTCCAAAAGAAAGCAAGAAATTCCAGGTGTGAAAACAATGCACCTGCTATTCAATTTGACTATACTTATTTCCACTCTTTCTAATTCTTCCCCTCTAGATTGATATGATATTTTGTTGGTACATAGTGGGGATTTTGGACATTTCTATGGATATAAGGAAGTCCTATCTAACCTGTTTGAGAGGGAGACAAGTTTCACAATCATTCTTAGAGACAACTCTACTCATCTTGCGAAGGGTTTTGGTTCTCTTAAATTTCATTTAGACTCTTGTGAATTTGTTGTTGTAGATGTTGGAAATAATACTGAGAGGGGGGGTGAATCAGTATTATTAAGCAATTTACCAAATCTTCCTTATTTGATCTTTTGAATTATTCTTGCATATCAGTACCATAAAATAATGAGCTTGAATAAAGAAAATAGACAGTCACACCAAAGAACACAAGATGTAAGGTGGAAACCCAATGCGGGAGAAAACCACCTGCTGCAATATGTCTCTATCTTCTTTCAAGAAATTCTTTTACAATGATTTTGTACTGGTGCAGTCCTTTACCAGCACGCAGGCTGCAACCTGCAGAGAGCTACAACTCTCTCTCGTTTTCCAGTTTCTCCTGGAAGGGAGCTACAACCCCCTACTTCTTTTCATGAAGAATCAAATGATCAACAAGTATATAACAGATACAGTCCACTACAGATATCAGATCAGTAATTACAGAAATAACCCAGAACACTTTATGAACAGAAATATACAGTCAACAGATCATCTTAAGACAGGGACGCATATTTTCTTTCTGTGGCCTGCGACTGGACGCAGTCTACCCTCCGCTGTTCTGCGTGCAGACGCACTGTTCCTCTATGCTTTTCTGCGACCGGCGCACCCCGAAACACTATCGCGCCGCGTCTTTTGCTTCAGAGACGCACCCAATAACACAGTCGCACCGCGTCCTTTGCCTCAGAGACGCCCCTGAGCCTTTACTGTACTGCGTCCCGGCGCACTTGCCCTTCACTGAACCTACGTCCCTTCAGATATAAAAGATATGAGGACTTCAGAACCAACCCAAACACTCAGATCCACAGATCTGATCATGCGCCATAGAGATCACAGTCCATTAGAAGATTCGCCCTCATAGATCTGGACTAGATCTCACCAAAAGATATTCAACCAAGATAATGCTTAATCCAAATGAACTCCTTTGCTTTATATAGGCAAGCTTCTCCCCAAAACATGGAACAATACCATGAGCCGACACCATAGAAACACAAAACCGTCGGCTAGATACCACGCAAGAAACCCCCACGTGCTTTTCTCTGCCTTGAAATGTGTGCACTGGGCGGACGCACCTCCTGAACGGCTGGCCGGCGTCCCTGGACGCGGGTTCTGTATGGTATACCTGCGGGGACGCACTTGCTGAACATATTTCCTGCGTCCTTCTTGATTTATCACCTGAATGGGTTTGCCATCAAGGACAACACCTGAATCATAATGCCAACAATCTCCCCCTTTGGACTTGATGGCAACCACATAATCTTCAGCTTCATTCTCCCCCTTTGACATCAAGAGCAAAGGGTATGCTCCCCCTATGCTCATGCATCTCCAGATCTGTAACCAGAAATCCATCATGAAGGAGATAGAGACATATTGCAGCTATTTCCAAGATCTCCTTCTCCATAATGCCAACAATGCATTATGTGCTCCCCCTGAGCCTATACCACCAATAGGAAGATGATCAACAGTAAGATGATGCATCAACAACCCCCAGCTTTTGCCTGAGGTATTCAAAAGTGTCCCTGGGCAATGGTTTGGTGAAAATATCAGCAACTTGTTCCTTAGAAGGAACATACTCCAACTTGACCTTCTGTTCAAGTACTTGTTCCCGGAGAAAATGGTACTTGATTGGTATGTGCTTGGTTTTTGAATGCATAACCGGATTCTTTGAGATGCTGATTGCACTTGTGTTGTCACATAAGATAGAGATTGGAGGTGTACAAGTGATTTGATAATCCTGCAAAGTCTGCATCATCCAAAGGAGTTGGGTGCAACAAGATGCAGCAGCAACATATTCTGCTTCAGCTGTAGACAAGGCAATTGAACTCTGTTTCTTGCTGAACCAAGAGACCAGTCTGGGACCCATAAAGAACGCACCACCACTTGTGCTTTTCCTGTCATCCACGCTTCCGGCCCAATCTGCATCTGTATAGGCATGAAGAGTAAGATCTGTATTTCTAGGATACCATAAGCCATAATTTTGAGTCCCTTGAAGATATTTGAAAATTCTCTTCACTGCTTGAAGATGAGTCTCCTTCGGATTTGCCTGAAATCTTCCAACTATTCCAACTGCATGCATGATGTCTGGTCGGGTACCTGTTAAATATAGTAAACTTCCAATCATAGATCTGTAGGTTGGTTGATGTACTGCTGCAGATTCATCATTTGCACTGAGACTACATCCTGTGACCATGGGTGTACATACTGGTTTTGCATCTTCCATGCCATATTTCTTCAAAATCTGCTTGAGATACTTGGTTTGAGATAAAAGGATTCCTCCTTCCTTTTGTTGGATTTGCAAACCAAGAAAGTATGTCAGTTCTCCTAGCAAGGACATTTCAAATTCTTTCTGCATGACTGAGGCAAAGCTTTGACTCATAGCTTCTTCATTGCTGCCAAAAATAATGTCATCTACATACACAACAAGTATTAGCAATTTGTCATTTTCAATTTTTATATATAGATTGCTATCTGCTGAACCTTTTGAAAAACCTTGTTGATGAAGATATTTGTCCAACCGGTAGTACCAAGCCCTTGGGGCTTGTTTGAGACCATAGAGAGCCTTTTTCAATCGACATACAAGATTTGGATCATTTCCAAGAATGAACCCATCTGGCTGTTCAATGTACACTTCTTCTTCCAAGTCTCCATTCAGAAAGGCTGATTTTACGTCCATTTGAAATACTTTGAAATTCTGAGAACTTGAGAGAGCAAGGAACATTCGGATGGCCTCAAGTCTTGCAACAGGAGCAAAAGTTTCTTCAAAGTCTATTCCTTCTTGCTGTGCATATCCTTTACAAACAAGTCTGGCTTTGTTTCTAATTACTTCTCCATTTTCATTCAATTTATTTTTGAAGACCCATTTTGTTCCGATAACATTCTTATCCTTTGGTCTAGGAACCAGCTCCCAAGTGTTGTTCTTTTCGATTTGCTCAAGTTCTTCATCCATTGCTTTCACCCAACATTCATCTTTGCATGCCTCTTTCACATTTTGTGGTTCAGTAGAGGAGAGTAATGCCAAATAACTTGAAGCTTCTGCAACTGTTCTTCTAGTTTGTATACCTGCTTCTTTCTGTCCCATGATCTGAGATTCTGGATGGTTCTTTTGAACATATCTGGATGGAGTCTTTTCTTCTATTCTTGTTCGTTCTTCTGCTTCTTCGTGAGGTTCTTCTTGAGATTCTTCTTGCGGTTCTTCTTCTTCATCATTCTGTCTTTGAGGGTGGCTTTCATCTTCTTCGATGTCTTCACGATGTATTTGCCTAGGAATGTATCCCTTCTCATCAACCACTACATCAATGCTGTCAACAATTTTGCCAAGTCTTTTATTGTAGCATTTGTATGCTTTGCTATGTGGAGAGTAGCCAAGAAGAATACCTTCATCTGCTCTAGGATCAAGTTTACCAAGCTGCTCCTCAGTATTCTTGATATAGCATTTGCTCCCAAAGATTTTGAAGTGCTTTACCGAAGGAGTTTTACCACTCCAGAGCTCATGAGGAGTTTGAGTGCTGTTCACTCGGACATTTGTCTTGTTGAGAATAATAACCGCCGCATGTGCAGCTTCACCCCAAAAGGTTGCAGGGGTTCCTGATTCATCAAGCATAGCACGAGCCATTTGCTGGATTGTTCTGTTCATTCTTTCAACCACTCCATTTTGCTGAGGAGTTCTAGCTGTAGAAAATTCTCTCCTTATCCCATGTTCATCACAGAAATCGAAAAATTCATTTGAAGTAAATTCCCCACCTCTGTCAGATCTGAGGCACTTAATTTTGTGACCTGATTCATTTTCAACCAAGGCTTTGAAGGATTTGAATTTTTCGAATACTTCATCTTTGTGCTTCATAAGTCCTAACCAAACAAACCTGGAGAAATCGTCAATAAATAATATCAAGTATTCCTCTCCTCTAGGTGTTCTTTTTCTGAATGGTCCACATACATCTGTATGTACTAGCTCAAGAGGCATGCTGGCTGATCCTTCTTTCTCTGGAAAGTTAGTTCTGGTTTGTTTTCCAAACTGACATGATCTACATATGGTGTTGTCAGGAATTTTGATATCTGGAAGATCGCGAACTGCCTGATATTTGCAAGCTTTCCTTATTTGTGAGAAGCTTAGATGTCCCAACCTTCGATGCCATAGCCAGTGCTCTTCATCCTTGCTTAGATAGCATTGTTGTTGTCCTTCATCAAATATGTATAGATTATTTGGAGTTCTTTTTCCTTTGAGAACTGTTTTACCTGTATCAAGATCACGAACAAGGCATCCATTTGATCTGAATATAACCTCGGTTCTTTGATCACACATCTGGCTGACACTTAGTAGATTATGCTTCAATCCATCAACAAACAAAACATTTCCAGCCTTAACATCTTCTTTTAAAGGAGCAATACCTTTTCCTTTTATAGTTGCAGGAGTATCATTTCCAAAAGAGACTTTCTTTCCCTTTTCTAAATTAGAATAAGACTCAAGTTTTTCTTTATCACCTGTCATATGCTTCGAACATCCACTGTCAATGTACCATAGATTTTCTTGTCCTTCTGCATAAAATGCTATCCCACATCTTTCTGTTTGAGGTTCCTTTATTCTCCATGTTTTGGTGCCTGAGGCTTGTTCCTTTTTCTGCTCTTGTACCTTTCTTTCCGGAAACCTGCTTCTGCATTCAAAGTCTTTATGTCCAAAATTATTGCAAATAGAACATTCAACTTCATTTTCAAGAGCTGAAAAGTTGTTATAGGTCCTTTTTGTAATCCCTGTCATACTTCTTTGTTTTTGAGCTTCCCTAGTCATGATTGTTTTATACGCAACACATTGAGCTGCTTTGTGACCAAAGTTATGGCAAGAAAAGCATTGTCCATTGAAGAAGCTTCTGCGATTATTGGATCTACCAGCCAACTGATTGTAATTTCTATTTTCATCTATTCTTGAACCAAATTGAGAAGATTTTACCTGTGGCTGGTTGTGGCTTTTGTTCACCCTTAAGCTGGATTGCCCCTGATAGTTTCTGTTTGACATTTGTCCCTGCTTTACCTGATGATCTTCCTTGTGCTCTTGCTCATTTCTTCTTGCTGCATCAAGATAACTTTTTGAAGTGGATGCTTGAGAAGTTTCTCCATTATAGCCCAAACCTGTCTTATTTAGTGGAGACCGCTGCACACTGATAATCTCATCCAAAGTTTCAGATCCTTTGACAAACTTGAGATTAATAGTTTTTGTTTTCTCAATTTCTTTTCTAAGACCAACAATTTCACCTTCTAATTTTTCAAGATGTTTTTCCTTTTCATCAATTTGGAATTGTAGAGTATCAATAATCATGTTCTTTTCTTCTATGCATCTCTTGAGTCTAGTAATTTCATCATAAAGGTTATCCACATCTACAGCATCCTCATAATCATCATCTTCAAATGCCATTAACAACCTATATTTATTACCTTGTTCATCTTCATCACTGTTTGATAAGCCATCACTATCTTCATGGGTGTAGTAGCTTTTCTTATTTGCGCTTTGTTTCTTGTTCCATCTAACTGGTTCCTTTCCTTTATCCTTATAAGAGCATTTTGCAGCATAATGACCTACTCTTCCACAAGCAAAGCATTTGAAAGGTAGCTTACCTCTGAACCTTCCAGAACCTCTTTGAAGATTTCTGACAAAATTTGATTCTTCTTCCTCTTCTTCTGGATCATGGCTTGCTTCATAGTAATCTTCTTTGCCTGATGCTTTAAAAGCAGCCTCCCTTCTGTCTGATGGTCCTCCCTTTCTCATTTCATAAGCAGTTAGAATTCCATGTAGCTGAGACATAGTAAGAACACAGAGATTTTCTTTTTCTTCTATTGCAGATACTTTGGATTCAAACTTGGGGGATAATGATCTTAGAATCTTTTGAACTACTATGGACTCCTTTACTTCTTCACCCAAATTTTTCATACAATTAACAATCTCATCTACCCGAAGAAAATAATTAGCCACACTTTCATCATTATACATCTTGAGAGTCTCATATTGAATCCTGAGAGTTTGAAGTTTAGCTTGTTTTACCTGTTCATCTCCTTCATAGCTTGTGATCATTTTGTCCCATATTTCTTTTGCTGATTTGAAGTGCATTACCTTCATGAATTCTGTTTGGGATATACTTCCTAATAGAGTACTGACTGCTTTTGCATTTGTTTCATACTTCTTTTTCTCAGCTGGATCTGTAGGAGTAGCTGAAGGAAAAGCATAGCCCGTTTCTACAATGTCCCAAACTTCAGTACCAAGAGATTGAAGATATGCAGTAACTCTTACCTTCCAATAATTGAAGTTTGTCCCATCAAAAACTGGTGGCCTGATTGATGCTTCTCTCTCGTAGTTTCTCATGATGAACGATCTACCTTCAAGCGATCAAGCTTTTCTGAAGGACCTGCTCTGATACCAATTGTTGGAAATAATACTGAGAGGGGGGGTGAATCAGTATTATTAAGCAATTTACCAAATCTTCCTTATTTGATCTTTTGAATTATTCTTGCATATCAGTACCATAAAATAATGAGCTTGAATAAAGAAAATAGACAGTCACACCAAAGAACACAAGATGTAAGGTGGAAACCCAATGCGGGAGAAAACCACCTGCTGCAATATGTCTCTATCTTCTTTCAAGAAATTCTTTTACAATGATTTTGTACTGGTGCAGTCCTTTACCAGCACGCAGGCTGCAACCTGCAGAGAGCTACAACTCTCTCTCGTTTTCCAGTTTCTCCTGGAAGGGAGCTACAACCCCCTACTTCTTTTCATGAAGAATCAAATGATCAACAAGTATATAACAGATACAGTCCACTACAGATATCAGATCAGTAATTACAGAAATAACCCAGAACACTTTATGAACAGAAATATACAGTCAACAGATCATCTTAAGACAGGGACGCATATTTTCTTTCTGTGGCCTGCGACTGGACGCAGTCTACCCTCCGTTGTTCTGCGTGCAGACGCACTGTTCCTCTATGCTTTTCTGCGACCGGCGCACCCCGAAACACTATCGCGCCGCGTCTTTGGCTTCAGAGACGCACCCAATAACACAGTCACACCGCGTCCTTTGCCTCAGAGACGCCCCTGAGCCTTTACTGTACTGCGTCCCGGCGCACTTGCCCTTCACTGAACATGCGTCCCTTCAGATATAAAAGATATGAGGACTTCAGAACCAACCCAAACACTCAGATCCACAGATCTGATCATGTGCCATAGAGATCACAGTCCACTAGAAGATTCGCCCTCATAGATCTGGACTAGATCTCACCAAAAGATATTCAACCAAGATAATGCTTAATCCAAATGAACACCTTTGCTTTATATAGGCAAGCTTCTCCCCAAAACATGGAACAATACCACGAGCCGACACCATAGAAACACAAAACCGTCGGCTAGATACCACGCAAGAAACCCCCACGTGCTTTTCTCTGCCTTGAAATGTGTGCACTGGGCGGACGCACCTCCTGAACGGCTGGCCGGCGTCCCTGGACGCGGGTTCTGTATGGTATACCTGCGGGGACGCACTTGCTGAACATATTTCCTGCATCCTTCTTGATTTATCACCTGAATGGGTTTGCCATCAAGGACAACACCTGAATCATAATGCCAACAGTAGATGATTGGATGTATCTTTTGGGATTAAAGAATAACTTGGTATTTATTTCTGCTTTGGAAGACAAGGGTATGAGAGTAGCTTTTATCAAAGGAAAAGTCCTCGCATGGCCTATGGAATCTCTCATGAGGGATTCTTTTACCTTGGGATCTAGATTTGAAGTACTTTGTAAAGTCAATGGAAGATATCTACTAGTGATGGAACATAATACTAATCATCAAAGTGATCTATGTAACTGAATATTGGTACAACTACATTATGAATCCCTACATAAATTGAAGAAGCTAGTCTCTAGGATGCCTAATGTTTAGGCTAGTCATGATGGAGTATGTCTAGGGTGTGAGAGTGGGAAGAAGACTAGGGGACCATTCCCCTATAGAAAGAAAAATGCCAATGATATTCTTTAACTTATTCATTTTGACCTACGCAGACCCATGCTCGTGCACTCTATTGGTGGACATCTCTACTACATAATATTCATTGATGAATTCTCTAGGAGGACATGGATATACTATTTGAAGCATAAGGATGAGGCTTTTGATATGTTAAAGGACTTCAAAGCATTGATAGAAAAAAAGGGTGAAAATCAAAGTCTTTCTAACTAACAATGGTGGATAGTACATTTCAAATTAGTTCGTTGAATTTTGCAAGAAGGAATGTATCAAGAAGGAAACCATTGTATCTTGCAATCTCGAGAAAAATAGAGCAATGGAAAGAAAGAACAAGATTTTCATAGAAGTTTCCTGAGCTATGCTACATGATCAAAAGTTACCATAATTCCTCTGGGAGAAGCTACAAATACAACAATATATTTTCAAAACCGGGTTCCTCATCAAGTATTAGACAACAAGACTCTTGAATAAGTATTCATAGGCATGAAACTTGAGATTGGACATCTTAGGATAATTTGTTGGATTGTAAATTTCCATTTGTCGAAGGATAAGATGAAAAATCTGGAAGCCATCACAAAGAAAGGTACATTTGTTGGATGTTGTGAAAATTCTAAATAATTTAAAATATATTTCTCTAGTTAAAGGAAGATTGAATTTAATAGGGATGTAACTTTTGATGAATATTATACCCTTGGAAAATCAAGGGACATACCTCTGACTCTCACTGAGAAGAAAGGTGGTGATGACATACTAGAAAGTCTTTATGTCCAGAATAAAAGAAGGACCTATTTGATGATCCCATGGATCCTATGGACCCCTTGGATCCTCCTACCAATGATCCCACTACCAGGAAGAGACAATTATGGATTCATGATAATTTACAAGATGTTGTGAGATATCTCCCTACCAAAAGGACCTTTAGACAAAGTAGTAAGACATGTCAATATTAGGGATACAGTTTATCTATGAGAACTATGATCTCGATTGAGCCTTCTACTTTTGAATAAGAAGTGAAAGAATAGGTTTGAAAGGATGCCATGGCTAATAAATATGAATTAGTTATGAAGAATGATGTATGGGATGTTGTGTTGAGATTTAATGGAAAGTTTGTCACAATGTTAAAATGGCTATATAGGATCAAACATGGAGCTGAACAAAGCATTGAGAAGTACAAAGTAAGGTTTGTGGATCGAGGTTTCTCCTAGAAAGAGGGAGAATACTATGATGATATATTTCCTCCTGTTTACTATTACACCATTATTAGATCAATTGTTCCCTTATTGCTATTCACAGATGGACACTTCACCAGATGGATGTAAAGGCGAAATGTATTCATGACATACTACATGAAGTATATGTTGAGAAACCTCAGGCTTTTGAAGTGAATGACGAGAAGAATCACACTTGCAATTTGAAGAAAGAACTTTATGGTTTGAGGTAACTTCCCTGAACCTAGTATGCACATATTGATAGTTACCTAGTGAAGCTTGGATTCACGAGAATAAATTTTGGTCCAAACCTCTACTTCAAAGTGGTCCAAGGTATGCTGGCATTATGATGCATGTGTTTTCCTTGATGGAAACTCACTTGTAACATAGAAAATATGTGGTAACTAGATGAATCCACAGGTCAGTTCAGAGGTGACAGAGTGATGCAATAGAATAACAAAATGATGGGACAAAGTTTTACCGATCAGAATCAGAAGTTTGATAAAGGTGAATATTTTAAGATCTATACGTGGGTTCATCAAGGCCAAGTTGCGTATACGTGCATGTTTGGTGAAGCAAAGTCACGCACAATTTCTACACCATGGTATTCTAAATAACATGGGTCTTTACCATGGTATTGGCCCATTGTAATGAGCGTGACAACAGATATTGATCCTGTCAAAGAATACCATCGACATAGGTAAGGGTTTGACCCATGGTATTGGCTAAGGCTCTAACTATATAAGGACGTGAATATCAAAATGTTAAGTGTGCATGTGAAAGGTTTCTTTTTATGAGACCTTAAATGACTTTCCATTATATCATCTGCTCATCGATTGACTAGACCTAAGTATTGACATATGCTTTTATGTCTCAATATTATTATTTGGGTTTTTCTGAAGTTTTGAAGATATGCATAATTTTAGGTCAAAATTTGCATATCTATACGCAGGTTGGTCTTGATGAAGTCACGTATACACGCAGGTTTGTTTATTAAAAGTTGTGTATATAAAGGAAGGGTTTATATTCATAAATGATTGATTAACCTGATCAGTTCTATTGTATCTCTACTGTCTCTCAATGATGTCCTCATGTTTATCTGGGTTGAGTGATAATGTTTGAATTATAACTAATTGAATGATGAAGTTCAATTTGGTTACATGTTGATTGGTTGAAAATATTATTGATGATGCTAAGTGCATGAGGGTTTTGTAAGCTAACAAAATATTTTAGAATAACTCTGGTCAGCTTTGTGCTTGATTCATAACTACAAGTCTTTAGTATATTGAGCTCTATACACAGGTTTCTCTACAGAAAAGTGCATATACACATAGGTTGCCTTAAGTGAAGTAGCATGTGCATGTTGGCATATGAATTATTAGGGTTGCAGTTGATTCTGTGTGTTGATGCAGTATTCTGATTTCAGTTATGTGTTCTGGGTGCCTACATACTACCATGAGTTTGCACCAGTACAATAATGTAAGAAGCCTTTTATATTAATAAGTTTGAAGACTGAGACGACAATAAGGGTGGTTTTCTCCCACATTGGGTTTCAAATCCTGGCGTTCATGTGTGTTGCTTATGTGTAATGATTTATTCTGTTCTTACTACATCGACTTACTGCTTATCAAATGCCTGATAAATCTCTTACATTCTAGTTTAAGTTTAACAAATAAAGAATTAGTTGTGTTAAAAGTTTACTAAGCATATGCTAGTTTCTTTTACATCATTCATATACATATGTGAGTTGGGTTCAGTAAAGTCATGTATACATTTCAGATAATAAAATTATTATTGTGAGTTTTTAAAATACTAATTCATCCCCCCTCTCGGTATTTTTCCCAACAATTGGTATCAGAGCATGTCCATCAAAAGAATCTTGATCTCTTGAAGAAAGATATCCCAAGATGAGAAATAAAGACAGAATGACATCTATCATACCACCACTCTTCAATGGAAAAAAATTATTATATTGGAAGACTGAACTAGATCCTATATTCAGTCCCTTGGAGCAGAAGTTTGAGAAATTCTAGAATGAGGTTACCAATATCCATCTGCAATTCCCACAAATGCAGCAGAAAAGAAGATGTATGAAACTAATGCCAAAGTTGTCAATGCATTATTAGGAAGTCTAACAGAATCATAATTTGACAAATTTATGTAGTTAAACACAACAAAAGAAATATTAAACAGATTCATTCAAAGCTATGAATGTGATACCAAGGTAAAATTTGCTAAACTCCAAACTCTCATAATTCAATATGAAACTCTCATAATGCATAATGATGAAAGTATTGCTAATTTATTTCTATGTATAGATGATATTGTAAATCACATGAAAAATATGGGTGAAAAAATAAAAAACACCACTTTAGTAGAGAAAATATTAAGATCTCTAACTCCTAAATTCGAGTCAAAAGTGTCTACCATTAAAGAGAAGCAAGATCTGCAGACTCTCATTATTGTTCAAATTCATAGGATCTTGACTGTTTTTGAAATGAGGAAAGGAGGTCCCTCAGAAGTCAGAGAAGTGGCATTTAAAGCATATGCAAAAGAAAAATAAAATGAATAACACAAGGAATCAGGATATATATCAGAAGAAGATAAGGTGAATTTTGTAAAGAAACTTCAACTGGGCATCGGAAGGTTTAGAGGTAATCTTCCCTTCAAATGTTTTTCTTGTGGTAGAGTTGGTCATTATGCTGCTAAATGTCCCCATAAAGAAAACTATGACAAAGGGGAGGATACTGCAAAAGGTAATAGGAGATGATTTGGCAATAGAATAAGTTATTATACTCATGAAGATAATGATGGCTTATCAAATAGTGAAGAGGGAGAATCTGATCAAGATCTTAAATTAGTCATGGATTTTGATAAAAATACTAATGACTCTAATGATAAATTTTTTGATTCTTTAGAGGAAAAATATTTCTTTGAAGAAATTACTCAACTCAAAATTTTATTCAAACAAAAGAAAGTAGACATAGATACATTGAAGCATCAACTCATAGAGAAGGAAAAGCATAATGAAAACTTAGAATGTGAATTAGTAAGTCTAAGAAAGCAACTTGAGAAAATAAAAACTCTGAACCTTATATTTGCTAAAGGACCTGAAACCATAGATGAAATTATGAAGGTACAATGCTCTCCTCTTA
Organism: Pinus tabuliformis; assembly: GCA_031772625.1. Taxonomy (NCBI): domain Eukaryota; kingdom Viridiplantae; phylum Streptophyta; class Pinopsida; order Pinales; family Pinaceae; genus Pinus; species Pinus tabuliformis. The sequence goes on from CM062809.1 coordinate 518,980,584, forward strand.
TGAAATTAGGTCTTGGATACATTGGAGAAACATCTCAAACATAAAATTCTTTAGCCACCACTGGAAGCTATCTAAATGCAACAAAAAGCAGTTAGCAAAGCTTCAAACCTCAACAAAAGAATAACGGAATTTCACAGGTAAATAACATTCACAATAATCCAAGGATGAACAACAATAGAAGCACTGGTCAAAAGGTAAACAACACCAAAAGATTCTATAATCACATAAATTTCTTATTTAATGGACAATGTTTCTCATGTCATAATTTTGGTCATAAGGTTTCTCAATGTGTTGCATACAAAACATCATGACAAGAGAAGTAAGAAAACAAAAGGAATGAGATAGAAGAAAACTTATAATAATTTCTCACCTCATATAGATGAAGTTGACTATTCATTTTGCAATAACTTTGGACATGAAGAATCTAAATGCATGAGAAAATTACAATCAACATCTCAAAATGATAAAATATCAACAAATTCTAAGGTATGGAAAAGGAAGGACTTATAGTCTGAAAGCTGTGGCATAGCATTTTTTTCAGAAGGACAAGAATATCAATGGTACATTGATAGCGGATACTCAAAACACATGATAGGTGATAAAGATAAACTTATTTCATCCAATTCTTTAGAGAAAGAAAAGAATGTCACTTTTGGAAATGACTCACATGTTGTCATTAAGGTTAAAGGTTTTGTTTTCCTAAAAGAAAAGGTTAGATATGGTAACATTATGTATGTTGATGGATTAAAGCATAACCTGTTAAGTGTTAGCCAAATGTATGACCAAGGAAATGAGGTGGTATTCCTATCAAAAGAATGTGTGGTTCGTGAACAGGAACAAGAACCCTGAGAAATCTGTATATATTGAAAGGTGGCCAAGATAAATGTTACATAGGAAAGGCAAAGGAAAATTGGTTATGGCATAGAAGGTTGGGACATCTGATCTTCTCTCAAATAATCAAAACAAGAAGGCTCAAAGTTGTTCTTTATCTACCCAACACCACCGTACTAGAAAGTACCATATGGAAGTCATGTCAATTTGGTAAGAAAACTAGGGTTCAATTCAATGTGATAGAAGGATCTGCAAGTAAGCCTCTTGAACTTATACATACAAATTTGTGTGGACCAGTAAGGAAAAAGTCACCTTGTGGAGAACAATACTATATCTTATTCATTGATGGCTTTTCTAGAATGTGTTGGATCAATTTATTGAAACACAAATATGAAGCATTTGATAAATTTAAAGTCTTCAAAGCATTAGTTGAAAATGAATTATATCTAAAAATTAAATGTCTTGGATTTGACCGAGGAGGAGAATACATATCATATTAATTCTTTGATTTTTGTGAATAACATGGCATAAAAGATAATTTTCTGTAGCTAAAAATCCTCAAAAAAATGGTGTGGTAGAAAGAATGAATAGATATGTTCAACAAAAGGCTCGTGCTATGCTTGATGAGTCTGAAACTCCTGACACCTTATGGGGTGAAGCTGCACATACCGTAGTAAATATTCTCAACAAGGCTCATGTTCGTGTGAATAGTGATAAAACTCTATATGAACTTTGGTATGGTAAGCCTCCCACTATAAATAATTTTAGAGTTTTTGGAAGAAAATGTTTCATAAAAAATAATGATGAAAAACTTGGTAAGTTTGAAGCTAGAGAAGATGAATGAATACTTCTTGGTTACTCATATAGAAGAAAAGGATACAAATGTTACAATAAGAGACTTCGGAAAATTGTTGAATGCATTGATGTTGTGATTGATGAAGCATGCACAAATCCCAAAAAGGTAACATTAGCAAAAGAGGATGATGATGATGAATGTTTTCCCACATCAAATTGCAATGATATAGAAGAAGAAACTAATGAAGTAGTAGGAGAATACACATCAAGCATAGAAGAGGCTCCATCCAGGTATGTTTAAAATAATGATCCAGTGTTGGCATTATGATACATGTGTTTTCCTTGATGCAACCAACATACAGGGCAGTTCAAAATTAATAAAGGGAAACTTACATTGTAACAAATCTGTTTAGAGGTAACAGAAGAACAGGATGATGGGACAAATAATTTCAGATCAGAATCAAGTAATTGAAGAAAAAGAATTCTTTAAGTTGTATTAAGTTATATATGTTGTTTCACCTAGTCCAAGTAGCATATACAAGAAGGTAGATAGAAAAAAAGGACCATATATGTATCCACGCACCTTCACAAGAGGAAAAGCACATATGGGATGGAAAATTAAGGTTAAAGAATACCAATGGTCCATACCATGGTATTAGCCCACAATATTGAGTGGAATAACAAATACTTGATCCCATCTAAGAATACCATAGATTCTAAGTGTGTTTTTGGTGCATGGTATTGACAAAGGATCTAGTATATAAGGATCAGAAGATCAAAGGGCTAAGTGCGAAAGTGAAATGTTTTTTCTATGAATACTTCTATCTAAAGTATATTTTGTGTTGTAAGGGTTGTGGATATGATACAGATCTGAAATATCTTGTGCACCGGATACAATGTTGGATCGGGATAATGAGAGTGAAATGACTTATCATTATCTGATTTGATAATGGATATTCTGAATCTGATTGCTAACTCATGTTTTATCCTTTATGTATGATCTCGGTATATTTGAAGTCTTGAAAAGCTACGAAGTTATAAGTTATTATTTGCAGATCTATACGTTGGTTTGCCTTGATGAAGGCATGTATAGATCTGGGTTTAGCACTCCAAGTCGCATATGCAAAGGAAGGGCTTGTTGTTCAGAAATGACTAATCTATCTATTTAGAGTTGTCGTTTTACTGTTGTTTGTCAATGATGTCTTCATTAGATCTGAAGTAAAATTGATTGTATAAGGAGATTGAGTTTGGTTGATTGATTGATTGAGTAAGAAGGGTGATCTTTGTTTTTATTTGTTTAGAACTCTGTAATATGACAATAGATCTTCAAAATGTCATTGGTTGGTACATTTTTTGGTTTAGAAGTTTATGATACAGTATCTTTAGAATTATATGCAGGTTGGCTTGATTGAAGTAGCATATACATTCTGACATATGATTTTTGAGGTTGCAGTTGGTTCCGTGTTCAACTCTATGTTCTGGTGAGATTGAACTGACTGTTTAGATTGAATAATTATTGATAGATGTAGTGTTATTTGATGGTTGTATTACAATGGTGATTGATTTTGAGCTTCAACATTACTAATGGGTCCAGTATGAAAATTCCATGAGATGTGGACTACATATTGTGTTGTTGTGTACCAGGAGTATCGAGTCTAAAAATTTATGAAACGTGGTCCGTAGAGGAAGAGTGAAAGTAGTAGCCTTCTGTAGGCTGGAGCCTATGTATTGGTAAACATATTAGGCAGTAAAAGAGCTAGGGGGTTGGAGCTCCCTTTCAGTAGAAGCTGGAAAATGAGTGAAGGTTGTAGCCTTCAACAGGTAGATCCCTGCGTATTGGAAAAACTCTGCACTGGTACAAAACTTGTAAACACTTTTTATTATAAGAAGTCTGAAGACTGAGACGATAACAATGGTGGTTTTTTCCCACATTGGGTTTCCACATGAAAAATCTTGCTGTTCATGTGTGCTTCTTATGTGTGTTGATTTCTTCTGTTCTTCCTGCATCTATTTACTACTTAGTAAATGCATCACACTCTGATTTAAGACAATGAATTAGTTGTTTATCAAAGTTTATTATCTATACATTAGTTTCATTCTTTATAGGCGTAGACATATGCTGGTTGGTTTCTATAAAATAGCATATATACTTTGAAAAAGAAAATCATTATTGTGAAATTTTAAATACTAATTCAACCCCACCTCTCAGTATTTTTCCCAACATCCAAAAACTCAAATTCTAGGAGAAAAGGAATCTGGTGTACAAACAGGAATAACCCTTGTAGGATCTCCTAGTTATCTAGCTTTATATCCAACATTAAACGAAAAAATGTAAATAAAGCTAGTAAAGATGAATGTTGGGTAAAGGCCATGAATGAAGAACTTGATCAAATTAAAAAGAATGATTCTTGGGAATTGGTTACAAGGCCTCATGATAAAAATGCTATTGAGACAAAATGGATATTCAAAAATAAGTTGAATGAAAATAGAGAGGCCATTAGGAACAAAGCTAGACTTGTTTGTAAAGGTTATGCTCAACAAGAAGGTATAGACTTTGAAGAAACATATGCACCAGTAACCAGACATAAAGCCATAGGAATGTTTCTTGCACTATCAAGTTTTCAACATTTCAAAGTTTATCAAATGGATGTAAAACCTTCTTTCCTTAATGGAGATCTAGAATAATAAGTATATATTGAACAACAAGAAGCATTAATTTTGGGGAATGGTGAAAACATTGTATGAAAACTCAAAAAGGATTTATATGGGCTAAAACAAGCTCAACAGGCATGGTATTTTTGTCTTGACAAATATCTTCAACAACAAGGTTTCACAAAAGGACCCATAGACAACAAATGGATGATAAACTTTTTTGAGACAGGGTTTTGGCGATAGTCACATCAAAATTCATTTGTCGATGCGTTTCAAACCAAAAAGTGTGGTTCATTGGCAAGACAAGATGAAGAACGAGATCCAGGCATAGGTTAAATAGAGAGACAAATCATTCAAACAATTAGAAAGAAACAACTATAATTGACCACAGGGAATGGGTTCAATTGACAAGGCAACAACTATATTTGACTGGTCCAAGAGTTAATTAATTCATTAATTAATTTGTTAGATATATTTATTTTTAATTCATATGTACCTAAATAAATCTAATTGGAAAAAAAGAAAATTAACCTAGGAACTATAATCCTAATATTTTGATTACCCTCATTATCTTTACTAGTAATAAAAATTAAATAACTCATAATAAATAGGGAATAAGATATTATGTTTTTCTAATTAGTAAATTAATTAGTTAGTTTTATTACTCAGATTATTTTTATATAACCAAATATGAATAATTTTTTATTAAAAATATATAAACTCATAATAATTCCAACCTATGAGGTATTATGGTATGAACTAGAATAAATTTATAAATAAAGGATTATTAATTACTAAATAAATTGGTTATTTTTTTATTCAAATTATATATTTATATTAATTGAAAGAAAAATATATTAAGGGAACAATAAGGATTAAACCTAAATGATAATCAATTAATTAGTTGATTTGTAAATGATTATAATTTTAAACTTATTTATTTATATATGAAATTACTAAGTAAAAATATACTAAAATTTTAGAACTTAAACTCAACGATTCAGTAAATAATAAGGGGGTTTTTTTTATTATCCTCTTATTTTCAATACTTGAAAGTAATTAAATTAATATGAATAAAAACAATAAAAAGAAAAGAAAAGGTCACGAATATCAAAAAACAACAAAACAATAGAAAGGGAAATCCACACAATTAAGAAGACGAGAGAAAAAATAGAAAGGAAACAAAAGGATGAAAAGGGGTAAAAAGGGAGGGGGGCTAAGAGGAAAGGGCAGGGATCCAACAACTACTAATCTTCCAGCCATCATACCTATTGAGATTGCTCAACCTCCTTTCGATTTCTATGGCCTCCCTAAACTTCCGGTGATGAAAGTGAGCAATCTTAGAAATAACCTTAGCCTCCTCAATACATATATGATGATCAGTCTTCTCTGCGTGCTCAACTAAAGCTGAAGTCTAGGTCCTCCCATGCTTTATGTCAGCTGTATGATCATGAATCCTTTGATTAATAGAGAGCCCAGTTTCACCAACATAGGTGGTACCACACAAACATGGAATAACATAAACACCTTTCATGTCCTTGGGGTCAAACAGGTCTTTAACAGATCTAAGGGAGCTACAAATGGTGTTGAGGGGTCTAAATGTAGAGGGAACATTATGCTTTGTGAGGATTCTCACAATCTTCTCAGTGGTCCCCTAGATGAAAGGGAGATGCACCCCTGAGGCTCGATCTATAGGGCCTTTTTTAAACTACTAATTATTGTTGTTTATGTTGATGACATCATCTTTCGTAGTAATGAATAATCTATGAGTGACAAATTTGCTTCTGTTATGCAGCAAGAATTTGAAATGTCTTTACTTGGGGAACTAACCTATTTTCCTCCTCTACAAGTGCAACAAGAAAAAGATGGAATCTTTCTATCATAAAGTAAATATCTCAAGAAGATTCTAATGAAATATGGGATGGAAGATTGCAAACTTGTATGTACTCCCATGATGATAGGATCTAGCCTTAGTTCTAATGAAGATTCTCCTGCAGTAAACCAACTAGATTACAAGTCTATGATTGGAAGTCTTCTTTATCTAACAGGTACCAAGCGAGATATCATGCATGCAGTTAGGATTGTTGGATTTTTCCAATCCAATCCAAAGGAGCCACATATTCAAGCAGTAAAGAGATTTTTCAAATATATCCATGGAACCCAAGAATTTGAACTATTGTATTCTAAAGATGCAGATCTTACCCTTCATGAATACACAAATGCGGATTGGGTTGTAAATGTTGATGACCAAAAATGCACTAGTGGAGGTGCATTTTACGTGGGGCCCCGATTGGTATCTTAGTTACGGAAGAAACAAAGTTCCATTACATTATTTACAGCGGAAATATAATATGGGGTTCTTGCATCTTGTGCACACAACTTCTCTGCATGATGCAAATATTACAAGATATACAAATCAAATGTTCTCCACCCATCTCCATCCTATGTGATAATACAAGTTCTATTAGTATTTCGAAAAATCTTGTCAAGCTATCCAAGACCAAACATATTCCAATTAAGTATCACTTTATACAAGAACAAGTTCTTGAGAAAAAGGATAAATTGGATTATGTTCCCTCCAAAGAATAGGTTGTTGATATATTTACTAAACCTCTTCCTAGAGAAGCATTTGAATATCTCAAAAAGAAACTCGGAGTTGTCTCTGCCTCATTTTGTTGTTAATCTAGTATGCTAAGTCTATTGGTGAAAATTTAGAAGGTTGCTTTCTGTATGCGGGTTTCATGAAGTATAGTCATGTATATACATGAATTTCTTTGCAGACAGTCACGTATGTTTTTCTATGATAGAAAAGCAGTGGAAATAACTCAAGATCAACCTCTAACATGCTACTAACAGCTATTATTTGATTTTTCTTGGTCATAATTTTGATGAATATGCTTTGATGAATAAGATGTTGACAATGAACAAGTATCACAGGTTTAGGGGGAGCATTAGCCTTGCAAAATATATAATGCATTATTGGCATTAAGGTTGTTGAATTATGCTACTATTAAGATCTTTTGGTCTCAGTTATTAATGTCATATTTGTCATTTGATGTGAAGGTCATGTGGAGACCGATGATGTAATAATTTTCATATTCAATCGTGTATGAAATTTTGAGGTCATGTCAAATATGTAATCACACTTGGTTGTGTATGTCAAAAATGTAATCCCACTTGGTTGGGTAATTGATGTATGTATGAGTCCTTGTTGATAGGAAGGTCATACTCAGTTGAGTTATAGAGTTATGTTCTTCATTTGAAAATCTTTCTGAAGATTCAACATGTCCTCAGGGGGAGCATGGACAATATAGTGAAAATCATATCCAAAGAGGGAGCTTTGGTCTACCCTTTTCCCTTGATGTCAAAGGGGGAGAGCATACTGGTGTTTGAATAACAATTATTTGATGTATCTAACATTTTTCTATAGATTGAGGTGATCAACACCAACATGGTTTCCCTCAAGTCCAAAGGGGGAGATTGTTGGCATTATGATGCATGTGTTGTCCTTGATGGAAACTCACTTGTAACAAAAAAAGTATATGGTAACTAGATGAATCCACATGTCAGTTCAAAGGTGAAAAATTGATGGAACAAAATAACAGAATGATGGTACAAAGGTTTACAGATCAAAATCAAAAGTTTTATAAAGGTGAATATTTAAAGATCTATATGTAGGTTTGTCAAGGCCAAATCGCGTATACACACAGGTTTGGTGAAGCAAAGTCACATACAGTTTTTGTACCATGGTATTCTAAATACCAGTGATATTTACCATGGTATTGGCCCATAGTAATTAGCATGACAACCAATATTGATCCTGTCAAAGAATACCATAAGCATAACTAAGGGTTTGACCCATGGTATTGGCTAAGGCTCTAACTATATAAGGAGGTCAATATCAAAGTGCTAGGTGTACATTGTTGCAAATAATACTGCGGGGAGGGGGTGAATCAGTATTAAAAAGTTAGTAATATTTCATTTCCATAATTAGATTCATATACACTACTTCAGTTAATGGAACTTGCGTGTATACGCAACTGTATTTAAGGCAACTAGCATATATCCTGCAAACTTATGATTCAGTTAATTTATCATATGTTGATCTTTAATCAGTGCATCAGAACCATATAAATAGTAACCAGGTTCAGTAAAACAGAACAGACAATCACACACACATGAACACAAGAAATAAGGTGGAAACCCAATGTGGGTGAAAACCACCTGCTGCAATTGTCTCTATCTTCTTTTAATAAGAAACTTCTTTTTACAATTCTTGTACTAGTGCAATCTTATACTAGTACGTAGGCTTCTACCTGTAGAAGGCTACAACCTTCTCTTGTTCTCCAACCTCTCCTGGAAGGGAGCTACAGCCCCCTAGCTCTCGTACTAGCTGATATGCTTACTAGTACGTAGGTGCCAGCCTACAGAAGGCTACAACCTTCTCTTTTCTTCCAGGGACCACGTTTCATAAACTTTCAAACTGGATCCATCAATAAGATCATTCAAACATCAAATACATCTGCATCAATCAATCTCCTTTGCACCAACCACAATTGAATCAATCAATCACTTTTCAGAATGCTGTAACTAGAATACATTAACTAGAACCCAAAATACTGTAACATCAACCAGAAGTTGCTAAAGCATATTTTATGAGGTATATGCTACTTCATTGTGTCGAACCTGTGTGCATACGCACTTTTCTCAAGGCGAACCTACGTATAGATCTACAAATCAAATTTAATATGTATACACTGTTTTGATATGTAGAACTAGTGTGTATACGCGCCTTTTCTAAGGTGAACCTATGTACAGATATATAAATGATGATTTAAGCTTTAAAACAATTCTAGACTTTAGTTATACCCAGATCATCATATTTATAGTCTACAACATGGGCTAGTTATTCAGATAAAAGATCAAAACACACAAAGATACTTCACTTCAAGCCTTAAGATCTTGACCCATCATTAGATCTTATCCTTCATCAAGCGCTAAGGTTCACCCTTGATTCAAATCCAGTTGTGCACCATAACCCAATAACCTGTATTTTAGATCTTTCTCTTCATTAGATATTTAATTCATGAGTGCCATTCCCTAATGATCTTCTCCTCCTTTTATAGTCTTAAGCCTCACTCAATACGATGGACCAAAACCACTTAGAACCAATACCTTGGACCAAATACCTAGGGTCAACACTTTGGATAGGATACCTTGGACCAATACCATGGATCAAAATACCATGGACCAAATACCACAGACAAAAACTAAGTTTTCCAACATGTATGCACCTTTCCTTCCATGAAAGTGCGTGTGTACGCTATACGCTCATTTCGGTCTACGAACCCACATGTACACGCGGCTTGGTCAATGGGGAACCTACATATACCTCTCTTTCTTCATTTTGTGAGTCTAAACTGTGATCTATCATCTGAGTGAGTTACCATTAAGGACAATACTTGTGCCATAATGCCAAATCTGTGTCATAATGCCAACAATTCCCTCCTTTGGACTTGATGGCAACCCCAAGTCACTCTCCCCCTATGCCATCAAGGGAAAAGATTTATGCTCCCCCTGAGTACATGCTGAATGCTCTAATATGTTGAAGAGTGTTGATTGAGCTCCATGCTCAAGTCCATGCTCCCCCTGAATATAAGCAAGGTCTGCAAAAAGATGTTCTAAAAGAAGAACATGACTCTATACATCATAAATGACCTTCCTATCACCAATGACTCATACATACATCCATCTCCCAACCAAATGGGGCTATACCAATTGTTTATACATGTCAAAACAAGAACATATCATCCATCCCATGCATAGTGGGGAAACAAAATAGGTCGTTTCATGACCTTGACATTAAAAGATATACGTGACATAGAGACCAAATATCTGAAACAAGACCATGATAGTTATCAACAACTATCATCATCATCATCATCTGTCAATCACCATCCAGACTAGCAACCATGATCTCCCCCTGAACATGTTCTGCTTGAATAAAAAACCACTGTGAATTTGTACCAATATCTTCTAAGATAATTCCAACAATGCATTATTAGAAGTATATGCTCCCCCTGTGCTAGATTATCACTGTTAGACCCATATCAAACTCCTTTCATCCTGAGTCTAGCCCACTGTTTTTCTTCAAACCAACATATACGTGACTGTATCCACAGAACCGACGTATGTACGCGGATATGCTTCATGGAATTTACGTATAACCACTTTTATCTTAAACAGATTAGTTTTAACCACAAGATGATGCATCAACTACTCCCAGCTTCTGTTTGAGATATTCAAATGTCTCTCTAGGCAGTGGTTTGGTGAATATATCAACAACCTATTCTTTGGAGGGAACATACTCCAAATTGACCTTTTGTTCAAGCACTTGTTCATGTAGAAAATGATATTTGATGGGTGTGTGCTTGGTATTGGAATGCATGACTGGATTCTTTGAAATACTAATTGCACTTATATTATCACATAGAATGGAGATGGGTGGAGTACATGTCATCTGAATATCTTGCAATGTTTGCATCATCCAAAGGAGTTGTGTGCAGCAGCCACATATTCTTCTTCAGTTGTAGATAATGCAATTTAACTTTTCTTCTCATTGAACCAAGATACTAATCTGGAACCCATATAGAATGCACCACCACTAGTGCTTTTTCTGTCATCAATGCTTCCTTCCCAATCTACATCTTTATATGCATGAAGTGTAAGATCTGTATCTCTAGGATACCATAAACCAAAATTCTATGTTCCTTGATGATATTTGAAAATCCTTGTGACTGCCTGAAGGTGTGATTCCTTTGGATTGGCTTGGAATCTTCCAACTATTCCCACTACATGCATGATGTCTCATCGGGTACCTATTAGATAAAGCAGGCTGCCAATCATGGATCTGTAGGTTGGTTGATGTATTGTTGCTGATTCATCATTTGAGCTGATACTACATCCTATTACCATAGGGGTACATAATGGTTCAGAATATTCCATGCTGAATTTTTTCAAGATCTGCTTGATATACTTGGTTTGTGACAGAAAAATACCATCTTTCTTTTGTTGAACTTGTAGACCAAGAAAATATGTAAGCTCACCAAGTAGGAACATTTCAAATTCTTGCTGCATTACCAAAGAAAAGTTTGCCTCGTGGATTCTTCATTGCTACCAAAAATGATATCATCAACATACACAACAAGTATTAGCAATTTATTATTGTCAATCTTTGTATATAGATTGCTATCAGTTGATCCCTTTGAAAAAACTTATTGATGGAGATATTTGTCAAGACAGCAATACCAAGCCCTTGGAGCTTTTTTTATACCATAAAGATCCTTTCTGAGTCTACATACAAGTTTTGGATCATTTCCAAGGATGAATCAGTCTAGTTGCTCAATATATACTTCTTCTTCTAAGTCCCCATTAAGAAAGGTAGATTTTACATCCATTTAGTATACTTTGAATTTCTGAAAACTAGAAAGAGAAAGGAACATTCTTATGGCTTCAAATCTAGGAAAAGGTGAAAAGGTTTCTTTAAAATCTATACCTTCTTATTGAGCATACCCTTTACAAACAAGTCTGGCCTTGTTTCTAATAACTTCTCCATTTTCATTCAACTTGTTTTTGAATATCCATTTGGTTCCTATGATATTCTTATCATGAGGTCTAGGAACTAATTCCAAAGTATTATTCTTTTCAATCTGCTCAAGATCTTCATTCATCGCCTTGACCCAACATTCATCTTTGCATGCTTCATTTACATTTTGAGGTTCGATGGAGGAAATCAACACTAGATAGCTTGAAGCTTCTATAATAGTTCTTCTTATTTGCACACCTACCTCTTTCTGTCCCAAAATTTGAGTCTCTAGATGATTTTTCTGAACATACCTAGATGGATTCTTTTCTTCTGCCATTATTTGTTCTTCTGGTGCTTCATTGGTTTCTTCTTTATAATTAGTCTGATTTGATGTGGAAGGATAATCCTCACCTTCTCAACAATCTTCAGTTTTTACCTGCTTTGGATTTTTGCATGCTTCATTAACCACAATATCAATACTTTCAATAATTTTTGCATGCTTCATCAAACACAACATCAATAATTTCAATAATTTTCCCAAGTCTTTTATTATTACACTTATATCCTTTACTTCAGGAAGAGTAACCAAGGAGAACTCCTTCATCTGCTCTGGGTTCAAACTTGCCAAGTTTTTCATCAGTCCTTTTGATGTAACAATTACTTCCAAAAACTTTGAAGTATTTTATAGTAGGAGTCTTACCATACCAAAGTTCATGTGGAGTTTGAGTGATGTTTACCCGAACATTTGCTTTGTTGAGAATAGTGATGGTAGTGAATGCAGCTTCACCCCAGAAGGTCACAGGAGTTCCAGACTCATCTAGCATAGCACGAGCCATTTGTTGAATAGTTCTGTTCATTGTTTCTACCATTCCATTTTGCCAAGGAGTCATTGCAGTGGAGAATTGCCTTTTTATTCCATGTTCTTCACAAAAGTCAAAGAATTCATCCAAGTTAAATTCCCCTCCTCGATCAGATCTAAGACATTTGATTTTGCGATTTGATTCATTTTCAACCAGGGCTTTGAAGGCTTTGAATTTTTCAAATGCTTCATCTTTATGCTTTAGAAGCCCTATCCAACACATTCTGGAAAAATCATCAATGAACAATATAAAGTATTCCTCTCCACGAGGTGACTTTTTCCTTGATGGACCACATAAATCAATATGGACAAGTTCAAGAGGCTTACTAGTTGATCCTTCCTTTTCAAGGAATTGTGACCTAGTTTGCTTATCAATTTGACATGATTTTCATATTGTATTTCCTGGAATGCTGATATCAGGAAGATCACGAACAACATGGATTTTTCTTTATTTTCTTATTTGAGAGAAGCTTAGATGCCCCAATCTTCTGTGCCATAGCCAGTGTTCATCATTTTTGTTTAGATAGCATTGTTGTTGTCCTCCCTTGAGTATATATAAGTTGTTTGGAGTTCTTATACCTTTAATCATGGTTTCTTATGTATCAAGCTCATGAACAACACATCCATTTGATCAAAATACTACTTCATTTCCTTGATCACACATTTGACTGACACTCAATAGGTTATGATTTAGACCATCAACATACATAACATTCCCAGCTTTAACTTTTTCTTTTAAAAGGACAGAACCTTTAACTTTTATGACAGCAGGAGTCTCATTTCCAAATGAGACCTTCTTTTATTTTTCTAGGGCATTATATGACTGAAGCTTTTCTTTATCATCTGTCATGTGTTTCGAGCATCCACTATCGATGTACCACTGATTTTATTGTCCTTCTGCATATAGGGCTATACCACATCTTTCTATTTGTGGTTCTTTCTTTCTCCATATTTTGGGATTTAATGAATTTTTCTCCTTCTGAGATGTTTGCGGAAATTTACTCCCGCATTCGGATTCTTCGTGACCAAAGTTGTTGCAGATAGGGCATTCTATTTCATTTTCAAGAAGTGAAAAGTTATTGTAGGTCCATTTCATGATCCCCGTCACATTTCTTTGATTTCATGCTTCTCTAGTAATGATGGTGTTGTAAGCAACACATTGAGCAGCTTTGTGTCCAAAGTTATGACATGAAAAACATTGGCCATTAAAGAAGTTCCTGTGATTATCAAATCTACTGACCTGGTGATTGTAGTTGCTATTGATATTCATTCTTGAAGCAGATTAGGTATGATTTACCTGAGGTTTGTAGCTTCTGTTCATATTTGAAGTAAATTAAGCCTGATTTACCTGGTGATCTGCTTTATGCCTTTGTTATCGATTGTCAAACTGTTCACTGCTCTTTGTTGCATCAAGATAGCTTTTATTAGAGGTTGACAACTTCTGTGCTTGGGATGATTCTTCAGTATACCCAAGACTTGTCTTTATGAGATGAGAATGCCGCACTTTGATAATTTCATTTAAGGTTTGATCCTTTAGTAAATCTAAGATTGAGAGCTTTTATTTTCTCAATATCCTTTCTTAGATCCACAATTTCACATTCTAGTTTTTCATTGTCTTTTTCTATTTCAACAAGTTGGAATGTCAGAGTATCTATAATCATATTCTTTTCTTCTAAATAGATTTTGGGTTTAGATATTTCTTCGTAAAGGTCATCTTCATCTAAAGCATCCAAGAAATCATCATCTTCAAAAGCCATTACAAGTCTATAGTTATTACTATTTTCATCCTCATCACTATTTGATAAACCATCACTATCGTCATGAGTATAGTAGGTCTTCTTACTTACACTTTGCTTTCTATTCCATTTTGTTGATTCCTTACCTTTATCAAACTTATCTTTATGAGGACATTTAGTAGCATAATGACCGACTCTTCCACAAGAAAAACATTTGAAAGGTAGTTTACCTTTGAATATCCCGAAACCCCGTTAAAGGTTCTTGACAAAGTTTTCTTCTTCCTCTCCTTCTGAAATATGTCCTAATTCATTGAGTTCTTCTCTTCATGAAGCTTTGGATGTGGCTTCTCTCATATCTGATGGACCTCCTTTTCTCATTTCGAAAGTAGTTAAGATTCCGTGAAGCTGTGTCATAGTAATAGTCTAAGGATCTTGCTTTTCTTCTATGGTAAATACTTTTGATTCAAACTTAGTAGATAACGATCTTAAAACCTTTTCAACTAAAGTAACTTATTTTATCTGTTCACCCAAGTTCTTCATGCAATTAACAATCTCATCTATACGTAAGAAGTAACTAGCGATACTTTCATCATTGTGCATTTTGAGAATTCCATATTGAATTTTAAGAGATTACAGTTTTACACATTTTACTTGATTGTCTCCTTCATAGCTTAGAATGATCTTGTCCCATATTTCTTTGGCAGTTTTGAGTTGCATAACATTGACAAATTATAAATGTGACAGACTCCCTAATAATGTATTGATAGCCTTGGCATTGGTTTCATATTTCTTTTTACCTGCCGTACCTGTAGGAATTGCTGATGGAAATGTATATTGTCCTCCCACGATTTCCCAAACATCTGTTCTCAGAGATTGAAGATAGGCTGTGGATCTTACCTTCCAATAAATGAAGTTGCTCCCATCAAAGATTGGTGGTCTAATGGATCCCTCTCTTTCGTAGTTACTCATGATGATAGATCTTCCTTCAAGCGATCAAGCTTCTTTTGAAGGCCCTGCTCTGATACTAATTGTTGGAAATAATACTGAGAGGGGGGGTGAATCAGTATTAGCAAGTCAATAATATTTCATTTCCATAATTAGATTCATATACGCTACTTCAGTTAATGGAACTTGCGTGTATATGCAACTGTATTTAAGGCAACTAGCGTATATCCTGCAAACTTATGATTCAGTTAATTTATCTTATGTTGATATTTAATCAGTTCATCAGAACCATATAAACAATAACCAAGTGCAGTAAAAAGAATAGACAATCACACAGACATGAACACAAGATATAAGGTGGAAACCCAATGTGCATGAAAACCACTTGCTGCAATCATCTCTATCTTCTTTTTAATAAGAAACTTATTTTTACAATTTTTGTACTGGTGTAGTCTTATACCAGTACGCAGGCTTCTACGTGCAGAAGACTACAACCTTCTCTCATTCTCCAGTTTCTCCTGGAAGGGAGCTACAACTTCCTAGCTCTTGTACTAGTTGATATATTTACTAGTACATAGGTGCCAGCCTATAGAAGGCTACAACATTCTCTTTTCTTTGAGTGACCATGTTTCATAAATTTTCAGACTCGATCCATCAATAACATCATTCAAACATCAAATACATTTGCATTAATCAATCTCTTTTGCACCAACCACAATTGAATCAATCAATCACTTTTCATAATGATGTAACCAGAATAGAATAACCAGAAACAGTAACTAGAACCCAGAACACTGTAACAACAACTAGAAGTAGCTAAAGCATATTTTATGAGGTATACACTACTCCAATGTGTCGAACCTGCGTGCATATGCACTTTTCTCAAGGTGAACCTGTGTACAAATCTACAAATCAAATTTAATATGTATATGTTGTTTTGATATGCAGAACCAGCATGTACACACACCTTTTCTAAGGTGAACCTGCATACATATATATAAATGATGATTTAATCTTTACAAAAATTCTAGACTTCCATTATACCTAGATCATCATATTTATAGTCTGCAACATGCGCCAGTTATTCAGATAAAAGATCAAAGCACACAAAGATACTTCACTTCAAGCCTTGAGATCTTGACCCATCATTAGATCTTATCCTTCATCAAGTGCAAAGGTTTATCCTTGATTCAGATCGAGCTGTGCACCATAACCCAATAACCTGTATTCCAGATCTTGCTCTTCATTATATATTCAATGCATAAGTGCCATTGCGTAATTGTTATAGACATTTTTGGGCACTACAACCCCAAGCATGAAATGTCCATAAAACAAGGGCTCCTAAGTCCCTAAAACTGTTGTTCTAACCCCTAAAGGAACAAGGTCAACTGATTACAACTTCTCCTAGAAGTTCTCCATGAAAAACTGCTCAGAATTGGTCAAAACAGGATCATTTCAGCTGCTCCACAGGTCAGGTGCGTTGCATCTCACCTAAGTACACTGTGTGGGTGCATTGCATTTCAAAAAGCCCTTCTATGGGGTGCAATGGGTGAGAAATGACAAATGGCAGTGTCATTCCGCGAGGTGGAGAGGCAATGGAAGCTTCCAGAAACTTCTCCTATGACACTTGCCTCTCTGAATTCGACCAAGGATGAGTAAGAGATCATCAATCTCCAAGTGGAAGCAAGAACTATTAGAGGGAAGACACTAATCAAATCATAAGCTAACTCATCTCCATTACAGATATTTATATATGGATCCCTCATCCCAGAGATCCAGAGGCTGGAATTTTGCATATTGTAAGGAATTGTTGTTGGTTTCTTGAGACAAACATCAGATTGTTGGGTGATCTAAGCTTTGTATGAGGTGAAAGGGGCTTCCTTGCTGAGAGGTTGATGCTGGGTCAGAACAACTGGTTGTAACTCCTCTTGGCTTTTTTCTTGTTTATCAATAAAAGTTATTCAAGTTTTCCTCCATACTCTTGTGTCATTTATGTTTGCTGCATTTGTATGGTCAATTTACATCTGATCCTAGATTGTTTATGATTATAGATCCATGTCTTTGTATAGTGCTATGCTACTATGATCTTACAGGTACTTTGTGAAGCTGGGTGTGCAAGGGAACAAGTAGCGAAAGACTATCAAGGAAGAGAGGAATCGAACTAGGAGATTAGCGCAAGACAGAGGTTGGTCTTCTTTGTTCCTCTCCATCTATACTTCATAAAGGAAAAACGAAAGTAGCTTTACTTTGTTTGTTTCTAAGGCAGCTGTCACACCTTAGTGGGATAAGCAGTTCTGAGTAGACACTTTTCCCTGTAACAGTAATGATCTTCTCCTCCTTTTATAGTCTTAAGCCTTACTCAATACCATGGACGAAAACCACTTAGAGCTAATACCTTGGACCAAATACCTGGGGTCAACACTTCGGACAGGATACCTTGGACCAATACCATGGATCAAAATAACATGGACCAAATACCACGAACCAAAACTAAGTTTTCCAACATGTACCCGCCTTTCCTTCTATGAAAGTGCGTGTGTATGCTATACGCGCCTTTTGGTCTATGAACCCACGTGTACACGTGGCTTGGTCAATGGGGAACATATGTATACCTCTCTTCATTCTATGAGTCTAAACTCTGATCTATCATTTGAGTGAGTTTCCATCAAGGACAGTACCTGTGCCATAGTGGCAAATCTGTGTCATAATGCCAACATACATGTGAAAGGTTTTTTTTTTAATAAATACTTCAATCTAAAGTATATTTGAATTCTAAGGGCCATAGTTGACACATAGATACGAAATAATTATGCACCGATGAATACAATGATGGACCAGCATCATTAGACTTGAAATTAATTTCCATTGTATGATCTTCTCATGGATTGACTAGATCTAAGTATTGACAGATGTTCTGATCTCTGAATATTATGACCTATGTCTTTCTAAAGTTCTAAAGAGTTATGCAATTTTAGGTCAAAATTTGCAGATCTATATGTAGCTTTGTCTCAGTGAAGTCGCGTATACACGCGGGTTTGTTTCTTCAAAGTCGTGTATATAAAGGAATGGTTTATGATCATAAATGACTGATCAACCTGATGAGTGTTGTTGTATCTCTATTGTATGTCCATGATGTCCTCATGTCAATCTGGGTTGAGTGATAATGTCCGAAGTAGAACTGATTGAATGATGAAGTTGAATTCGCTTACATGTTGATTGGCTGAAAAGATTATTGATGTTGCTAATTGTATGAGGGTTCTGTAAGTTAACAAAATATTTTGGAATAACTTTGGTCAACTCTGTGTTTGATTCACAACTACAATTTTTTATTATATTGAGATTTATACGCAGGTTTCTCTACAGAAAAGTGTGTATACACACGGGTTTCCTTAAGTGAAGTAGCGTATGCATGTTGGCATATGAATGATTAGGTTTGTAGTTGATTCTATGTGTTGATGAAGTATTCTGAGTTGAGTTCTGTGTTTTGGTTATAGTGATCTCACTGTTCTGTTTGAATTAAGTTGGTGTTTTCTTCAGTTGATCTACAAGTTGTGATGTATTAAATCAGGTGGATGTAGTGTGAAAATTTATGAAACGTGGTCCATGGATGTTGTTGAGAGTTAGAGCCCTCAGTAAGGAAGTCGAAGCTTCCTGCCAGTATTAGTTGGTAATAAGATTAGGGGGTTGGAGCTCCCTTCTAGTAGGAGATGGAGAACAAGTGAAGGTTGTAGCCTTCAACAGGTGGGTTCCTGCATAGTGGCATGAGTCTGCACCAATACAAGAATGTAAGAAATTTTTTATATTAATAATTTTGAATACTGAGATGACAACAACGATGGTTTTCTCCCACAGTGGGTTTCCACGTTATATCCTAGAGATCATGTGTGTTTCTTATGTGTGATGCTTTATTCTGTTCTTACTACACCTGCTTACTGCTTATCAAATGCCTAATAAATATCTTATATTCTAGTTTAAGTTTAACAGATAAAGAATTAGTTATGTTACAAGTTTACTAAGCGCACACTAGTTTATTTTACAACACTCACGTACATATGTGAGTTGGGTTCAGTAAAGTCGTGTATACATTTCAGAAAAGAAAATTATTATTGTGATTTTTAAAATACTAATTCACCCCCCACCCCCCCAAGTATTTTTACCAACAAGTTATTCCTTTTATTTTGGTTTTATATGTTAATGATATATTTTTTACAGGTAGTGATCCCGTGATGCTCAATTGTAAGAGGGAGCTGGCATCTAAATTCGAAATGAAGGTTCTTGGTATGATGTATTACTTTCTAGGAGTAGAGATGTGGCAGAGACCTTAAGAGGTTTTCCTTTATCAAGGAAAATATGTGGTGAAATTATTGGAAAGATTTGGAATGACTGAATGCAAGTCCCTTACGATACCAATTGAGGTGAACTTAAATAAGTTATGTGGACATGTTGTTGGACTTGATTTGGAAAACCCTTTTAAGTACCATCAATTGATTGGGGCATTCATGTTCCTTGTGAAAAACTTTCCAGATATATGTTTTTAAGCAAAAACTAAGAGTCAATTCATGACTGAGCCGCTTCATGCACATTGGGTTGTTTCCAAACACATGTTGAGATATTCTAATCGGACAATTAACCTTTTTTTGAGATATTTTTCCAATGATGTATGACTTCATGGTTACACTGATGCTCACTGGGCTAGAAATGTTATTAACATGAAGAGCACATCTGATTGGTTCTTTAGCTTGGGATCTATGATGATATCTTGGATGAGCAGGAAACCAAATTCCATATATTTAAGCATGCTTGAGGTAGAGTACATTGCTCCTAGCATGGCTAGTTGTGAGGTAGTTTAGATCACAAATCTCTTTCGAGAGATATTTGAGCAGGTTTTGGATATGAAAGTTATACATTATGATAAGAACATTGGGATCCCTTCAGAAGAGAATATCATATTTCATGACAAGTCCAAGCATATTGAGATGGGGTATTACAACATTTGAGACATGGTGTAGAGAGGAGTCATAAGACTCCATCACATTTTAATCGATGAGCAGATAGTAAACATTCTTAACCAAGATTTCCTAAAAGGGAAGTTCTTGGTATTCAGAGAAAAGTTTGGGTTGATGGTTGTGACCTTGCTAGGTAAGGGTCCCTATTGATCAAGAGCATTGAGCAATCCTCTTCCCCCTGTTTAAGCTTCCAGGGTGAGGAATTGAGCCGGAGTGCTCCTAGTGTTGAGGGAACTTGTGGAAATTAGGTGTGTTTGATCCTTACCTCATGATAAGTGTGTATCTCCCCTACTGAGTATACCCAAGTATGAATCCTACCCACAAGTTGGGCTTGTTGGGATTTTTCCTCTCAATCTATCTAGTGGGTTGAGAGGTGACTTGGGGATGTTTGATGCTTACCTTGCAGGGCAAGTTTATATCTTCCCCAAGTGACTTGGGTTGTATCTTATCATTACCATTCATGGTAAATGGGTATCTCCTCCCAAGGTAGTGGATAAAGGTGTTCTACCACTTAAATCTTTAGGGCCGTAATGAGAAGATGAACAAACAATAGGATAGTTATGATCCTTACCTTCCATGGTAAACTTTATCCTGCCTATTGTCCTTGGAGAGTGGGTGGTAGTAAAGGCTCCCTGACCATGATGATTTTGGGTAGTATTAAATGCTCCCCGATGGATATAGGGTGGTAGCTTGAGATCTTATGTGATGTCAAATTCTTGTTCTTTTATATTCTCAATTGTTTAGCAGAGATGAGAATAGATTAGCAGTGATGACATTTGATTTGATGGTGATGAGATATTTGAGATGGGACATATGTTGCAGTTACTAATTTCTCCCTAGTTGAGAGGGAATGTTAATTTGGCAGCTCAGAGACAAATTCCGTCCTTTAGATAACCTTCCTCACTAAGAAATACCCCTCCTATCCCTTGGAAGAATTTAATTCGGTTAAGGAAAAATGTATTTTTGAAAAGGAAACCCACATGTGCACAAAAGTACATATCAACTTTAAATAGAAATTGGGCACCATTGGAAGCATATATATACAAGTCAAGTTAACCTCATTTGAAAATCATCATAATGCATATTCTTCTTCTCTTATTTGGATTTTTCCATACATGTCTGAAGTTGGTTATTGAAATTGGTTTGTACAGGTCTGAAATTGCAGGGTTCAAGATTGCACGTGCAAAAGGGAGAAATCGATTTGGGTCCATAGGGTTGGAACATGGAATTTTGGGCTTAGCAGCTCACTTGATAGAGAGTTCCCTATAGCTGGAGAAATATAGTCATACTAATGGTTACTAGGCCCATGCAATTGTGACCTAACATATTTTGGTTGTTCACTATAGGCTTGGAAACTCTCATTTGGATCATATCTATCTTTTAGGCTCATCACTTGGTATTATTTGGTTGGATTTGTTGGATAGTATTTTTATTGGTGAATTGGAACATTGTACTCTATCTCTGTTGAACATTTTATGACAATATAATAAGAAGAATAATTTAAAAGGGTTTTCCCCATTGTGGGTTTTCCCCTAGCCTTTGACCAAATCCTTGTGTCTCTTATTGCTCTTGATTGTCTTGTATTGTCTATTACATTTATCGTTTTATCTACAATTTCCATTGATCATTGAAAGATTAAATGGTTTTGAAGGATTTCTAATCAAATAAAAGTATTGGTATTAATTGATTCTAATAAAATGGAACAATGGAAAATTAACAAGTTCAAGATAATGAACCTAGTGGTTCGAGTTGTAAAGACATGAAAACATCAATTTTTCAGATGATGCAACTATCTATCTATCTATCTATATATCTATATATATATATATATATATATATATATATATATATATATATATATATATACTATATACACATATATAATTGATTATGTAGATTCTATATATGTAACTTTTTTAAAAGAAAATTAATATTTTTTTACAAATTTTAATACATTTTTCTCCTAACATATATCAAAGTCTTAAAATATATCTCTTATTTATTTCCACTATAAATTTGTTGGACCCTAACATTTTGGAAAATAAATTATATTGTGCATTAGAGTACATTAAGATCTACATTTAAAAAAGGAAAGAATGATTGTTTTATTATGTTAAGACCCTTTTAGGTTGCACTAATAGAAGGAACTGTAATTTAAAGGATGTAATGATTTCATAATTTTGAAAAATATAGAATTAAGATTTTAAATTTTGGAAAAATAGTTGTGCACAAGAACAACTTGTTCTCTAAAACTCGACAAGTTTCTATATCAATATTCCATCATTTATATGCTCAAAATTTGCACTAACACAAACATATACATTCTATTTTGCATGAAAAAATTACATACCAATGCTAGGAAAACTCAAAAATCCATATAATTAGACACAATTTCTATAAATAAAAAGTATATATTCAGAAGGCTAACTAATTTTCCCACATTTTATAGTTTCACAACATCTCCAAATTCATTTGATAAATACCTCTAATGATCCCTCCAATTTAGAATATTGTTTTTTTTCCAAGTTTTCATTTATACTAACATGTGATTATATATAGTTATTAGATTGCAATCACCCTCCATTCATTAACGTAAAATACCTCAATTTCTCCCCTTGCTTGTTCTTAATGTGGACACCCTAATCTACATTGAATAATAACTTTCGTGCTAAGTTAAATCATAAAACACTCCTACTCTTGTTCAGGCTTGGAATCAATTCTTACAAGAAAAACTTTCGCAATAATTGGTTACCTTGAAAAAAAAATTCTCTCTCCTTTCTCCTTCATGCACAAATCTATTCATTTTCTCACTCATGTAACCCTTGAGAAATCTCCACTTTCCAATCGAATTCCCTTCCTCTTCTTATGCAACTCAACATTCAAACTAGGAGACACACTTGGGTGAAAGCATGGAGATGGGTTACACTTTTTGGTGAAAGAGGGTGCATTTGGGTGGAAAAATAAATGGCTTGATCGAGCCATTTAAGCACTTGATCGAGACATTTAAACTTTATTGAGCTATTTAATCACTCAATCAAGCCTTTTTTAAGTGCTTGATCGAGCTCCTTGGGCGCTAAAAAGATAACTTGATCGAGGGTTAAAAACAAACCTTGATCGAGCTATAATGCTCGATCGAGAATTATGGCTTGATCGAGCCTTTTTTTATAAACACTACTCTCGTGATCTATGTGCGGAATTTTCACATATGAAGAGGTTGACCAAGAGTGTGACAGTAGCTCGACTAAGAGTATTAGAGCTCGATCAGGAAATTGAATCATGGAGCATTCAAAACAATCTTGCCAATGTAGGTTTTAACCCCATACATAAATTACTTGCATACAAATTCTAAAACACATAAAATAAACCATGCGAGAGCATAACACATAAAACACATATACACAAATGTTTTCCCCTGGATCCCAAAACCGGGACTACCAGCTTGATTTTTCATTATGTTCCTTTCAATGTTACAATACATATTTATACATGCTGAAGCATCCAATACCATGGACCAAAAACCATCGCGTCCAAAACCATGGAACAAAAACCATCACGTCTAAAACCATGGACCAAAAACCACTGTTTCCAAAACCATGTGCAAAAACCATGCACAAAACCATAGGTAGGTCCATGCAACCTAATATAGGGTCCAAAAAACAATTCCAAGGGTGCTGCCCTGGACCTCGTAGAGGGGGCCTACCCGCCCCCCTCAAACCCCCCCTCTACACAATTAGCGTAACGAAGGGGGGGCTCCGCCCCCCCTCTAACCCCCCAGTTAACTACGTGGGCTAGTCATGGAAAGAATATAACACAACCCAACAAGCAACTACCCCACCAACGTCCTAAAGGCTCAAACGAAGGTAGTTATTCTATCTATTGTCTTTCTTATTTAATTTTTTTTTGTAAAATTAAACAAATTAATTAAAAAAAACCATGTACAAAAACCATGACAGATAATTAATTAAAAAAGCAACCATACAAAAACCATGAAAACCACAAAATAACCTTCAAAAGAACTTAAAAATCACAAAACTAACCAAGAAAACCATAAAAAACCCCTTCAAAACAATTTAGAAAACCACGAAACCAACCTAGAAAACCATAAAAAAATCCTTCAAAGCAACCTAGAAAACACTTAGAAACTGAAAAAAAAAAAAAAAAAAAACTATAATTTAGATTTCAAATTTGTTTCTTAGTTGCAATGTTTTGTTTATTAAAAGCATATTTTCTGATTTTGAATGTTAAAACCATTTTTTTCTAATTATTTTAGGTTTTAAAGTTTTTTCTTTAGAAACTTTGTGAAATACATTTTCAATTTTTCGTTATTTAAAATGGATTTTAAACTTCTAGCCAATTTGCCTAAAAATATACCCCAAAAAACTCCAAAACAGAAAGCAATGAAACTATAACCAATAAATAACTAAATTAGGAGCTTGAGATTGACATCATGAATATGGTTTCTTATGGTGAACCTCTATTTATAAAAGAAGAATTTTTGTTTTAATTTATTATTTTAAATTTCAATTAATTTATATTTTAAATATTTGTTTAATAATAAATATAGCACGATTCTAGTTTTAAAAATAAAACATTAATATTCAAAGTTAAAAATCTAATAAAAGAAATTTTGTTTATATATTTATAACATAACATAATTTTATAACTATTTATTATAGCATAAAATTATTTAACACACACACATATATAGAGCATGCTACAACATAACCATAACTATAGTTCATAACTAATATATGCTAACTATTTAATTATTTAACATGTATAACATAAAGTTATTTAACATAACAAAAACATATAACATAACTATATGTTATCGGGAAATCTAGTGTCTATGTAGAGCTGCTAGTCCCACTGAGACTGGTAGCTATCTTAGAAACAAACAAACTAAAACTACTTTCGTTTTCCTTTATGAGAAGTAGATAAGAGGGGAACAAAGGAGACCAACCTCTGTCTTGCGCTTGGTTCCTTGCTTGATTCCTCTCCCTTTTGATAGATCTTTGCCACTCGCTTCCTCGTCTACCTAGCTTCAAAGAGCACATGTGGAATCAAAGCAGCATAACGCTATCCAAGAACAGAGATCTACTATCATAAACAATATAAGACCAGATATATATTGACCACACAAATGCATATATCATTAATCATACAAGAATGTGGAGGAAAGCTTGAATAACTTTATTAATATCAAGAATAGCAAAGAGGATTACAACCAATTGTTCTGACCCAGCGTCATCCTCTCAGCAAGAAAGCCCTTCTTCCCTCATGAAAATCTTAGATCACCTAACACTATGATGTCACCCCAAGAAACCAGCAACACTTCCTTACAAGATACAAAATTCTAGCCTCCGGATCTCTGGGATGAGGGATCCATATATAGATGTTTGCAAGGGGGGTGAGTTAGCTTCTGAGATTTGATTAGCATCCTCTCTCTGATAGTTCTTGATTCCACTTGGAGATTGATGATCTCTTACTCATCCCTGGGCGAATGTAGAGAGGAAAGTGTCACAGGAGAAGTTTCTGGAAGATTCCATGATCATCCACCTCCCAAAATGACTCTAGCATTTGTCCACTCTCGCCCATCGCACCCCATATAAGGGCTTTTCAGTATGCATCACACCTCCCGTGTGCATTTAGGTGGGATGCAGTGCACTTTGACCATGGAGCAGGTGAGATGGTCCAACTTTGACCAATTCTGAGTAGCTTTTCATGGAGAACTTCTGGGAGATGATGTAATCAGCTAACCTTGTTATTTTAGGGGATGGAACAACACTTTTAGGGACTTAGGAGCACTTGGTTTATGGACACATTTGATTGGGGTTGCAGTGCCCAAAAATGTCTATAACAGTTGCCCCTAAAGCATAAGGTCGTTAATCTTTTGATGTCGGGTGAAATGCTTTATCATGAGGATCCGAAGTTTTTTCGAGCTAGAAGGCGACATGTAATAAGATACAATACAATACATTATCTTCATAATATTTTGATGATCTATCTGAGGCTGGCGTTCCCATGCTCAGCTTTATAAATTCATTTTTATGTACATAAGACAGACAATTGTCTGTGTGCAGACTGATGATTCTGGTAGAGCCATCATCCCTTAGATTGGATGATTATCTGTGCAACAATGATGTACATTTGATGTCTTTATTTTCCTAAATATATATCGCAGCCTGGATGGATGAAACTAGATTGGGGGTCTTCAATCTCGTTCGATCTTCACTCAAAGTACATGTTGGGTCCCTATAATACTAGTGATTACCCCATTACTATTGTAGTTATACCCCTTATTAATATTTGTGTGCCCCTATTGCCCCCATATTGTTATTACTGTGCCCCATAGAATCCCTCTATTGTTATTTTTGTGGCTTTATATTATTATTGTTAGGTCGGCTGGATTATATTGTGACTCCTTAGACTCCTATATATAGAAATGAGGTTTTGTCATTTGAATCATCCAAGAATTGTTCATTTATGTAATGTAAAGGAGGTTTCCCCCTCGAAGAGGCTGAATTCTAAGGCGTTGATCTATCTTTTCTATCTTTTCTTGAGCTGGTTTCATAAAATTTGGTATCGGAGCTTGGATTCTAGGGTTTCGCTGCTCCAAACAGGTCATCGTGGCATTTTCGCTATAACTTTTTTTCTGTGACGTTTCAGAAGTTGCAAAAAAAACCCATTTGGGAAGAAACCGCGCTGAACCTTGGGTCCAAATTTCAGAGCTTTTCGCACTATATTTGCAGAGATATGATCTGAGGAAGTTGGTATTTTTGCAGACTCCTGAATTACATTCCAAACAGGTGACCTGGGGAAAATCGTCATAACTTTCTTTTTGAGCATCGGATTGAAATTTCATAAGAAGGTACAGAAAGAGGACGGACTGTAGTTTTCTTTTATATATTTTTCAAAGTCAAAGGTCGAAATAGTGACACGTGGCACTTCATACAAGTTTGCTCTACTGAACTAGTCTATAATCAGGTCACTGCGGGAGATTGTGCATAACTCTTTCTTGTAGAATCCAATTTGGATCAGACTAGTGGCATTGGAAAAAGGACACAGAAGGCTACTACAGATCACAATTTCAGAACTAGATGATTCGAAATTACAGAGATACATCAGATTGAATATCAGGCTTCCAGAAAGTGAAAAAAGGTGTGTAGTTTTTTTTTTAAATTTTTGCGTAAGCTTGGTTTGAAGGAATTCAAAGGGCATAGTAAAGCATTATTATCGGTAATTGATGCCCCGAGGAAAGAAAATGCAAACACCTAGTAAGCAACCTAAAAGCTCTAGCATGACTTATGAAGAAGAGGAAGAAATGCAACATGATATAGCAAAATTACGAGACCAAGTGCAACAAGTGTCACTTGCACAAAAAGGAATAGAATCTAAGATGGATGGTTTAAAGAAAGATGTAAAAGCTAAGATGGATGGTTTAAAGAAAGGCTTATAAGCTATGATGGATGATTTGAAGATAGATTTGAAGACAGACATGGAAGAATTGAAGAAGTTGCTACAAGAAAGGATCACTAATGGTGAAAGGGTAGTAAAGGAAACTCATGATGAGAACAAAAGAAATGTTAATCATGATCCCATAGATTCTAATGTTGGATCAAAGACCCACCATATTCCAAAAATCGATATGAGGAAGTTTGATGGCAAGGATCCCGCAACATGGATATTACAGATGGAGCAATTCTTCGATCTCAATAATGTGCAAAACACACAAAAGGTACGTATGGCAACTTTATATTTGGAACCAAATCAGTTTGTATGGTATCAATGGCTTTGCTCTCGTAAACAATTTATAACTTGGGCAATTTTTACGGAAGAATTGATAGCACATTATGAGGATACAAAAAGCAACACTTTTTTTAGCCAATTGATAAGTCTCAAACAAAAGGGTTCAATAATGGAGCACATTGAGGAGTTCCAAAAATTGAACATAAGGGTAAAAGATATTCCAGAGGAGCATAGGATTGATGTGTTCATATGGTCTTTAAAGGATAATATCCAACATGATGTTCACCTTTGGGAACCTGATTCATTAGAGAAGGCATTCAGGTTAGCAAGAAAAATGGAAAGCAAAATTATGGCAACCAGGAAGCATACCACTCACAACTATAAAGACGGAAGTGTTGTTGCCCCTAGTCTTCCACAACCTATAAGGTTGACACCACAACAATTGGAAGAAAAAAGAGCAAAAGGGCTTTGTTACAGTTGTGATAGCAAATACACTAAAGGTCATAAGTGTGCTGAGAAGAAATTATTCTACATAGATTGTGAAGAGGAAGAAGAAAAGGAGCAAGAAAGGTCAAAAGAAGAGGATATACTTCAGGAACAAAGCCTAGATGAAGAAAAAATAAATCCGACCATATCTTGTAATGCATTGGCAGGAATTACCACTCCTCAAACCATCAAGATAGAAGGACAAATCAAGAAGAAAAAGGTAATAGTGTTGATTGATTCAGGAAGCACCCACAATTTTATTCATTGTAAGGTAGCAAAAGAATTGAATTGCTTCCTATATCCAGCACCAGAGTGTCAAGTGATGATTGCAAATGGAGGAACAATAAATTGCTCTGGAAAGTGCCATAATATCAAGCTATCCATGGGAGAATATGTATTGACTAGCCCAATGCTTTCCATTCCAATGGGAGGTGCTGATGTTGTACTAGGAGTCCAATGGCTACAATCCTTGGGTACAATAGCTTTTAATTTTCAAGAACTTTTCATCAAATTTTCTATGGAAGGAAAGGAAGTTGAATTAAGGGGTATTGCAGGGAAACCAGGAAAGATAATCAGCTCTAATGGTATGAAAAAGCTTCTAAAAAAGGAGCAAAGAGGTGTAATTGCACAATTATGTTCGCTAGATGTTTCCACATCGGAATCATCTATTTCTCCAGATCTCCAAAAAGTCCTGGACAATCATTCCAAGGTATTTGAGACTCCCAAAGGTCTCCCACCTATGCGTGATCATGATCATGCTATTCATCTGATTCCAGGAAGTGTTCCTCCAAACATCAGGCCGTACAGATATCCCTATGTCCAAAAGAGTGAAATTGAACGTATGGTTGCAGAAATGCTAGAGGCTGGTATAATTCAACCGAGTCAAAGTTCTTTCTCTGCTCCAGTAGTATTGGTGCACAAGAAGGATGGATCATGGCGCATGTGTCCGGATTATAGGGAGCTCAACAAGCTCACTATTAAAGATAAGTTCCCCATTCCTGTCATTGATGAATTGCATGGATCAATTTACTTCACCAAGTTGGATCTTCGTTCAGGATATCATCAAATCAGAATGAAGACTGAAGACATTCCAAAAACAACATTTAGAACTCATGAGGGTCATTATGAATTTTTGGTCATGCCTTTTGGCCTTACCAATGCACCTTCAACATTTCAAGGTTTGATGAATTCAATTTTCAAACCATTCCTTAGAAAATTTGTGTTAGTATTTTTTGATGATATACTAATCTACAACAAGTCTTGGAAGGATCATGTTGAACATGTTGACAGGGTGCTACAACTATTGGAAGAGAAACAATTATATGCAAAAAGATCCAAATGTTTCTTTGGAGTCCAGGAGGTGGAATATCTGGGTCATATTGTATCTCATGAAGGAGTTAAGGTAGACCCTAGCAAAATTAAAGCCATTAAGGAATGGAAAATCCCCACATCCATAAAGCATCTGCGGGGATTTCTCGGGTTGACAGGGTATTATCGCAAGTTTGTTAAGAATTATGGGAGAATAGCAGCACCTCTAACAACATTATTGAAGAAAGATGCATTTTCATGGACTCTGGAAGCAACAAAGGCCTTTGAACATCTTAAAGAGGCAATGTGCCAAGCACCGGTCTTAGCTACACCGGACTTCACAAAAACCTTTATTGTGGAATGTGATGCTTCAGGAAATGGAATTGGTGCTGTTCTAATGCAAGATGAAAGACCCATTGCTTTTGAAAGTCGTCCAATCAAGGGAAAGTTTTTAAGCAAAGCTATTTATGAGAAGGAAATGTTGGCAATACTCCATGCACTTAAGAAATGGCGACCCTACCTAATGGGAAGACACTTCAAGGTAAAAACGGATCATGATAGCCTTAAATACTTTTTAGAACAAAGATTATCCTCTGAAGAGAAACAAAAGTGGGTCACAAAGATGTTGGGTTATGACTTTGAAATCATCTACAAAAAAGGGAAGCAAAATGTGGTGGCAGATGCACTCTCAAGAAAGGATGAGGATGTGGAAGCATTGTTGTGTGCCATTTCTATTATCCAACCAGATTGGATAAATGAAGCAAGGGAGGAATGGAAGAATGACGAAGAAGTGTGGGCACTTATTCGAAAGTTACAACAAGATTCCAGTACGTCTGATACATTTAGCTGGCAAAATGATTCGTTATGGTACAAAGATCGCTTATACCTCTGTAAGAATTCCCAGCTAAAACAAAAGATTCTTATGGAATTGCACACTTCTCCCTTAGGAGGGCACTCAGGATTTTTAAAAACTTACCACAGGGTTAAGAAGGAATTTTTTGGGATGGCCTTAAATCAGATATTCAAAAGTTTGTGGCAGAATGTTTGGTTTTCCAACAAAATAAAGTTGAAACAATTAAGACACCGGGTCTATTACAACCTTTATCCATTCCAAGCCAACGTTGGGAGGAGGTTTCAATGGATTTTATCACAGGTTTACCCAAGTCTGAGGAAAAGAGTGTCATCATGGTGGTAGTTGACAGACTTACCAAGTATGCACACTTTTGTGCATTATCACATCCATTTAAAGCCAGTACAGTTTCTACTGCATTTATGGAAACAATTCAAAAGCTACATGGAAACCCAAAGATTATTGTAAGTGACAGAGATCCCATTTTCACTGGAAATTTTTGGACAGAATTATTTTCTTGTCTTGGTACTCAGTTAGCTCATAGCTCATCTTATCATCCTCAATCTGATGGGAAAACTGAGATAGTAAACAAATGTTTGGAAGGATATCTTCGTTTCTTTGTATCTGATAAACAGACACAATGGGTCAAATGGTTGCCTCTGGCTGAATGGTGGTATAACACTTCCTTCCATACAGCAACAAAAATGACCCCATTTATGGCACTTTATGGGTATCAACCACCATCCATCACATCATATTTAAGAGAAAATTCTAAGGTTCAGGCAGTGGAACATCACATTGAACATCAACAACAAGTCCTCCAACTCTTAAAGGATAACCTCGTGTTGGCACAGAATAGAATGAAACAACAGGCAGATCAACATCGCAGTGAAAGAAGTTTTGATGTAGGTGATTGGGTATTCCTACGACTACAACCATATAAGCAAATGTCCCTCAAGCAAGCTAAGAAGGATAATAAATTATCACCAAAGTATTATGGTCCGTACAAGGTGTTACAAAAGATTGGTACTATGGCATACAAATTGGAGCTTCCTGCAGCTTCTCGATTGCACCCAGTTTTCCATGTTTCATGTTTAAAGAAGGTTATAGGAGACAAGCTCCCAGTTCAAACAATATTGCCAGAACTTGACGAGGAAGGAAAATTATATTGGAACCGGAAGCAGTCACAGAAACAAGAACTCGACAGCTACAAAATCGATCAATTTCAGAGTATCTTATCAAGTGGAAGAACTTATCCGCTGAAGATTCCACATGGGAGGATGAGAATTTTATGCAGAAGTATCCAGAACTACTCAAGCGTTGAGGACAACACTTTTTTGAAGGAGAGGGGCATGTTGGGTCCCTATAATACTAGTGGTTACCCCATTACTATTGTAGTTATACCCCTTATTAATATTGTTGTGCCCCTATTGCCCCCATATTGTTATTATTGTGCCCCATAGAATCCCTCTATTGTTATTTTTGTGGCTTTATATTATTATTGTTAGGTCGGCTGGATTATATTGTGACTCCTTCGACTCCTATATATAGAAAGGAGGTTTTGTCATTTGAATCATCCAAGAATTGTTCATTTATGTAATGTAAAGGAGGTTTCCCCCTCGAAGAGGCTGAATTCTAAGGCGTTGATCTATCTTTTCTATCTTTTCTTGAGCTGGTTTCATAACAGTACAAGTCGATCCATGTGAGAGATGTTCTGGAGTCGAACATGGAAAGACATTGCCTGATTACCAACCAATGATGTAAGCTATTAACAGGCACGAGAGGAATCACCGATAATGATGATGATCCTTAAGGTACTACAGTACAATTCATGTGGTGTGAATAAGGGACTTGGTGTCGAACACCACGCAAAATCTTTCAGTCGAAGGCCATTGATGAAAACCTGTCGTCGGAAGTGAGAAACTTGCCATTGAAGCATGCAAGCTTCAAAGTACTAAAAGGGTTGTCCCTAATTCGACTTCTTGGATAATGAGTTGATGTCAACAAGAAGCGAACCACCATAGGAGGGCCTTAATGAATCCCACATCTATGGCATGGAATGGAGCAAATGATTTTGGAGGTGAAAACGGTCTGATGATACAGGGTTCAGGGTGGCAATCATGAAAGAAATGAGTGTGAATGTATTGCAGTGGATGAGACATAGGTGAATTCTCTAAGTGACTTCTCTTAAACATATCGGCGACACTGACATGATGGATTGGTAGTGTTAACCCCAAATATGGATGGTGTGATGGACCAATGGTGATATGACCAGTGAACGGAACAACCCAACCCGACTCGGATGCAGACGAAAGTGCCATGTTCAAGAGCGACTTGCTACCAATAAAGTTTCTTCAAGTTTTCTTCCCAATTTTTCCCCAGTCATTGCTAACCAGTACCTCTTTATTTTTTCAAGCTTGAGGAGGATAACATATTCTTGTTCTATAATTTTCCCTTCGGGAAAACCCATCGCTATGTTTTAACGAGCCTAGCGATAGTGAAACTCGTTCTTGTATGTATGGACAAGTTTGTCACTATTCGGTTTTAACGAGTTTAACGAAAAAGATAACCCGGTCCTTTTCAACTTTAGAGAGTCTAAAAGGGACGTAAAGAAAAATCCAACAATCCTTTTTCGTCATATAATCCCTTAAGTATGAAAAACTATAAAATAATACAAAAGGGATGAATTTTCAGTAATTCTAACGAGCCGAACAAACAAGCGCTCGATCTTTTTGTGTAATAATCCCTCAGGTCCAAAAAGATTAAAATCTAAAGGAGGGATAGCACTTCTGGTCACTTTAACGAGCTGGAGAGGCCAATTACTCGGCAATCTTTTCATATTTTACGAGTCAGATGAAAAGAGCTTAAAGGAGACTCTTTTTTCGAGGAACAAGTGATAAATTCGGGTAGCAGCTAATTCCAGGTAAGGTTTGGAATTTTCCAATCACGGTAGTGTCACAAGGATGGCTAACAGGATCACTCTTCGTAGCTATTCCTCAAAAAGGGTAAACAATCAAATGGAGGTGAATGATTGGCCAATACAAAGTGGAGGTGAGGTTGAGAACACAACCAAGTCTTCAAAGGTTGATGATAATGCATTCACGATGGTTATTTACTAGAAATTGGTGCATTTTTTAATGAATGAGCTTAAACTCTGGGGGAAACATTTGCTCACTGCTTATGTTTAATTTTTAACGAGCTTGAACTCCACATAAAAACTGCTCGATTCAATGGTCATTGATTACCTTGATTTTACCATTGACAACTTTGTTCCTTCAAAGGTTGTAGTGCCTATTCAATTGCTTCATCAAACTAGTTAGAAACGAATAATATATGCTTGAAAAATGAGTCAAAACACTAATATTTTACTTGAATTACGTGAAAAGTAATTTAAAAGTGGTTTTTACCTCTCATTTTACCATTTCATTTGAACTTTGGTTTGTTGGAGCTTTGGAGGTGCTTTCCCCCTTGATTTTCACTAGCCGATTCCAGGAGATTCTGTGGACGATTCTTGGCACTGTCTGGACCAGGTAAGAGCTAAACCTGAGCTCTTCAGTTTCATTCTTTCCTTTTTGAATTCTGAGCATGTTTCTTGGTTTTTCTGAGCCCCTGGGGTTTGAAGAATTCGCCCTGGCTCCATCACACCTTTCCTATATCGAAAGGTGCGATGCATGCTGGCTTGGCCATTGGCCAGTCAGCATGCATCCCACCCAGTACACTACTGGGGGTGCGATGGGCGCAAGGAGGGAAACTTGTGCACAGTTTTTCATGGAAATTTTTGCCTGTTTTTCACCAAATCAGGATCCTGACTCTTCTCTTGTTTGTTTTCAGAGATTCATTGGAGAAAAATTCTTGTTACATGGCGAGAATGTGAGCATGAAGAAGGCAACAAATCAACTTGTTGCAATATTTTCTTGATGCATGGGATCCTACCAACTAGGTGTTCCAGATTAGGGGAAAATCCATCCCTTTGACTGTCGTGGACATCTATTTTTTGACCGGCTTATCGAGGCGTGGTGCCCCTATCTCATTATCAGGTTCGACCTGTGGGGGTGAATCCGTGAGAGATTATATTCGTCGGTACTGCAGAGAGGGATCTCAACCGAGTAAGGACGACAATATCAATATTCAAGACGTCACTAACAGGTCTTTGAGGACCATTCTGTTCACTTTTTCTATACTGGCTGGTAGTGCGGCTCTTCATGTGGCCAACAGGTCTTATATGCAGTATTCCTTGGAATGCCTTGAACCAAAGGTGTTCAACTGGTGTGATGCAATACTCTCTGTGATGAAAGAACAACTTACCAAGGTAAAGAATGGAAGATTGAAGAACTTTGGTTATGGTTCTATTTTGGCTACTTTTGCCTTGGAAAAGATCCCGCTGATGCAGCTGCAGTACGTTTCACTTGGTTTACCTCCACCGACTGAGACGCGGATGCAGAGATGGGTGGACCTTATGGCCAAACATGCTGGTCAGTCCCAGGTTTCCTTTTCTGATACCTTCTTCGAGTGGTTCAATCGTCAGGAGATGGTTTTTTCCGAGTATCCATATGCTGGTATGGATTTCTGAGGTGACTCGAATTTGGTGCTGCCGACTGGCGAGCAGTGCGGTGCCATCGGTAAATTCTCTATCAGGACTAATCAAAACTCATGTGCTCATGCAAATGTTGGACTAGTTCGGCTAGTAGTACGCCTGAGAGTGCCAGCTACTACTCCAGCAGGAGAGGCTGTGGGAAGGGCTATCCTTCATGACCTTGATGTGGCTGAGACTCTTTCAGCATTGCAGGATTAGGTCGAGGGCCTCACTCTTGGTATTCTGGACGTGAGGACTAACGAGCTGCCTCTGAGGTTGCAACGACATACTACCGGCGTGCCGAGTCTATGGACTAGGCTTTTACGCATGATTGCACAGGCGGTGACTTGTTATCACCAGCATCATTAGACTAGGGTGCCCCCTAGCATTTTGAGTTTTGGGTCATCTAACCAATTTTGTCTTGGTTACAGAACATTATATGTAAACCATAAACAGTTATATATATATTTTGATTTTCTGAGTTTTATTTTGGTTAAGTTACATGATCCTGATGCAAATATTGATGAAATGATTCTTTTTATAAATTTTGCAAATGTCTATCTAACACATAATTTGCCAATGAGTCTGTTAATATGTTTAAATTTCTGGAAATATGCTGATATTGAATAGAATCAAACTGCCTTTCCAAAATCTTGACCCTTAGGGACATGCAATATATAGCTAGATTTCGGATGGAGTAGATACCAGTGAGTTGTAGGATGACGAGTTGTGAGTCTAGCCTGACGACAAGTCAGCGTATCCCATGTGTGATGGCATCAGAGAGAAGTTCTATCAACGTGCCATATTCAGCGATGTTATTTGTTAACCGACCAATGCATACCCCTCTGAAACTTATTAACTCGCCGCTTGGATAAAAAATTGCCCAGGTCGCAGAAGATAGGTTCCGCGAACTACGACTCGCTCCGTCGGCATATCCAACAAATGATTCCAATAGGTTCGACATCTGCAACAAATGTAAAAAGTGGATTACTTGAACAAAACAATTACCCTTAGCGAAAACAAAAATGTAACAAAAGCATAGGGGTTACTACACTAAATCATGCGTAGTAACGCTTAAGGTACAACCCGTTACGAGGTTGCGCCAGTGGAATCCTGTCATAATCCACTAACTCGTAGGCCCCTTTTGCTAATACACATTTAACAATATAGGGGCCCATCCACAAAGACTTGAATTTACCTTCTCCCAATTTATTGGATTCCTGATCATAAAGTAAGACCAAGTCACCTTCTGAGAAGACACGAGGTTTGACATTCTTGTCGAACTGCTCCTTGAATCGTTTCTTATGGGATTCGTTAGCCAAAGCGGCATCACGATGGGTTTCATCCAATTGGATTAGTTCCAAGAAATGAGCCTCGTCTTCTGAAGTTCTCGAGAGAAGGTCGACTACGAGTTTGAGGGACAAGATCTCACACTGAACTGGTAAGATTGCTTCTAGGCCATACACCAGTTGAAAAGGTGAAAAATCGGTTGCATTCCTTACCGATGTCTGGTATGCCCACAAGAATGAGTACAGGATCAGGTGCCAACTCCTTTTGTGGACTCCAATCATCCTTTGCAGCATCCACTTCAAGACCTTGTTGATTGCTTCAACTTGTCCATTGGCCTACGGATAATATGGAGTAGAGCTGTCGTGGGACAATCCCAATTTGGTAGCTAATTCAACCATCATGTGATTGTGAAAATGCAATCCATGATCTCTGACTATGGCCTGTGGAACGCCGAATTTGGCGACTACATGATTGAAAAAGAAAAGGGCAGTCGTTTTGCCGGTGTTGTTTAATTTAGGCATTGCCTCGGCCCATTTGGTAAAATAGTCTATCACGACTATGATATACCCATGGCATCGCCTCGGCTCATTTGGTAAAATAGTCTATCGTGACTATGATATACCCATGCCCCCCGGTCGAGGTGGGGTTAAATGTCAAGAAATCTATGCCCCATTTGGCGAATGGCCCAACAACAACTATTGATTGCAGGGGTGTGGGTGGTCTTCTGGTTTTGCTATCGAAAATTTGACATGCATGGCAACTTCTGACTGCGGTTATGAAATCTTTGAACATTGTTGGCCAGAAGTATCCTGCTCGTAAATTTTTTTGCGCTGTAGCATAACCAGATTTATGCCCCCACACGCGCCTGAATGGAAATCATTCAGGACTTTTTCGGCCTCCTCATGGGTGAGGCACCTCCTCAGAACTATATCGACAGCACGACGGTAAAGCGTATCACCGAAAATCATGTAGTCTTTTGATTGGTATTGAATACGTCTTTGTTCCAAGCGAGAGGTATTAGACCTATATTTCTGGGTTTGGAGATAGATGATTATATCTCCATACCATGGATTGCTTGAAGATATCAGAAACAAAGATTCATCCATGATGGTTTCTTCAGATGTTTCATCGTTGGACGACGATGGGAGATTGCATGGTAATTCCGCGAAAACCAGGGATTTTTTCGACTTGGATTTTACAAATTCCAGATCAAACTCTTGAAGAATTGCTATCCATTTTGAATATTTGCCCCTCAGCAACTGTCGCAACAATATATAAGTCATGGGGTTGCAATCTGACAAAATGGTAGTTTTTCGAAAGAGGACATAGTGTTGAAATCTCTGTATCGCTTGAACAGCTGCGAGAGCCATATTTTCAACGTAGGAATACTTGCTTTCTGTATCATTTAAGTTTCTACTCAAATAATATATAGGATGTTGAATTCCATTGTCTTCTTGAACTAAAACCATTGCGATGGTTGTATCCGCTACAACTAGATACAGGTTAAATTCTTTTTGATAATCAGGAGCGTACATTAATGATGCTTTCATTAGGGATTCCTTTAAAGCATCAAAGGAAGCTTGCACGACCTGATCCCAGACGAAGGGTACTTCTTTTTTCAATAGACGTATATAACCTTTAGCAAGTTCGGCATAATTTGGAATGAACCTCCCCAGAAAGTTTGCTTTCCCTTGGAGTTTCTGAATCTAAAGCAAATTTGAAGGTGGAGGCAGCTTTATGATTCCCTGAACCTTACATGGGTTGAGACGAATCCCGTCCTTTGAGACTACAAAGCCAAGCAAACAACCAGAACTGACACAGAACACACATTTGTGTGGATTGAGTCGTATCTTGTAGTGTCGGCAACGTAGAAATATCGCTCTCAAATGCTGCAGATGATCGGTCTGCTTTCGCAAATGAGCCGGAAGATCGTTGAGATATGGTTGAACGATGTTTTTGATGTCATGGAAGGCATAATTCATTGCCCTCTGAAATGTTTCCCCTGTGTTCTTTAAACCAAAGGGTAACTTGCGATATGCAAATGTGCCCCACGGACAAATAAATGCAGTCTTTGACTGGTCCTGTGGGCGGATATTTATTTGATTATACCCGAAGAATCCATCCATAAATGAAAAGATTTCATATCCGGCGCATTCATCAATTATCTGGTCAATAAAGGGTGTAGGGTAGTTGTCTTTTGGACAAGCTTGATTTACATCCCTATAATCGACACACACTCTAATCGTTCCTTGTTTTTTCATTACAGGAACAATGTTTGATACCCAATCGGTTAGAAGAA
The DNA here is from genome assembly GCA_031772625.1 of Pinus tabuliformis. NCBI lineage: Eukaryota > Viridiplantae > Streptophyta > Pinopsida > Pinales > Pinaceae > Pinus > Pinus tabuliformis. The sequence goes on from CM062809.1 coordinate 519,019,548, forward strand.
CCAGGTAAATAAAACCAGCATGGAGAATTTTTTCAACTTCTGCCTTGACGGAAATGGCTTTCTTGGGGTGCACCTACCATACCTGTTGTCTTACTGGTTTGACATCTGGATACATCTTTATTTCGTGTTCAACTATACTTGAGTCAATGCCTGGCATTTCATCATATGACCAAGCAAAGACATCTCTTAATTCACGAAAAAGAGCTTTGTATATTTCCAGTTCTGAAGGAGAACAACATTTGCCAACATAAATATTCTCTACAACATCTGTTTTGGTCGAGATATTTATGGCGATAGTCTCTTCGATATTGGACAAGTTTCGCTCGGAATCCACCGTGTTTACAGTATTTGATAGGAAATCAAAAACTGAAGGATGATGAAGGTCATCAGGAGTATCTTCTTGATAATCCGAAAGATGGGAACGATGGTGGTAATATTCCCATGGCGCCCCGTCATTTATCATTGACTGAACAATTCCTTCGTCTGTGTAATGCACTTGTGACCAAGGATCTGAAGGGATGCCATATTCCTTAGACCTCTATCTAAACGCTTGATGAGCGTTGATTTGGGTTTGCCTCCCATGCCAAAAACATTGATTGCTACAATATTTCTAGTGGGCTTGGAGGCAATACTTGCAGATGATCCATGCTAATATCGTTTTCTGAGATCTTTTGAATAGAAGATATCATATTGCAGGTTCCTACCGTTGCTACTTCCGCCAGATTGATTAGAGGTGGGAGGGAAAAATTCCCCATTAGTATAGGGTCTTTTAGTAGGCCTACTCCGATATTTTGAAGTGAAAGGGGGCTTCCATGGATCATCGGAATGCTTCCCGTAACTTCGGAACTATTGGGGAGAAATGTTTGTTGGTCAATGATTGTAATTCCCCCTTGAAAGGGAAATGCAATCTTCCTAAAGTAGGTCGACACAATCGCAACAATAGAATATATCCAGGGCCTTCCGAGTAGGATGTTGTAATCTAGGTTTCTGTCGATTACTTCAACATCTATTTCTACTGTTTTCCCCCCCAGTTCAACTTGCAAGTTACTTAAAATCCCATATGGGGTATATGTTCGTCCATCAAATGCTTTTAATGTCGTTGAAGATCGCGACAAGGTTGGAGATCCTAAAGTTTTCCAACAACTCATCGACATAATACATGTAGATGCCCCCTCATCAATAATTGTTCGATGAACAGTTTTGTTGAGGGATTTCACTTGTATGAGGAAAGCTAGTTGAGCTGGTAATTAAGGATCATATCCTTTGTGATTAAAGGACACAAGATTAGAATCCTTTGGGTCAATCCCACCTATTGGTGATAATAAAGCCTGCTTTTCGGAGGGGCAATTTTGCAGTACCTCAAGTGTTGACATAGCGGATGGCGATTGGGCCAGATCTTCCACTATATTATAATGTTGTGCTGCTCTGGCATGAGGATTAAATGTTGACTTGTGTACTAATCTCTTTGGCGGTTCTATTGTTAGCTCTGGAATGACAGGCGGCGCAACTTTTGTCGAAGTTGTTGTTGAACTACTAGGTTGATCTTTATCCTTGTTGTTCAATAGCTGTGGATTCCCGTAATCTTTATTTCTTGTCGTTATCAAAGCATCATTTTGCTGTTTCGAAACTGACAACACCAGTACTTGGGATGGGGAAGCATTATCACTAGCAACCAGATTTGTTCCTGGATTTGGAAATGGATCAGTTAATACCGCCAAGGTTTTTGAATTCTTGAAGAATTTTTTAAGTTCAGCTTTATAGGGACAATATTTTACCCAATGATCCTCATCACATATAAGACATGGACGATTTGGTTTCTTGTTTCTAGAAGGGTTTGCAGAAGATTTTTCAGGTGATGATTCCTCCTGTTTCTTCTTCTTCCCTTTGTTTTTATTCTTGCCTCCTGGTTGCTTCATTTCTTTGCCTTTGTTAGTTGAGACGACATTTACTTCTGAGGCGAGAAGTTCTTCTTTGCATTTTGACTAGAAATCTTATGGGCCTTTTTAGATGTAGCCTTTGTTGATTTCGTGTCTGTCATACCAATCATGCCATCGCTAGCATGAGAGTCATTGTTTGATTTAGGAGGAGGAGGAACGAAAAATTCCAGTCTGGGAGCATCAGGGATTTTATCGTAGAGCGTGCCAGACTGAGTATAAATCAACTCTAAATATTGCGCACGAGAAATAACTTACTCTTTAGTGACGACTCCTCTCTTTGCCACATCTTCTGTAATGGCAGGTAATAATGACTTAATAAACCATTCAACTAAAAGTTGATCAGGAACATACGTTCTTACCATTCTACGACGACGTCGGCACTCATGAATATGATCGGATATGTGAGTGGTCGTCGTTTGCTTGAAATTGGTAAGAAGTTCTATTCCTATTTCGTACCTTATGGGTAACTGAAAATGGGTTAAAAAGGTTGTGGCTAGGGTACTGAAGTTATCAAACGAAGCTCTAGATAATTTGATATACCATTTTGCTGCTGGACCAGTTAACGTTCTCTGAAAAAGGTGAAGCCTAATTGAATCATCGTTTAGGGTGTTTGATGAGCACCACAGATGAAAGGTCATCACATGATTTGACGGGTCTTCACCCGAATTTCCATTAAATTTAGGAATATCTAATGGCCACCAAGGGGCTAAGCAATTGGATCGTTCGTTAGCCGATTAGATCCGGTAACTCTAAAGTCGCCACGAAGGGTAACTGTTGATTCAGGTTTGGCGAAGCATACCCAGGATAATATGGAATCGCCTGGGCAGTTGGTCTTTGCATACCAGCATAATGCATTTGATGCTAGTAACTTTGGTAAGGTTGATGGGCATCACCATTATAGAATGGTTGATTTTGACCGTTTTGAATATACGGCTGCCCATTATTTGCAAAGATTTGTTGCTCAGATCCTTGGTAAACTTGTTGGAATTGCGGTTGTTGATATTGCACTAGCCATGGTTTTGAAGCCATGTGTTATTGTCCAATACTGGCTGTTTGACCAAGATGAGGGGTAATTGTACGCATTTGGGCCTGTGTCATTCGACTAGTTGGCGATTGTGGTTGAGTTGCAGGGATAAGAGGTTGTTGCATTACAACCTGAGAAACCTGAGGTTGGCATACAATAGGCAACACTTGTACTTGCGACACCGTCACAATAGCCAACGTAGTTGGTATATTTGACATAGGTAAACATTGTTGCATCGAGTATACAACTCTTGGTTGTTGAGGTAGTATTGGCACCCAACTGCTAGATGTAATTCTAGCATAACCTGAATTTTGTTGTGAACTCTCATATGGTTGTCGTCCCGGAGGAGACAATGAAAGGGTACATTGCCCCCCATACGACGGTAATCTGGTACTTAAAGGAATGGTTTGCCCTTGAGGACCGGACTGCCCAAATTGACACGGTGAAGGATCAATTTGCTGAGACTCAACATAAGAGTTTCCGGGTATTACTCCAAATGAACAAACGGGAATGGACCATACTGTCGAAATAGCCCCTGAGTGGGCCCCATCTAGCGATTGAGAGCTAGTTGGGACAGATGGTATGTCGGCGAACATTTTTGGAGTGACAACAGGAATTTGTGTCGTCGTTGTGTCAGATGACATAGTCCTAGATGTCGACGGTTGTTCAGATATTTCTAGTCTATCCAAAAGATTTCTTAGCGATTCTACAAGGGCTTCTGATAACGGTAGACTAATTTCTGGTGAAGAAGGATACAGGGTGATCCCGACTCCAGATTGCGATGGAGTACTAGATGGAGGATCCTCCAGAATCTCTTCTATAGCAATCAGACCAGGTGGAAGAGGTAGACCGTCAGGTTCGTAAAATATTTCCGGTGTCGAAGAAGGTATAGATTCTACAGCGATAGATGTTTGGGGAATAACACCTTCCGAATCAGCTGTAGATGGAGCTGGTTCAGTAATATAAGTGTTTACCTTCACACTAGGATCAGCTCTACTGTCCTTTGGTGGCTGCAGAACTTCTTCTATAAAGGTATGGATACAAGAAATGTTTGGAGTAACCGGAGTCTCCGATGGTGTTGGAACACTTGTTCTAACTTTACCAGGGGATTTCGAACCGGTTAAATGAGTTCGCTTCATCCGTAACAGTTTTGATTCTAGAGACAAAGATAGTTGACTCATAAGCCTCCGCGAATGACAGGGTTTCAATTGACTTTCTTACATGATTGCGGATTACTCGATCAACTAAAAATCAAGGGGAAATATGTTTCTGAATTAAATGAATTTTAGACGCTTTGACACAACTTGTTTTTTCAATTTTTAAGAGTCGAGAAAAAACAAAAGATGACTCTAGTTGCCTTCTATTTTTAATGAGCCTGAAGTGACAAGTGATCGGATGGACCTTTTCCTTTAAGGAGTCTGAAAAGGAATGAAAGAGACTACTCTGGAAATCTAGACAGAGGGATTACCAAACCAATCACAAAACTGCAGAATACTTTTTACGGTACAGCATTCAATCTTCCCGAATGTTGTGTTCAGTGCATTGCGATCGATAGGGCGGCAGACACGGATTCCTATGGATAAAGGATATAGCCTATTGTGGTCTCCCAATATATACTCGATGGTACGTGGGAGCACAAGTCTGTACTGGCACTTATCGTCTCAAAGTGGAGGAATCACCCAACTAGCAATGAAAACAACAGTTACCAGGCTTTACGACATCGGAATATGTCTCTAGCCTAGACTTCTAAATGTTATGCGTTAGGTTCCAAAGCGTTTTTAGATTCATTAAATTTATTTTACAGTTGATCTTGTTTAAAAAATTTGCCTTTCAGGTTCACCGCGTGATGTAGATATACAATTTCTAAAATGCAATCTAAGATGATAAACAATCGTTTAATCTTCTTTTTGCAATGAAAATCCTAGCTACTAAAGAAAGAGAGATGATATTCTTTCAACATAGAGCAGAGAGCACACACTATATGCACTGTCCTAAATCAAACCAACAAACTGTCTAAATGCAAATGCACATGCATGTATTTGTTTTCAGCCTTCTTAATGTGTGAATGATAAAAAGAAAGCTAAGCGCAAATCTGAATTATTTTTCAAAGCGACATTACTAACAAGCTTCTTTTCAGGACAAAATGAAGACAATGACGACACTTTGCAATTTGGAATTGAAAAATTTCTTTCGACACTTGAAAAACTACTAATTCAAATCAAATACAAGAGTAACAGTGTAATCGAATATCAAGAACAATTGGATTCTCTTCTATGACTGAAAACGACACTTGTGACACTTCCAAATCAAGAAACGACAGTTCAATTACGCTACTTCTTTGTAAAAGAGAACTGAAAATGGCTCACAATACATAAAAACATTTACAGTTCTTTGCACAATGGAGGCAAAATAATGGCAAGGAAGGGGGTTTCCAACAGAGGTATACTGACTACAGACAGCAAAACTCCTGAATAGAGCTGAAAAGAGTGAAGAATAACCAAAGTTTGGAGGTAAAATTGGCCTTTTCTGATCAGCGCACCTGTTACAGAGGGATTCCAGTATGCATCCCACCTACAGCAGACGAGAAGTGTGATGCATACTCATATCCTTGAAGAGAGGGTGCGATGGTGTAGTGCGAAACTTTTGATCCAGTTCTTGATCACAGTTTGCAGCACAGTTCAGGGATTTAGGCCGAGCAAGTGATAACCAGTAAATAAATAATAGGGGTGGATCTAAGGAGGTTACTAGAGCCACCACAAGGGAAATTAGAGAGTTTCTAAATCGATTGTTCAGTTCATAAACAAAACTCGGAGATAGACTGAAGCAGCATTGATCTACTTTGCACTTGCATAGCAAATGCAGTTCGAAGGCTAGTTGGCTTGACTTCAGGCTCTGTCTATAAGTTTATAAAGCAAACAAATATAGACAAACAAACAATCTATTCTCTCCCCAGTGGAGTCGCCATTTTGTTATCGGGAAATCTAGTGTCTATGCAGAGCTGCTAGTCCCACTAAGACTGGTAGCTATCTTAGAAACAAACAAACTAAAACTACTTTCGTTTTCCTTTATGAGAAGTAGATAAGAGGGGAACAAAGGAGACCAACCTCTGTCTTGCACTTGGTTCCTTGCTTGATTCCTCTCCCTTCTGATAGATCTTTGCCACTTGCTTCCTCGTCTACCCAGCTTCAAAGAGCACCTGTGGAATCAAAGCAGCATAACACTATCCAAGAACAGAGATCTACTATCATAAACAATATAGGACCAGATATATATTGACCACACAAATGCATATATCATCAATCATACAAGAATGTGGAGGAAAACTTGAATAGCTTTATTAATATCAAGAATAGCAAAGAGGATTACAACCAATTTTTCTGACCCAGCATCATCCTATCAGCAAGAAAGCCCTTCTCCACCTCATGAAAAGATTAGATCACCCAACACTATGATGTTATCCCAAGAAACCAGCAACACTTCCTTACAAGATACAAAATTCTAGCCTCGGGATCTCTGGGATGAGGGATCCATATATAGATGTTTGCAAGGGGGTGAGTTAGCTTCTGAGATTTGATTAGTGTCCTCTCTCTAATATTTCTTGATTCCACTTGGAGATTGATGATCTCTTACTCATCCTTGGCGAATTCAGAGAGGCAAGTGTCACAGGAGAAGTTTCTAGAAGATTCCATGATCATCCACCTCGCAAATTGACTCTGCCATTTGTCCACTCTCGCCCATCGCACCCCATAGAAGGGCTTTTCAATATGCATCGCACCTCTCGTGTGCATTTCGGTGTGATGCAGCGCACTTTGACCATGGAGCAGGTGAGATGGTCCAACTTTGACTAGTTCTGAGTAGTTTTTCATGGAGAACTTCTGGGAGATGATGTAATCAGCTGACCTTGTTCTTTTAGGGGATGGAACAACACTTTTAGGGACTTAGGAGCCCTTTTTTTATGGACATGTTTGATTGGGGTTGTAGTGCCCAAAAATGTCTATAACACTATAACTATTACAAAATTATGTAACTATATAATTATATAAATATAACTATATATTTAACTAGATTATAAATTTATAACATATCACATAGCTAGATATATTATAGTTCTTTATATATTGTTTATAACATAACATATATATATATATATATATAAAAGATAATTCTATAACTATTTATCATAGCATGAAGTTATTTCACATAGCATATGTAACATGTATTGTGCATAACTATAATATAATATAACTATAACAGTTAGCATAGCATAATTATTTAAAACATAACACACACAAACATATAAGTTCATGTTTCAACAATGTTTGATTGATAGATACATTAAATTCATCATGAAACGTGCATTTGATCTAGTGAATAAAAGCATTTAGACTGTTTTCTAAATTGTACCATATTGTTCATTATGTAGTGTGTTGTATAAGAAATATTGTCTTCATGTGCTTGCAACTAGTATATGTTAGGTTTCAAAGTCAAACATTAAGAACTTAAAGTCTATTGTATTAATTGATTGGCATGGAATCTTATTAGCTTTGTAAATAGGTTTATTTCAGATTTTTACATATATCATTACTTATTTATGCATTATGAATAAAATGCATTATTTAGAAACAATAAAAAGTGTTGAGGTAGATTTGATTACTTCTTTCGATTGTGTTTACATGGAACTCAATAGTTTGGTTCATAAATTATCAAAAAATGGACTCTAAACTTTAGGATTTAGGATAGAATATTCTGCTTGAGTTTAGAAATGATTTTTTTGTCCATTTTTTTCATGGGTTAGTTTATATGTATTGTATGTATTGTATGTAATATGCTGAGGCATCCCATATACACACCCAAATTGCAAGCCATAGAAGTGCAAGAGGTTCCGTTATACATGGTTAGGCTCATGATATATCATGTAGCCCACTGAAATTTCATATTACCCTCATAGATCCTACCTCCGACGCAAGTCGGAGTGTCAGAGGCAATGTTTCTGTCTTTATTGATGAGGCTGTTGCATCTAGTGGATCTTCCTCACTTATTTCAGATACACCTCTTGCATTTTTAAATTGTCTTTAAGATTCATGTGTTTATGTCTTGAAATTATCTTTAGTTTTTAAATTGTCTTCAACTAATGTGTCTAAATTCATGTATATGTTATTATGCTTGTATTTCGTTAATTATATATATGTTAAATTATGCTTATGATTTACAAACTCTCAACATGCCAAAGTTGAGGATCAAAGTACAGCATCAATCCCTCCGTGGGAAGATGCTATAAATCATATCACATTAGACGATGTTATGACCTATCATACAGAATCCCCGCGAATTCAACAAATCATCTTACATTGTCTTTTATGTTGGATAACATCAATAAGTTGCTCGAGACATACTGGAGGTCCAGCCCACATATCCATAGATTACACTCCATACAAAGAATTAGGAGGAATGAGGTTAGAGGCCCAAATTCTTGGGAGGTTGTGAAAGAGGTGACCAAGGACATTGATGTTCATGGGGAGTTGTTTGACAACTGTCTTAATTTCCCTACTAGACATAGAGGTATGATTCCATTAAAATATTTTAGGAATGTTAATGCAACCCCTTTTGTGTGTAATAGATACATTAGATCTTGGTGCCAGTACCCCTACCATGACCAGGTCGCCATTTATTTTTCCAAGAATTTATATGCAAATTTCGTGTTACATATGAGACTGGATTACACTAATACCAGATCTCATTATTATGGACCCAACTTGGGACATACCTATGAGCGCAAGGGGGCTTGCAGGGACCCTGTGCATGTACCACCACCTTCGAGATTCTTTCCACTACAATCACAGAGCTTGGTATTACCGATATAGCTAGAGGATTTTTCGCCACTCAGTGGTGAGACCAGGGAGACTATTACATACATGATATAGATGTCACTGGCCAAAACGTGGGTGCATTGGATGGAGAGACTAGAGGACCACCACCATTTCCTTGTGATCCACCAATGCCCTTATATGATGATGCATTTCTCACGAGTTTACCCTTTCACTATATGTTGATATATACATGTATGTATCCTGACGCCATTCGAGATACCTGGAGGGTGCATGGCTTGTGTGACACAGACTAGGTACATATATATACAAAACTTGACTCTTATTGTCAAATTATGCATAATTATTTATATTAAAATTTCTAGTTCAAATTATATTACATTTATATTAATAAATTCATAATGACATGTAAACACATCCCAAATACATGGATGAGCTTCTAAGGTCATCTGAGGGGGCAATTGATAATCCAGACCATCCTCAACTAGAGCATGTTTCCGTGGATTCTCATCCACCTCCACCTCCACCTTATATGTTCAGTAATGTGGAGGAGATTCACTATGTACAACCACATGGACCAATAGTTGGGGTAAACTTTTGTATTCCTAATATTTCAAAATTTGTTTTTAAGTTACACATATATGCTAATTAATTTGTAGACTAATTATAATATTTTATTTCCATTGTGTACATAGATCCATATGCAGAGTGTCGTTGATGTGCATACATGAGTGGGATGCTTGGTTTAGATGCATTGATGATGCAGGTCCATCAATGCATGCCCCATTAATCATTGAACCACAAGCAGGGGAGAACCAAATCAAGATTCATGATCAGACCCCCATCATATATGACTTTCATTTGGACTCAACTAAGGTTAGTAGATTCATCTATATGTAATTAAAAATGTGGTTCAAATAATTATCTAATTAGTTCTAATTTGAATGTGTGATATTGCAGTACCATCTCATGGACACTTACCTTGTGTGGCAGAACTCTTATAGGAGTTTTGATGGTACTTATAGTGTCATAGTTTGTATATTTTCAGGCTCATTTCATAGGGCACATTCACATATGTGATGCAGAATTTGTATATTTTCATACATGGAAAATTTATGGATGTACATCATGGACTAGTCTATGGATGCTTATTATTTTAGTTTATGGATGTTGATGTGATATTTGTAATTTGTACATATTTTCTTATTGATAAATTATTGATACTTGTATTCACTATTTCAGTTTATGGATTTCTATTAATCTTGTTTATGGATGCTTGTTATTTTTTTATGTTTATGTATCTATTAAAATTATTTCGCTAATTTAATATTTTTCTATATAGTATAACTTTTATTAGTAAAATATATGTTCAATTTTGATTTCTAGTTTCATAGACTAAGAAAATAAGTACAATATTAAGTTATGATGCAATTCACTTTGATACTTAAAATGAACTAACATATATCATGTATGAATTTAACATTGAACATGGAAAGAATTCCAATCATGCTTCACATTGGCTTGTAGAAAGTGTCTTATAGTATAATCAACCTATATATTATTACAATTAAATTTTAAAAATAAATTATTTGAATCATAAAGTCATCCATATTATATATGTGTGTGTATGTGTGTGTGTGTGTGTGTGCTTGTGTGAAAAACTTTGTGACTCACCCATATACCATTGATAATCAATCTCTTATCTTAAGGTTCAATTAAAAAAGACAAACATGATTGAAATAAGTTTTATTAAATTTTAATAAAATATATCATGTAAGCAAAAAATAGGCTTTATTCATCATTATTTATTTTGATATTATCTACAAGAGCTTAGTCATCACATGATATAAGTCAACCGTATTGAAATTTAATATATAATTCAAAGAAAATATATAACAATATTTCTATAATTTTATATAATGTTATCAAATTTCATAAATTTACAAGTAGTTATCCAAGTATTTCAATCGATTACTTAGGATGGAAATAAGTTTTATTCAATTTTTAAGAACTCAAATATGATTGAAATTAATTCTATAATCAATTTTAAAAGATGTGGAGACGTAATAGTTACACATACAAGTTTTATTCAATTTTATATTGTTTGAGGTTATTTACAAAAGCTTAGTCATAATGCACATCGTCAATATTTTTTTTGTGCTTACGCTTAAATGAATGCACAATGTTAAACTAATTACCTTGAAATTAGTGTACGCCATATATCTAGTTACATCAAATTAGAAATAAACATCTTCACTAAAATCAATGAATCTAATGCAAGCAATCAAATAGGATGAGAAATCAAAATCTACACTAAAAACAATGTAAACTTTGAAATGAGAAATATAAACTCAAAATGAGAACTCTAGCCAAATCCCCCAAAAAAACATGAAAAACAGTGCTAAAAACGAAAGTGTGTATACTGGAAAGATGCTTTTTTTTAAGGGTTAATTTTAAACATATTTAAAAATTGGTGGTAAAACCAATTATTTTTGTGCAAAAATCAATTGTTTTTGATGAAAAACACACACTAATGTTTTTGGTAGAATAAATTTTTTCTTTCCCAGGTATAATTTCAACATTTTTTAATAATGATGATAAAGATAAAATAATGGGATTCAAAACACATTGAAATTCCATCAGTTTTCATCCATGTTGTTAAACATATAATAACACGACACTAAAGATCGATAAAATTCTAATTGTTTTCAACCATAATATTAAAGATAAAAAAAAAATAGAAAAATTTCAACCATATAATTAAAAAAAATCTAAGTTTTCAACACATTTAAACCATAACATTATGAACAAATTACATGACTAAATTAATCAAAATGAAAATACTTGTAGATTGAATGAAACATAAATTGTATCTCTAAGTTATTGTTTCATTGTAGATATTCTAAGCAATAAAACTCATCATAATTAAAACATATAATCCAACAAACATAAAAATGACTCATAACTTCATTTAACATCATATGGAAATCAAATTTCTTATTTCAAGATACGATGCAAACATCAGTTATATAAATTGTCTTAGAAAATTATTCAAAATCACTCATATTTTCTTGCACACCATCAGAATTCACATCTTCAGATGAATTACTAGATGCAGATGAAGATGTTCCATATTCTTCTCTTTCATCAACTAGTGCCCATCTGAGTCCACATGCATGCTCACCATTTCAGGTTTCAAAATTCTTCTAGATCTACGACTGGTTTCAGCAACCTCCCATCTCAACACTATTTCTTCTGGTAACAACCTCTTCAGAATCTCTATCATCTTGAAGTGGGGTTTCTCTCTTTGTTAAATTGAATTCATAAATAAGTATTCCAACATCCTCCAATTTTAAGAGGTTTGTGCGTTGACAATTTATATTTGTACCTTTTCCTATTTTCTTTCCGCGAATCTTTTTATCAACTACCATTTTTGGCTTGTACACACCATTCAGTGGGTGTGTATTTTTGGCATACCAATATACTTCAAGACCTACAACATCTTCATTTTCTGTAATGACCTTTATAATCTTAGCAACCCATAATGGATAGCCATTGTCCATTTACTAGCACTACGATCATGCAACCCTCCTTAATATCTTGTACTAAACCTCCGTAAAGGTATTCCATAGATTTACATTGAGCATGAGATCTTTTGGAACAAATATACATCTCTTTCCTCTACCTATGAAGAATTAATAATACCTTGAGATTGTTTTTGTTCAACAATGTTTCTTTCCTCATGCTCATTTGACACAATTTGTGGCCAAATAAATGCATTTTTCAAAGATATATCTTCATTTGTTGTCCTTGAAATGATATCACTTTGATTATTGAAAAAATACTTCCACCAAATTGAATCAGCGATGTCAAAGTACTCATATGTATATCTAATATATTTTTTAATTTCTTCCAAGAAATTAGAATAATTTATATCTCTATTTTGCCTACATGCATTATGAGCTTCAAAAACTGGTTTTAATAACAATATATTTGATGCAAATATTGGATGATCTGGAATGAACTTCAAAAATACCAAACCAGATGGTGATGCCCATTCTGCAGTAGTTGAATACTTCTTGCCCCATATTAGTGTTTTCCCATCAATGTTTTTGATACGAAATTGATGTTGGAAGCTAATGTCATTAAGTTATTCAATGCATTTATCCTCTCCATGTGATCCTAGAATAAACATTCACATGTCAACAATTTCTTCCCATACATCAAAAATAGTCTCTAGCATGTATGATTTCTTAATACATTCAATTAATGATGGTAAGATCCCAACATCCTTCCTCCTCAGTGTGACTGAAAAACGACTGAACATTTGATCAATATGGTCATGAGTGTGCCCAGCAAGGAGGAACCCAACCTTTACTTTATGAAAAATTCTCAATTCAACAAGCATGTTTAGATATCAAAAAATAATCTAATTTTTGTTTTCACGACAAGTGTTTTCCAATTATAGATACAAAACTTCAGGAAGATTACCATACCAGTAATAAAGCACACCATGAATTATGGTTATTGTCAGATTTGCATCATTATGAATATTTGGAGCTGTGAAGTATATCCTTGGAAACATTTTTCCATTCAAGACCATACAACTAACCAAGTCATACTGAATAAAATTTTCCTCCTGTAAATTTTTGGGTGTGCAAACAAAATGTGGTAGAAGAGTTTTCTTCTGGTCCATACCATCAATTATCAAACCCAAATATTTATTTGGATTATCATAACACTTCTTTTGATGCTTGTACACCTTTTTCATTTCACTTGTTTGTTGTTCACGATGCTCTTGAAGGACTTTGACAATGGAATCTACACAACGTAAAAGACAATCATTAATAAATACGTTTTCATAGTTGATGACTATACAATTTTAAAAATTAATGTTATGAATTCTTACCTCTTTCTGCCCCTTCACATTTATCCTTTTTTATTTAAGAGAAGCACATGCACCACAAACCCCCATCCTTGTCTTCTTAGGAATACAGATATTGTTGAATTCCTTCTTCCATTTCTTCACAAAATATTTATATGTAATAAATCAACCATTTCCATCAACACCTTCTCTATATTCTTTGTATAAGTTGTATATTTCTTATCTTGAGAAATTATCCAGAATATGTTTTGTATCTCTATTTGGCATACACTCTCCATGATTTGAAAATAAGTCTTTCATCCATGACATTACAGTATTTGATAATGATCCAAACTATCATTTATGACGTACTTCTGAATAAAATGTCTGATCCTTTTCCAAATTTTATGTTATAAAATTATATATTACAAAGCAATGGAACACATAAAATATTGCAGAAATATAATCATAGAAAATTCATAAAACAAGAGAGACACAGATATACATGGTTCACCCAGTTTGGGCTACGTCCATGGAGAAACAACCAGTCCTTCCTTTTATATTATCCAGCAAAATTTAAAGAGATACAACCTACAATAGATCCGCTGTAACACCCTCTTCGCTCTCAATATCCTCTCTCTTCCTCACTCAGAATACAGATCTACATAGATGTTATACAATTCCCTCATATATAGTGAGGGGTTTTCTTCTAGGGAAAAATACCCTAAACTAAACATAGCTTCTACCGTTAGATCATCTGCCTAATGAACGACCCAGATTGACTAGAAATTACTTGACTTTTACAAGGCAATTTTACATCTATTTTTAGCTTCAGGGGATCACTGGCCCCCAGACCCCCAGCCGGGGGGGATCGCCCCCCCTCCGAACCCCCACGGGGGGGACAAGTCCCCCCTGCACCCCCCTCGCATGGAGGGGTGTACAATCTTCCTAGGGTATACATCCGATTGAGACCTTTGAATATAAAAGATAATCAGGCTCCACACCCAACAATCTCCCACTGAGATACTGATTATAGCAACTCCACCACTGCTTCATTTGCTAGACAATGACACCAGTTTGGACCTGGTTATTTCTTATCTTCTTCATCATACTTGGAGACCAACTGAAATTGAGCAGATTCTCAGTTTCTCCCTGGTTACAACTTTTGTTAGCATATCTGCAGGATTCTAGCTAGTGTGTATCTTTTCCAGCTTCAACTGTCCATCTTCCAATGCTGACCGTATGAAATGGTACTTGAGATGTATATGTTTAGTCTTGGAATGAAATGCAGATTTCTTTGCAAGATGTATGGCACTCTAGTTGTCATTGTATAACTTGCCCAACTCCTGCTTCTTACCTAATTCATCCAGAAACCTTTGTAACCAATTCATTTCTTTACTAGCCTCTGTAGCAGCAACATACTCTGCTTCTATTATTGAAAGTGCAATAACACTTTGGATTTTTGAAATCAATTGACAGTTATTCCCTACAGTAAATACATATCCTGTAGTGCTCCTCTTGTTATCTTTGTCACCTGCCATATCTGCATCAACATATCCCTGTAGAGCAATGTTTGAACCACCAAAGCATAATGCTTGATTTGGGGTACCTCTCAAATACCTGAGAATCCAATTCATCAACATCCAATGTTCTTTTCCTAGATTGTTCATGTACCTGCTTACAACTCCCATTGCATGTGCAATATTAGGCCTTGTGTAGACCATTGCATAAATTAAGCTTCCAAATGCTGATGCATATGGAACTTTAGACATATGAGCCATTTCTTCCTAAGTCTTGGGACACGCCTCCTTACTAAATTTGAAATGGCTAGCCAAAGGTATACTAACTAGTTTTTCATACTACATATTAAACCTTTTCAACACCTTTTCTACGTACTCACTTTGAGACAATGTTAATTTGTGATTCTTCCGGTCTCTAGTTATTCTCATGCCAAGAATTTGTTTTGCAGCACCCAAATCCTTCATTGCAAATGAGTTTGCCAATTTCCTTTTGAGCACATTTATTTCCTGCATGTTAGAACTTGCAATAAGCATGTCATCTACATACAATAACAATATAATATCATTGCCATCATTTTTCCTTTCGAGATAAACACAATGATCAGAGTGAGACCTAGTATAACCTTGTTCAGACATAAACCTGTCAAATTTTAGATACCACTACCTTGGAGCCTGTTTTAATCCATACAAGCTCTTCTTCAACTTGCACACTAGTTTCTCCTTCCCTTTTACCTCATATCCTTGTGGTTGCTGCATATATATCTCTTCCTCCAAATCCCCATGGAGAAAGGTTGTCTTTACATCTAACTTCTCAAGATGCAAATCTTCAGCTACTACTAGACTTAGAATAGTTCTGATTGAAGTCATTTTCACAACAGGAGAAAATATCTCATCAAAGTCTATACCCTTTTTCTGTTCAAACCCTTTCACCACAAGTCTAGCTTTATACCTTTTTCTACCTCCATCTTCTTCCCTCAACTTGTAAACCCATTCTACAATGTTGTTTTACCTGCAGGCAACCTGACTAAGTCCCAAGTCTAGTTATGTGCTGAGGAGTCCATCTCTTCTCTCATGGCTTGCTCCCACTTCTTCCTGGTTTCTACCTGTACTTCTTCTTCATAACATTCTGGTTCACTAGAATTAGTCAACAATACATTATATAATGAAGGAGAGTATCATTTAGGGGGTATACTTATCCTGGTATATCTTCTAACACCACTTTCAGGTGCTTGAAGTGCTTGTCGATGTTGTGGTTGTTGTTCTGGTTGTTGATCATTATGATTTTCAGGCACCATCACTTTTCCTGTGATATCGTCAAGCACTGTGTATTCTGTTATGAAACCAGCTCACAAAAAGATAGAAAAGAGAGATCCACGCCTTAGAATTCAGCCTCTTCGAGGGGGCAACCTCCTTTACATTACATAAATGAACAATTCTTGGATGATACAAATGACAAAACCTCCTTTCTATATATAGGAGTCTAAGGAGTCACAATATAATCCAGCCGACCTAACAATAATAATATAAAGCCACAAAAATAACAATAGAGGGATTCTATGGGGCACAGAAATAACAATATGGGGGTAATAGGGGCACAACAATATAAATAAGGGTATAACTACAATAGTAATGGGGTAATCACTAGTATTATAGGGACCCAACATGCCCCTCTCCTTCAAAAAAGTGTTGTCCTCAACGCTTGAGCAGTTCTGGATACTTCTGCATAAAATTCTCATCCTCCCATGTGGAATCTTCAGCGGATAAGTTCTTCCACTTGATAAGATACTCTGAAATTGATCGATTTCGTAGCTGTCGAGTTCTTGTTTCTGTGACTGCTTCCGGTTCCAATATAATTTTTCCTTCCTCGTCAAGTTCTGGCAATATTGTTTGAATTGGGAGCTTGTCACCTATAACCTTCTTTAAACATGAAACATGGAAAAATGGGTGCAATCGAGAAGCTGCAGGAAGCTCCAATTTGTATGCCATAGTACCAATCTTTTGCAACACCTTGTACGGACCTTAATACTTTGGTGATAATTTATTATCCTTCTTAGCTTGCTTTAGGGACATTTGCTTATATGGTTGTAGCCGTAGGAATACCCAATCACCTACATCAAAACTTCTTTCACTGCGATGTTGATCTGCCTGTTGTTTCATTCTATTTTGTGCCAACACGAGGTTATCCTTTAAGAGTTGGAGGACTTGTTGTTGATGTTCGATGTGATGTTCCACTGCCTGAACCTTAGAATTTTCTCTTAAATATGATGTGATGGATGGTGGTTGATACCCATAAAGTGCCATAAATGGGGTCATTTTTGTTGCTGTATGGAAGGAAGTGTTATACCACCATTCAGCCAGAGGCAACCATTTGACCCATTGTGTCTGTTTATCAGATACAAAGCAACGAAGATATCCTTCCAAACATTTGTTTACTATCTCAGTTTGCCCATCAGATTGAGGATGATAAGATGAGCTATGAGCTAACTGAGTACCAAGACAAGAAAATAATTCTGTCCAAAAATTTCCAGTGAAAATGGGATCTCTGTCACTTACAATAATCTTTGGGTTTCCATGTAGCTTTTGAACTGTTTCCATAAATGCAGTAGAAACTGTACTGGCTTTAAATGGATGTGATAATGCACAAAAGTGTGCATACTTGGTAAGTCTGTCAACTACCACCATGATGACACTCTTTCCCTCAGACTTGGGTAAACCTGTGATAAAATCCATTGAAACCTCCTCCCAACGTTGGCTTGGAATGGATAAAGGTTGTAATAGACCCGGTGTCTTAATTGTTTCAACTTTATTTTGCTGGCAAACCAAACATTCCGCCACAAACTTTTGAATATCTGATTTAAGGCCATCCCAAAAAAATTCCTTCTTAACCCTGTGGTAAGTTTTTAAAAATCCTGAGTGCCCTCCTAAGGGAGAAGTGTGCAATTCCATAAGAATCTTTTGTTTTAGCTGGGAATTCTTACAGAGGTATAAGCGATCTTTGTACCATAACGAATCATTTTGCCAGCTAAATGTATCAGAAGTACTGGAATCTTGTTGTAGCTTTCGAATAAGTGCCCACACTTCTTCGTCATTCTTCCATTCCTCCCTTGCTTCGTTTATCCAATCTGGTTGGATAATAGAAATGGCACACAACAATGCTTCCACATCCTCATCCTTTCTTGAGAGTGCATCTGCCACCACATTTTGCTTCCCTTTTTTGTAGATGATTTCAAAGTCATAACCCAACATCTTTGTGACCCACTTTTGTTGCTCTTCAGAGGATAATCTTTGTTCTAAAAAGTATTTAAGGCTATCATGATCCGTTTTTACCTTGAAGTGTCTTCCCATTAGGTAGGGTCGCCATTTCTTAAGTGCATGGAGTATTGCCAACATTTCCTTCTCATAAATAGCTTTGCTTAAAAACTTTCCCTTGATTGGACGACTTTCAAAAGCAATGGGTCTTTCATCTTGCATTAGAACAGCACCAATTCCATTTCCTGAAGCATCACATTCCACAATAAAGGTTTTTGTGAAGTCCGGTGTAGCTAAGACCGGTGCTTGGCACATTGCCTCTTTAAGATGTTCAAAGGCCTTTGTTGCTTCCGAAGTCCATGAAAATGAATCTTTCTTCAATAATGTTGTTAGAGGTGCTGCTATTCTCCCATAATTCTTAACAAACTTGCGATAATACCCTGTCAACCCAAGAAATCCTCGCAGATGCTTTATGGATGTGGGGATTTTCCATTCCTTAATGGCTTTAATTTTGCTAGGGTCTACCTTAACTCCTTCATGAGATACAATATGACCCAAATATTCCACCTCCTGGACTCCAAAGAAACATTTGGATCTTTTTGCATATAATTGTTTCTCCTCCAATAGTTGTAGCACCCTGTCAACATGTTCAACATGATCCTTCCAAGACTTGCTGTAGATTAGTATATCATCAAAAAATACTAACACAAATTTTCTAAGGAATGGTTTGAAAATTGAATTCATCAAACCTTGAAATGTTGAAGGTGCATTGGTAAGGCCAAAAGGCATGACCAAAAATTCATAATGACCCTCATGAGTTCTAAATGCTGTTTTCGGAATGTCTTCAATCTTCATTCTGATTTGATGATATCCCGAACGAAGATCCAACTTGGTGAAGTAAATTGATCCATGCAATTCATCCAGTAATTCATCAATAACAGGAATGGGGAACTTATCTTTAATAGTGAGCTTGTTGAGCTCCCTATAATCTGGACACATGCGCCATGATCCATCCTTCTTGTGCACCAATACTACTGGAGCTGAGAAAGAACTTTGACTCGGTTGAATTATACCAGCCTCTAGCATTTCTGCAACCATACGTTCAATTTCACTTTTTTGGACATATGGATATCTGTACGGCCTGATGTTTGGAGGAACACTTCCTGGAATCAGATGAATAGCATGATCATGATCACGCATAGGTGGGAGACCTTTGGGAGTCTCAAATACCTTGGAATGATTGTCCAGGACTTTTTGGAGATCTGGAGAAATAGATGATTCCAATGTGGAAACATCTAGCGAACATAATTGTGCAATTACACCTCTTTGCTCCTTTTTTAGAAGCTTTGTCATACCATTAGAGCTGATTATCTTTCCTGGTTTCCCTGCAATACCCCTTAATTCAACTTCCTTTCCTTCCACAGAAAATTTCATGAAAAGTTCTTGAAAATTAAAAGCTATTGTACCCAAGGATTGTAGCCATTGGACTCCTAGTACAACATCAGCACCTCCCATTGGAATGGAAAGCATTGGGCTAGTCAATACATATTCTCCCATGGATAGCTTGATATTATGGCACTTTCCAGAACAATTTATTGTTCCTCCATTTGCAATCATCACTTGACACTCTGGTGCTGGATATAGGAAGCAATTCAATTCTTTTGCTACCCTACAATGAATAAAATTGTGGGTGCTTCCTGAATCAATCAACACTATTACCTTTTTCTTCTTGATTTGTCCTTCTATCTTGATGGTTTGAGGAGTGGTAATTCCCGCCAATGCATTACAAGATATGGTCGGATTTATTTGTTCTTCATCTAGGCTTTGTTCCTGGAATATATCCTCTTCTTTTGACCTTTCTTGCTCCTTTTCTTCTTCCTCTTCACAATCTATGTAGAATAATTTCTTCTCAGCACACTTATGACCTTTTGTGTATTTGCTATCACAATTGTAACAAAGCCCTTTTGCTCTTTTTTCTTCCAATTGTTGTGGTGTCAACCTTGTAGGTTGTGGAAGACTATGGGCAACAACACTTCCGTCTTTATAGTTGTGAATGGTATGCTTCCTAGTTGCCATAATTTTGCTTTCCATTTTTCTTGCTAACCTGAATGCCTTCTCTAATGAATCAGGTTCCCAAAGGCGCACATCATGTTGGATATTATCCTTTAAAGACCCTATGAACACATCAATCCTATGCTCCTCTGGAATATCTTTTACCCTTATGTTCAATTTTTGGAACTCCTCAATGTGCTCCATTATTGAACCCTTTTGTTTGAGACTTATCAATTGGCTAAAAAAAGTGTTTTTTTTGTATGTCTCAATGTGCTATTAATTCTTCCGTAAAAATTGCCCAAGTGATAAATTTTTTACGAGAACAAAGCCATTGATACCATACAAACTGATTTGGTTCCAAATATAAAGTTGCCATACGTACCTTTTGTGTGTTTTGCACATTATTGAGATCGAAGAATTGCTCCATCTGTAATATCCATGTGGCGGGATCCTTGCCATCAAACTTCCTCATATCGATTTTTGGAACATGGTGAGTCTTCGATCCAACATTAGAGTCTATGGAATCATGATTAACATTTCTTTTGTTCTCATCATGAGTTTCCTTTACTACCTTTTCACCATTAGTGACCCTTTCTTGTAGCAACTTCTTCAATTCTTCCATGTTTGTCTTCAAATCTATCTTCAAATTTGCCATTGAATCCTCCATATTAGCTTCCATGCCCTTTATCTTAGATTCCACGCCATTTACCTTAGATTCCACGCCACTTATCTTAGCTTCTGTTAGCTTTTGTGAGCGTGACATTTGTTGCACTTGTTCTTGTAATTTTGATATATCATGTAGCATTTCTTCCTCTTCTTCATGAGTCATGCTAGAGCTTTCAGGTTCCTTACTAGGTGTTTGCATTTTCTTTCCTCGGGGCATCAGTTACCGATAATAATGCTTTACTATGCCCTTTGAATTCCGTTAAACCAAGCTTACACAAAAATTAAAAAAAAACTACACACCTTTTTTCACTTTATAGAAGCCTGATATTGAATCTGATGTATCTCTGTAATTTCGGATCATCCAATTCTAAAATTGCTACCTGTAGTAGCTTTCTGCGTCCTCTTTCCAATGCCACAAGTCTGAGCCAAATTGGATTCTCCAAGGAAGAGTTATGTGAAATCTCCCACAGTGACTTGCTTTTAGACTGGTTCAGTAGAGCGAACTTGTACGACGTGCCACGAGTCACTGTTTCAACCTTTGAATCTGAAACACACATACAAGAAACTACAGTCCGTCCTCTTTCTGTACCTTCTTACGAAATTTCAATCCGATCCTCAGAGAGAAAGTTATGACGATTTTCCCCAGGTCACCTGTTTTGAATGTAATTCAGGAGTCTGCAAAAAGACCAACTTCCTCAGATCATATCTCCGCAAATATCATGAAAAAAGCTCTGAAATTTGGACCCAAGGTTCAGCACGATTTCTTCTCAAATGGGTTTTTTTTGCGACTTCTGAAACGTCACAGAAAAAAAGTTATAGCGAAAATTCCACGATGACCTGTTTGGAGCAGCGAAACCCTAGAATCCAAAGCTCTGATACCAAATGTTATGAAACCAGCTCACAAAAAGATAGAAAAGAGAGATCCACGCCTTAGAATTCAGCCTCTTCGAGGGGGAAACCTCCTTTACATTACATAAATGAACAATTCTTGGATGATACAAATGACAAAACCTCCTTTCTATATATAGGAGTCTAAGGAGTCACAATATAATCCAGCCGACCTAACAATAATAATATAAAGCCACAAAAATAACAATAGAGGGATTCTATGGGGCACAGAAATAACAATATGGGGGTAATAGGGGCACAACAATATAAATAGGGGTATAACTACAATAGTAATGGGGTAATCACTAGTATTATAGGGACCCAACATATTCTCTATTTTCTTTTTCCTATTTCTTTTCCTGCAGCTGATCCTTATATAAAACCTTTTCATTGAATATGACATCTCTGCTCTTAATGATTTTATGTTTTTCATAATCATAAAAGCGATAACAAAAATCATTATCACCATATCCAATAAAGGTGTATTTCTTTGATTTTGCCTCAAGCTTTGTTCTATTTTCTTTATTAATGTGGACAAAGGCTTCACAACCAAAAGTCTTTAAAAAAGAGTAGTTTAACTTTTTCCCTGTCCATGCTTCCTCTGGAATACCACCATCCATGGAACTTGTAGGCCCTCTGTTTATTATATAAACAATAATATATACAACATCTGCCCAAAATTGTAAAGGCAATCCTGCATGCAATCTCATGCACCTTGCATGCTCCATGATTGTCCTATTCATCCTTTCTGACACGCCATTTTCTTATGGTGTTCTTGGAATTGTCTTCTCTTTACGAATTCCATTCTCTAAACAGTACCTATCAAACTCTTTTCTACAATATTCACCTCCATTATCTGATCTGAGACACTTCAACCTTTTTCTTGTCTCATTTTCAACCAAAGCTTTCCATTTCTTGAAAGTATCAAATACATCAGATTTATTTCGAATATAATAAAACCAGGTTTTGCTGGTTGCATCATTAATAAAAGTAACATAATAATGAGAGCCACCAAGAGATGATACCTGAGCAAGTCCCCATACATCTGTATGCACAAGCTCTAATTTTTCTCTCTTCTTTTCTTTCCCAAATCTAAGGAATCTGACTCTCTTCTATTTTCCATAAACACAATTCTCATAGAATTTTAAATCAACATGCTTCAAACCTGGCAACAAATTTCTTGAGTGAAGAATCTACATCCCCTTCTCACTCATGTGCCTGAGCCTATGATACCACAATGTCGTATCTTCTCCTGTAGAGGTTAAAGCATTAACATAATTAGAAATATCATTGCATAAATACAATGTACCAATCTTTCCTTCTTTTGCTATTACCAAGGATCCTTTAGTGACCTTCTAGGTTTTATCTGTGAAAGTATTTACGCAACCTTCACCTCCCAACTACCCTATTGAAATCAAATTTTTCTTCAGATTTGGAACATGCCTTACCTCCTTCAATAGCCATTGATTTCCATTCTACTGTTTTATGAAAACTATACCCATTCCAGCAATTTTACAGGGTTTATCATCACCTAATCCAACCTATCCAAAATCTCCTTGAACATAATCATGAAAATGTTTCTTATCAGGTGTGGCATGGAATGAGGCCCCTGAATCTACCACCCAGGCGTCAATAATATTTTCTAATGAAAGAATCAAAGCATCTTGCAACACATCACCTGTTACATTCGCTTCATGACCAGTTTCTTGTTGCGCGTCTCATTCTTTTCCTTTCTGAGACTTGCAATCTTTCTTCAGGTGTCCTTTCTTCCTGCATTTCCAGCACACTATCCCCAATCTGGACTTGGAACTACCTTTTCTTTACTTACTACGATATCTAGGGCTCTTTCCTCTTTCCATTTTTCTTCCCCTAGTCTCTGCAGTCAAAGCATTACCTGATGTCTCACTAGAGCTTTTCTATCGCATTTCCTCACTAAGGATTGCACTGACAACATCATCAAACTTTAAAGTACTAGATCCAGAGACAGAGTTACTAATGTCCATAACTAAACCATTCCAACTTTTTGGCAATGAGCACAGAAATAACAGAGCCCTAAATTCATCATCAAAAGTTACCCCTACAGAACTTAATTGACTTGTAACTGTATTAAAATCATTTAAATGGTCTACAACAGATCCACCTTCTGACATCTTCATATTAAATAAACGCTTCATAAGAAATACCTTATTTGAGGCCAAAAGTTTTTCATATAGTTTGGCCAATTTCGACATTAAACCCTTTGTTGTCATTTCCTTTGAAATATTAAACGCTACCGATGCTGCTAGGCACAGCTGTATTGTTCCAAGTGCCTTTTTTGTCAAGAATATTCCATTTTGTGTCTGTCATACTCATCGGCTTCTTTGTCTTTCCACTCAATGGTAGGTACAGATCTCTTTGATATAGATAATCTTCCATACACATCTTCCACAGCTGGTAGTTTTTCCCGTTGAATTTTTCGACCCTAAACGTACCATCTTCCACCATTGCGCCCACTGAAACCAAGAACCCTTCTCTCCTACAATTTTATCAGCCAAATAGACCTTCGGCTCTGATACCAGTTGTTAGAAAATTATATATTACAGAGCAATGGAACACATAAAATATTGCAGAAATATAAACACAGAAAACGCATAAAACAAAAGAGACACAGATATACGTGGTTCACCCAATTTGGGCTATGTCCATGGAGAAACAACTAGTCCTTCCTTTTATATTATCCGGCAAACTTTAAAGAGATACAACTTATAGCAGATCCACTGTAACACCCTCTTCACTCTCAATCTCCTCTCTCTTCCTCACTCAGAATACAGATCTACATAGACGCTATACAATTCCCTCATATATATAGTGAGGGGTTGCCTTCTAGGGAAAAAAACCCTAAACTAAACATAACTTCTATCATCAGATCATCTGCCTAATGAACGGCCCAGATTGACTAGAAATTACTAGACTTTTATAAGGCAATTTTACATCTATTTTTAGCTTCGGGGCCACTACCCCCGAACCCCCACCAAGGGACTTCTGGCCCCTGAACCCCCCAGTTGGGGGGGATCGACACCCCCCCCCCCCCAAACCCTCGCGGGGGGGACAAGTCCCCCCCACACCCCCCCGCGTTGAGGGGCATACATCTGGCTAAGACCTTTGAATACAGAAGATAATCAGGATCCACACCCAACATTTTCTTGGATTCTTGACAAACGAAAATTACCCATTGAAAGAAACATTTTGAAAGCCTTTCTATAGATAAATAAAGACCCAATATGATAATAAGAACTTGAAAATGTAGATTGCATGCACCCAACTAAATATGAATTTTGCATGCTTTCATTCATTGACAAAAATCTCTTGCTTTTATCCAATGCAAAGTTGAAATCCATATGTTTCAAGCAATCCTTTTGAAAACATTCACTTGAAATGAGAGCACTGATAGAACTTCTCGTGATATATTCTGCTCTACCCCTTGTATAATTGAAAATATTTGGTTGATACGAAAAGGTTTGCTCCTACTCCTGATACAATATTTGTTGGCAACATCTCCATCATTGAATCATCATCTGTATAAGCATTTTCATCATAATTATGAGGAATATTATCCTCACTATGATCATCTGTGTTTTTGAAATACTGACTTGGAGGATATTCTTCATCTGGCCCTTTGTCAATGCTACCCTCATAGTCCTTAGAATTAGGAATAAATGGAAAATTTAACTCGATTCTTATTGGATATTCTTCATCATGTGCATTATCAGTGATTCTCTCATAGTCCATAGGATTAGGACTACATCGAAAATGTGACTTTTTACTCACTAGAAATTCTTCATCCTGCCCTTCGTCACTACTGCTCTCATAGTCCTTAGGATTAGGACTAAGTGTTTCATTCTTCCCTTCATCATTTCTACTCTCATAGTCCTTAGGATTAGGAATAAGTTCTTCATCCTAACCTTTTTCACTAGTGATCTCATAGTCCTTAGGATTAGAACTAGGTGGAAAATATGACTCTCTATTTATTGGAAATTCATCATCGTGCCCTTCGTCACTACTGCTCTCATAGTCCTTAGGATTAGGACTAGGTGGAAAATGTGGCTCTCGATTTATTGGAAATTATTCATCTTGGCCTTCATCACTATTACTCTCATAGTCCATAAGGTTAGGACTAAGTGGAAACTGTGACTCTCGATTTATTGGGAATTCTTCATCTTGGCCTTCATCACTGCTCCTCTCATATTCCATAGGACTAGGACTTAGTGGAAACAGTGACTCTCAATTTATTGAAAATTCTTCATCTTGACCTTCATCACTACTGCTCTAATAGTCCATAGGATTAGGAATAAGTGGAAACTGTGACTCTCGATTCATTGCAAATTCTTCATCGTGACCTTCATCACTACTACTCTCATAGTCCATAGGATTACGACTATGTGGAAACCATGACTCTCTATTTATTTGAAATTCTTCATCATGCTCTTCATCACTATTGCTCTCATAGTCCATAGGATTAGGACTAAGTGGAAACCGTGACTCTTTATTTATTTGAAATTCTTCATCATGCTCTTCATCACTGCTGCTCTCATAGTCCATAGGATTAGGACTAAGTGGAAATTGTGACTCTTTGTTTGTTTGAAATTCTTTATCCTTCCCTTCATCATTGTTGCACTCATAATCCTTAGTATTAGGACTAAGTGGAAGATTTGACTCTCTATTCATAGTGAAATAATTTCTGTTATATTCATCAATATGAATAGAGTTGTTACACGACGAAGATGTTGATGCTTCACAAATCGAAACTTCATTGTCAGAAGAATCCATGCCTTTCAAATAAAAGGGGTTGAATGATACAAATGCACTCTCTCCTAATGATAATATATAACTTAAAGAATGAAATTTCCCCTCTAAATTTTTTGCTGAAAATTTTCCCTCCAAAAATTTCATTTCATGTATTTCCCTCCAAAATTTTCTTCTACAATTTACTGAATTTTTTTAACTAAAATTGTATTATGAAATTAATATTTTAAACTAAATCTTTAAATTAAAATTGTAACAATAGTAGAAAATGATGAAATTAGTGACTAGGTGACTAAAAAAGTTAGTCACCACAATTATTTCAAGTGAATTACTACTAAATTTGAGCAATTTTAAGTGACTGAACTAAAAATTACTAACTTAAATGACTAATTTAGTCTAGGGATAAAATATACGACTAGATAATAAGTGACCAAACTAAAAGTGACTAACTTAAATGACTAATTTAGTCCAGGACTAAAATATATGACTAGATAATAAGTGATAAAATTAATAATGATTAACTTAAATGACTACTATAGTCCAAGAATAAAAATATGACCAAATAACAGGTACAAGTATATGAATTGCTCATTTATGTTAGTAATTTTTAATTATGTCATTCCAGAAATGGAAAATTTCAATTTTGATATTAAAGTGTTACATTTCACTGTATGGAGTTCTGAATCCATCTGGATTGTTAAAATTTAGAGATAAAGGGGTCTTTGAATCCATCTATAGTGTTAAAATTATGAATACCCTTTTTTCTCTAAATTTTAGCATTTCAGACGGATTCAGATACCCCTTCTTTGAATCCATCTACAGTGTTAAATTTAGAGACAAAGGGGTCTTTGAGTCCACCTGCAGTGTTAAAATTCACAAACCCCTTTTCGAGTGTCTCTAAATCCATCTGCAATGTTAAGCACATAAAAATGACTCAAAATGACTAAAATTTTCTAGCCATAACAACATTTGACATAAAAATGACTCAAAATGCACATACATTATCTTTAATCGCTTCTAACAAAAACTATTATCCATTTCATTTTGAATACAATGTGATATTAGATTACTTGTGCTGTGAAATGTTTGATTTAAATCATTTACTTATAATAGTTCATGAATCTTAGAAGATCATTTTAATAAATCCTTTGGAGTTTAGATGTTTTGCATTACCTTCATTTTGAACATATTCTAGAATATTGTGCTGGTTGAAATCTTCCTAAAACATAACATATGATAAAAAAAAGAAATGCTAGTAAAGAAACAAAATTGTATAATTTTTTTTCTTTCTTCTATGTTATTGTTTCCTATGCTACCATCTTACAACATTTACTTTGAAATATGTGGGGCAATTACTAGTTTTATATGTTCAATCAATAGAGTGTTTAGAGTTTATATAGACTAATTTGTTATTTCCTTCTTGGGTGATATTGTCATACACTGCAAGACAAAAGAGGAGCATGATTGAAATTTGAGGATGGTGCTATAGGTGTTACAAGAGCAATAATTATATGCCAAGTTGAGAAAGTGCACTTTCTATTAAAGGAAAATCCATGATTTAGTTCACAATTTCTTAGAGGAGGGCATGGAAATGGACCCAAGGAAGATGAAATCCATCAAAGGTTGGCCATCACCAAAAGAATATTTCAAAGGTGAGATTGTTTATGGGTTTACCTAGTTACCACATGATATTTATTGAAGGTTTCTATAAGATTGTACATTCAATTATTTCATTGCAATAGAAATGAGTATAGACTAAATGGATTGTAAATTGTGAAGATAATTTCCAATAGCTGAAATATTTATTAACCAATGCACCTATTCTAAAGAATGCAGATCCAAATGAGGATATTTTGGTGTGCATAAATGCATTTAAAGAATGGCTTGGTGGACCCCTTATGTAAGATAGGCATGTCATATGAATTGAAGAAAATCAAAGAACATGAAAGAAATTATGCTACTTATTACACAGCATTTTTTCACTGTCCCTGTACTCCCCTTTCCTTGATCCTAGAGTACCTCTATAGTGAACCCTACATGCTTTCCAAACATGAAGAGACTCCCATTATGTCCTTCTTCATGAGCAGAAAATTTCCCTTTTGCATCATGTCCCAAGAATCTTCCTTTTACCCCAGTTTACAAGACCAATGCTAATGACCCATTTCCTCCTCGCACCGATTAGCAGAGTCTGAAACTCAGCCTAGCATCGTATGACACAAATAATATTTTTCTTAGTCGCGTCGATCCTCTTTTGGTAATTTTTTTAAATATGGATTTGAATCTTCTAGGTCTAGAAGATTCGTAACGGAAGTCTGGTAAATGGTTAGGTTGGATCAAGCTGAGGAAGTTAGTTTGGGCTCCTTTCCCCTATTAAGGTGGAACAAACCAAAGAGATAAGCCCTCTCCTATCATAAGAGGAACCATCTCCCCTTCATCAAAGCTATATAAACTCCTCCTTTTCCAAGCTAATCTAATCTTAGTCTCTTTGGAGCTTGAATAACCAACAAGATATCTATAGCTTGTAGCTTTCTAGTTTATGTTTGAGGAGGGAGAATAGTATGTTTGGTTTGGTTTGGAACTAAAGGGAAGAAGCCTTAAAACTTCCATTGTTAGGGCTATCCGTGAGATACTAACAGAGGTGTGGGAACCCGGATACGTTAGAGGAGACCTCAATGTCAAGGCTTTGGTTGTAATCTCTTTCTGAAATTATATGAATACAATTATTGATTGATT
Organism: Pinus tabuliformis; assembly: GCA_031772625.1. Lineage (NCBI taxonomy): Eukaryota > Viridiplantae > Streptophyta > Pinopsida > Pinales > Pinaceae > Pinus > Pinus tabuliformis. Next base: position 519,049,088 of record CM062809.1, read on the forward strand.
TCTTACATTAAGTGTTATCTTATATTTAATGGCTTAAGATTCCTTAACCTTTTAAGTAGGCTGAATGCAATTTGTATGCTATCACATTTGTTGTTGTTGTTTGTTTTCTTTTTTTAGGTATTCGAAAAAATGAAATGAAAAGTAGCAGGAGTAGGGAAGCAAGATCATTACCAAGCGGAATAACATTCTAAGAGGTAGGCCCTCTTGTTTGATTCTAGCTTAAGAAAGTTTTCCATAGATTATTGTTCGTGGCTAAACCCGCTCTCTTGGGTTAGAGGAATTGTCTTTCTTTGCATCAAGAATTTACCTAAACCACAAATTGGCAACTCCACTAGGGAATTGAATCCTCTTGCTTTATTGATTTTCATTTCATGATTTGTGTGAACTTTTGTTGTATCACCCTTTCACTTTGGTTTTCTATGATTTTCCTGGTTCACTACTTTGATTCTAAAATTTAGAGTGACAAGTCTAGTTTTGGTCTTTGAATTTTTTTATTTTTTCTCTAAAATCCTCGATCAATGCATTTTATTTTCTGACAGACACGCCGATCAACACAATTGTCTCTTAAACAGTCACATTGTACCCCTAATGCTGCTTTTTGTCAGTTAAGCAATCACGTCGATTCTTGTAGGTGAAGATCAGGGTTACCCCTAAATCATAACCATTGTGTCTTCCCCTTATAATCTTTGTCTCTTAGCTTATTTGTTGTTGTTCTCCCTGGCTAGAAAGCTTCATTAGATTGGTTTGTGTGCCTAGTTTTTTTATTTATGGTCTTCGGGATTTGTATTGACCTATTTGAAGGCATACATAAACTAGCCCATCCTTTGATGTGTTAAGTCTAGCCCTGTGTGAAGTTCTTTTTTATTTTTCTTTGAATACCTTGATTAGTGCTCTTTTTTCCCAAATAGTCGTGTTGATCAAGCCTATCAATGCTAGTTGTAGTCTGGCCAATCGTGTCATTCTCTGAGTTAAGAAAAATCAAAATTTCTCCCATTCCAGTGCCAATGTGTCTTGATCCTTAAACTCTCTTCTTCCTCCCAGAAGTGACTAGGATGCTTTGTTTGCTGGTTTTGATTGATTTATTGCCTTGAAGTTTCATTGCTTTATTTTTTTAGTTTTTTGGATAGTTTCTATGACCCTATGGAATCTATGTCAATTACCATTCATTTTCTTGTTTACTCATTATATCAAGTTTCTAATTTGCTGCTTCATTTAATCCATCTTTTAGTCACAACATCTTGACTGTTGCATTTTCAATTGAATGAGTGAAACAGTCTCATTTGTTCTCTTATTTCGAGTGTCTCTTTTTCCCTTTCTGAGCATAGATTACATTGCTTGGTTTGTCGATTGAAGCATTTGTGTATTTGGTTTGTGTGATTTAGGGAAGAAGTTTCTTTTAGTTTCATTTATCATTCTTTGGATTTAATCGATTCTTGTTTGTTCGGAATTGTGAAGATTTTCATTATAGTGCTTTATGTGAAAGATTCATTTTTCATTTTATGAAAAGAAGAACATCATTCTAGTTTACTTAAGCGAAAATATTGCATTAGTAGCGTCATTGAGAAGCTAGAATTGCATCATCATAAGCATTGGAAATGAAACGAAACTTCTTTTGTTGTTAAGGAAAGATTAAGTTCATTTAGGACATGTATTAGCGAAAGATTTCATTCTTTGATTGTTGCATTGATTGTGTTCTCTCTATAACTCAATTAGTGTTAACTTTCATCAAATAAAGATTTATTTTCTCATATAGATGCATATAGGGTTTTTCATATGATAGTGGTAGGGCCTTGGAATTGAAACCTAATTCAAGATCAACTGTTAAAATTTATTGAATTAACCTAAGGAAGCATTGAAACTTAGTGTGCACATTTAGTGATGTAGGCTAGAGACATGTTTCGGTGTCTTTAAACCTAGTAGCTATCATTCACTTCGACATTAGACATCACTAGTACGGATTTGTGCTCCTCATACCATTGCATGTATAAAGGGAGACCGAACTAGGTTTGCAATCCTTTATCTGTAGGAAGCCGAGTCTTTCGCCTTGTAAACGTGATGCACCAAAAATAGAATTCGAGGAGATTCCCTGCTCGTACTTTTTGGTTTGCTGGGAGGTATTATGTAGTTCACCGTTACTTGGTAATCCCTTTTTTGTAGATTATCCTGAGCAGTAATTTTGGTATTTTTGACTCTTTAAATTTAAAATATCATCGAGCACTTGTCCTTTTGAGCTTGTTAACTCTGAAAGTGACTAGAGTCACCTTTCGCTCTTTTCTCGACTCTTAAAATATGAAAAGGCAAATTTTTGTTTCAATGTATTAAAATTAACTACCCACAAAATATTCCTAGTTAAAGATATCTTCCTTAGCATTTCTTTAAAGGTCAATTCCAATGGAAACATTCCCAGAGTATACTAGTCAAGGATTCCCCTTGTATGGGAATCATGGTCCTTTTCCTTCTTTTGGAAATGCTTGTGCTCCTTATATGGAAACATTGTCCCTCCCTGGGTTAACCATTGGTTTACCTATCTGATTATTTTTGACCTCGGTAGTCCCAAGTGTCCCAACTCCTGCCCAACCATCTCCTTAATTTGAACTACATCACGCTGATTCTAAGGTTGACCTTTCACCTTCTTCCCCTATTTCTTCGCACTCCTCTTCTACTTTGCCTGGTGAAAGTTTGAAATCTAGTAACCAGGAGGCTAAGAAAAAGAAGTCAGATAAGCGAGAGGCCAACCATGTGGTTGTAACTCCAAATGAAACTCCTATAGACAAACCTTCTGATCCTCCATTGAAGGTTAGATTCCCTTGAAAGCTGTGTAAGGGTGACCATCTCCTTCGAGACTGTCCTGGCATTCCCAAAGTCTTAGAGGTATGGTCTGAAGACCTGAATCAACCATCCCCATCGACCTATGGAGATCATATCAATGCTACACCTTCAGCTAATGATGGTAAGAAGAAGGGAAAAATTAGATTCCCTTGTAGGTTATGTGAAGGGAAGCATCTTCTTCACCTTTGTTCTCTTATGGATAAAGCTTCCAAAATTTTTGAAAACCTTACAGCTCCTCAAGCCCAAATTCTTGTTGGTTATCAAAGGATTTCTTCTAACCCTCTCCTAGTTGGTAAAGGGATTGACTTGGATTCATCTCTTGCTCATCTTTCTCTTCCTGAGCATGACTCTCTTGTGTCTATTATTGACCAACCATTGGTCAAAATGAGTGTCGACTTGGCTCCGGCTTCAGTTGTTCACTTTTGTTCCCGAAGAGAGTAGTGATCATACTGCTCATGTTCTTCTCTTCTCCTCAGATTCTCATGAATCAAAGAGTGACCGTCCCATCCCAGTTGTTCAAGAGAGTCCTCCTCATATTCCTGTACAACATGGGGGAAATCATATGATACCCCCACCAAGTAGTTCTGTCATTTATTTTGATTGGAGTCAATTAACTGCTTTCTGCCTTCCATCTTATGTGCCTTTCTAGATTATAGTACAAGCATATAATATGGTAGCACATGGCACTCTATTAGATGAAGGCATGTCTCTTAGCATCATGTCTTCTACTACTTGGAAAGCTTTGGGTTCCCCACATCTTGTGCCTGTCACCCAGAATCTGTTGGCTTTCAACGGAGGAACCAGTCAGCCCTTAGTGATCCTTCTGAAGTTCCCTATTTTACTTTGGGAGGAAAGACAATCTATATAGACATAATGGTAATCCAAGGTCCCTTAGATTTCAATATTCTCCTTCGACACGACTATGTTTATGCCATGGGAGCTCTTGTTTCTTCGCTTTTCCGTGTGGTTCTTCTTCCACATGAAGGGAGAATAGTGACCATTGATCAATTGTCATTCATTGGTCACCAGGTGCCTCCTTTGCAACCATCGTCCCATATCGGTTCTTGTTTGAAAGCAATACCATCCCTGCCACATGTCAATTTTGTGGCTACCCATTCTATCTCCACATCATCTGATGATCACACAGATGGTATAGTACATTATGTGCCGGGGGCATTTGAACCTGATTTGTCTTTGGTACCATTTGACATGTATTCCTCCCAGAGCATGGTTCTCCCATCTAGTGAGGAACTCTTGGGAGCTATGTTCTCGTATGGTCCATGAACAAGAGTTGGAGCATAGTTCCTTGTCTTGTGTCAAGGTCCTTCAAAAATTGAAACAAGGACCCCAGAGTAGAGTTCCTTGTCTTGTGTCAAGCTCGTCAAAAACTGAAGCAAGGGCTATGGAGCAAAGTTCCTTGTCTTCTATCAAGCTCCTTAAAAAATGAAACAAGGGATGTGAGCATAGTTCCTTGTCTTGTGTCAATCTCATTAAAAAATGAATCAAGGATTCTGAGGGTAGTTATTTTTCTGTTTCAACCTCTTTAAAAAATGAAACAACTCCCTTTTCCAAATCAAGTCTTTACTTAAGATCTCGTAAAATCCCAGTCGAATCTTTCCTAGATCTTGAAAGTGAACCTTCATTCCATCCACCTAGCTGGGTGAAATGAAGCTTGTGGCGCATATACCTTGAATTCATATGTTGGGGGCATGCAAACTTATTCCAAGCAGAGTATGTTTTGGGGGCATGCAAACCAAATTCAAGTAGAGTTCCCCATGGTTCAAGCTTCTGTAAAAATGAACCCATGCCCAATTTCAACCCTCGTGATCACAATTTTTATCAGCCTCTCCCATCAGATAAGTGCTCATTTTTTCTCAATTCCATTTTCACCATCTCTTTTGCTGATCATTTACTTTCACTTGGTTGTTTTACAATTTCCTAAGGAACTGCATTGATGAGTGGTTTTACTAGCTAACCTCTTGACCTCTTAGTTTTTGAGAAGTTCTACCATAACCGGAACTAGTTGCTACCCTCTATACCACTCGTTCCTCCAGGATGAGTCACCTTTAAGAACTTTTTTGACTCGTAAAAACTAAAAATATTGCCAAATATTTTTACATTTTAGACTCGTTAAAGCAAATAGAATCAGGGAGTCATCTTTGATCTCTTTTCTGACTCTCAAAATATGAAAATGTTGTCAAGCTCTTGTCATTTTGAACTTGTTAAAGGTTGCAAAACGTATTTTACCAAGTATACATTTACCCCTTTTTTGGGTTGGGATAAACTATTTATGAAAAAGGTACTCCATGAATAAAATGGTCAAGTGGTTCTCTTAAGTATCATTTTCTACCTTTTCGGGCTCGAGAGACACAAATGTATGAAAAGGGATGTTGGTCACTTTAATTGCTTATTAATCTAAACAACTAATGCTACATAAATTGTCAACCCAGGGAAGTCTATTTATTTCAAAGGCAATTACACACTATATATGCCTAATTCCAAAAGTAGTAAAAAGTTGCAGTATAATTTATTCTAATCACACCTTGCTTTAAACAAATGAAGTTCTACTTTGAGTTACAGAAAAAGAAATCTCTCTATTGTAGACAATGATCAAAGGAATCCTGGATTATAGTTAAAAAGAACAATCTAGAAAGGAAATCAATTTGCAAAGGAAAAGACTAGTTGTGCTCTAACAAAGAACGGGACCCTATTCCGCAAGCAGGAATCTTTAGCACCTTTTTCTAATTACTATGCTTCACAAACTCACTCTAGGAAACCAATCAAAATAATCATTGATTACCTATGAACAAAATTATGGAAAGAATGCAATAATCAAGCAAAAACAGAGTTTCAGCAGCAAATACAAAGTTTCAATAATGCATAAGTAAATTCAGCAAACAGGAATTAACAAGACATGAATGTAAAAATAATACTTAACACACTACAGAATTTAAGGGGTGAATCTTGTGATGAAGGTGGGCATTGTCCTTCTCACAAGATTCCCCAAGCAATGGAACTTAACAGGAAATGCTCGGAACAATCTTTTATTCATTTGTCAAAGTATCATATTACAAAAGATTAAAGATCCTTTCTCCCAGCTAGACCTTCCCGTGATCTCTCTATATCCTTCTAATGTTGATGTCTCCTCTTTTTAAAGAGGAGACATCAATTACAATTAATTACATTGTTAATCATATTTTGACCTAAAATGCTAAAATAGGATAATCAAGTCTTCCATTAACAAAATACTGTTACAATGGTTATGACAATGCTTGACTTTGGAATACAGTTGTTATGGCTGATGTAGCAGCTCCTTCGATGATCCTCTTCTATTGCTGCTAGATCTAAAAATGCAAATCATGGCTGTTTTAGCAACATAATCAAAACTGTTTCAGCAACGTAGTCTGCAATAATATCTGCAGTCTTCAAAACTATTTCAGCAACTATCTGATCAACAATTAACCATGAAGGAAACATAAAATTACATGTAAAATAAATCAAAGATATAGTAATGAGATGACATGTTATATACCTTGGAAAATAGATCAAAGTAATAACATGGGCTTTAATTATAGTTTGAAAGAGGATGGAAGATAACAAAATGTGTAAACAAAAAGGGACAATATGGAGTCCTAACAAGGGACCATGTGGAGTTTTCTTTTCCATGTATTTTTTCAAACTCTCTAAACATGAGAAAGAAATCGAGTTACACCCTTTTCAGACTCGTTAAAACATTAAACGACATCAGATTCGTCACCATGACGTACATGCACTTCTCCTTCCTAGGGCTCATTAATCTTCCTAGGTCGGATTCATCTGAAGGATGGACTTACAGTGGAAGCACATGTTATCCCCTTCATGCTTGCGATTAAAAAATAATTGGGGTACCTACCAAAAATGGTGGGGGAAAGTGGGAAATTCTATCAATTATGTCGGAAGCTCACTATTGAACATGAAACTTTCTGCTTCATCTCGGTTTGGATATCCTCACTTCATTGTTGACTTTCCTGGGTTGGGCCATTCATTTTTGCCTTCCATTTAGTCTCTATCATGTCATCACGACCCCAGATCCTATGGATCCAAAAGCTTCCAAACTCTGGAGTCATGTTGCCGATATGTTTAAGAGTTGTCCTTCTGCAGTTACACTCATTCTTGATCCTCTGTATCATCCATAATCATTGCATCCCTTTGTCTCATGTCGATAATGTGGGTTACATCATGTCCCTCCTTCGACACGGTCACTTCCTGTCAACTTCAGCTCATTATCCAAGAAGTTGGTCGAGAGACTCCCTCCGAGTACCTTAGAGCTTGCATGCCTTAATGGCAAGTTCTTCACACTCGATGACAAGTTCACATCATTGGCTTTCGATTGGGTGATTTCACGGGTGTTTGACTGCAGTTCCTTTTTTCACATTCCATGGTTTGTGCTTTTGGTACGTAGAGAACCATTGTCATTATTAGTGGTCACTCTCGCGCTTGTTAATGGTTCACATCATTGACCGGTAATCAAGTGACTTTCTAGCATGTTCGACTTCAACACCTCTATTCACATGTTAGAATCTGTACTTTGATCTGGTCGTGTTGGAGTGCAAGAGCCTAGACTCAGATTACAAAAGTCTAGGTTGCAAGGCGATGTGAAATGATCATGCTGATAAACATGTCTCTCTCAAACGGATGGCTACGACCATACCATGAGTTGTTATATGTGATCCTTCTCATTATTGAATGGTTGTGACCATACCTTGGTTTTGATATGGTCCTCTTTACTGGATGGTTGCGCCCATAACTTACATTCATTTACGTGCTCTCTCTCTAGATGGATGCATCCATACCATGATTCATGTATCATTTGTCAGATTTTCAGTGATGTATATGTATCTATGCTTTCTTACAGGCTTTCTAATGACAGACTATGGTTCCCCGCATCTACTTGTAAAGAATTTCACCTCTCACTCTAGTTCGACCTTCATGCTTTAGGGGGCATCTGTTACAAAAGATTTTGTCAATGTCCCTATACTCCTTGTTCCTGAATCTTGGAGGACCTCTACAGTGAACCCTACATGCTTTCCCATCATGAAGAGACTCCCATTATGTCCCTCTTCATGAGTAGAACATTTCCCTTTTGCATCATTTCCCAAGAATCTTCCTTTTACCCCAGTTTACAAGACCAATGCTAATGACCCATTTCCTCCTCACACCAATTTGCAGAGTTTGAAACTCGTCCTAGTGATGTATGGTGCAAATGAACCTTTTCTTAGTCATGTCAATTCTCTTTTGGCAAGTTTTTTAAACATGGAGTCGAAGCTTCCAGGTCTAGAAGCTTCATAACGGAAGTCTGGTAAATGGTTGGGCTAGATGGAGCTGAGGAAGTCAATTTGGGATCCTTTCCCATATTAAGATGGAACAAACGAAAGAGATAATACCTCTCCCATCATAAGAGGAACCATCTCCCCTCCATCAAAGCTATATAAACTCCTCCTTTTCCAAGATAATCTAGTATTAGTCTCTTTGGAGCTTGAATGACCATCAAGATATCTATAGCTTGTAGCTTTCTAGTTTATGTTTGTGGAGGGAGAATAGTGTGTTTGGTTTGGTTTGGAACTAAAGGGAAGAAGCCTTAAAACTCTCATTGTTAGGGCTATCCATGAGATGCTAGCAAAGGTGTGGGAACCCATATATGTCAGAGGAGACCTGCAACGTCAAGGCTTTGGTTGTAATATTTTTCTGAACTTATATGAATACAACTATTGATTGATTTCCTACATTAAGTTTTATAATACATTTGATGGCTTAAGATTCCTTGACCTTTTAAGTAGGATGAATGCAATTTGTATGCTACCACATTTGTTGTTGTTGTTTGTTTTCTTGTTTCAAGTATTTGAAGGAAGGAAACAAAAAGTAGCTGGAGTAAGGAAGCAAGATCCTTACCAAGTGGAATAGTGTTCTAAAAGGTAGGCCCTCTTGTTTGGTTCTAGCTTAAGGAAGTTTTCCATAGATTATTTGTTGGTGGATAGACCCGCTCTCTCAGGCTAGAGGAATTGTCTTTGTCTACATCGAGAATTTACCTATACCACATTACCCATGACTTGGAGCTTACAACTATTATCCATGCATTGGAAATGTGAAGACATTATCTTATGGGATGAAATTTTGAGTTGAAAATAGACCATAGCAGTTTGAAATACTCACATAGACAAATTAAATGGTTGGAATTATCTAGTGAATTTGACTTTGACAGCAACAACATTAAGGGAAAAGAGAACAAATATGTTAATGCACTTAGCATTAAGAGGGTGCATGTAATGAATTCTATATATATTAGGATATACAACATAGACTTAAAAAGAATAGTTTTGTAATATTATGATCAAAATAACACTATTTACAAATTAAAGAAGGCTTACAACAGGGTAATTCATACCAAAAATGTAAACACTACATGCTAGAAGAGGATGGAAACCTTTTGCAAAGGAACACAAGTTTATGTTCCTAATTCTCAAGAATTGAGAAATTTAGTGATAAGAGAAATGTGCGATGTGCCATATGTTGGACACTAGGGTACCAAGAAAACTATTGTAGATATAAGAATCCAGTATTTTTGACTTAGTATGAAAAAAAATGTGGTTGATTACATAGCCAAATGCATGTAATGTTAGAAGGTAAAGAATGAACATACACATCCAACATGATTTCTATATCCATTTTCCATTCCTAAATGAAAATAATAGATTGTTACCATAAATTTCATCACCAAGATACCGAGGATAACAAGGTGAGATGATTCCATCAAGGTAGTGATGGACAGGCTTATGAAAGGCACACATATTATTTCAATTAAGTTGATTGATAAGGAATCCAATATTGTGGAAATCTATATAAAAAAGAAATTGTGAAGTTATATTTTGAGTTGGGATAACCTAGAAAAGAAAGTGATTGTTGGGTTATATATTATAAAAAGACATGTAAGAACATATGTTAAATATAAGTAGAAATATAAAGGATACATAAGATAGGTAGAAAGTTTCGCAAACAAAGTCAAAATGCATAGATAACTTAGATTGGTTGGGCATGTGTTTTTCAAAGTGAACGCTAAAAGGAGCTCACTAAAATTTGGATGCTACCTAGAATAGGAAGCACAATATTATGGACCATTTGAAATCCTAGATAGGATAAGATTGGTTATATACATTCTTTCATAACGTGAATCCATGAATTTTCATAAAAGTGTTTCATGTATCTTTATTGAAAAAGTATGTGCCTAATCCTAACCTTGTGATTGATTAGACTATGGTCTAGGTGGGGCACAATGGGGACTCTTGAGTGGAGCTAATATGCATATTAGACTCAAAATTCGAAGTTCTCATGTGCAAATTAATTATCTTGGTAATGGTCCAGTGGACCTACTGCAATCCCAAAGATACCACATGGGAGCATGAAGAGGCTATTAGGGAGGACTAACCATATATTTTTGCATATTTTGAGGAAATATGAATGTAAATTTGTGCATAAATGACTAAAGAGAACAATTTTTTTAGCTAGGATTATTAAATACCATATCTTGGATATTTCATGTCCGGCGAGTGGTTGATCCCTCAAAGGTAATTGGGACAGCCTAAAGGATTGTGATCGAGAGAAGGGAGTACTCTTCTTTGGATTATGTAGTTTGAGGGGAGTGAGAGTTGGGCATTTAGAATTTCTATAGGATTTACTAAATTGTCAAATTATAGAGTGCTAAGATGTAAAAAAAATTATGTATCTACATGTAAACTTATATGGTGATGTGCACTAAATATAGTGAAAAAACATAGGGGGAGGAAAATGTAACACCCTAGTTTTGATCACTATATTAGAAATGTATATTTTTAAATATGATGAATGTGTAAATTCCAAGATATATAATATGTAAAAATGTAGCCAAATATCACTAGCATTATTGGATTTCAATGGTTTCATTATTTAAGGTGATGAATGTGTGAACTCGCAATAGTCAAGAGGAGACACTAATTTTTTTATCCATGTTAAGGGTTGGTGTGGTGTAGGCCTAGTGTGATTGTCAAGTGATTTTGATGGCTTATGTGCCCTAGGTTATGGTTTCTTAGATCACATGCTAGTCACACAATTCGTGGACACAATATCAAACAAAGCATTATATGTAAACATTTATATTGAAAATATTAATATAAAATTCATCAATGGTTATTAAATGGAAAAGAACATATTCATGAACCACCTATCATTCCATAAAGGAGGGGGATAAAAATGGGTCCAATGGTAAATCACATATTCCTAAAATCCCATGTTATTATCATAAATTAATTGTCATTACCATATAATCCCCATTTGACTTATTAAAACCAATCATTGAATACATTTTTGAGGTTGGAAAAAGAGTCATTTCAATTAGTTATTGAAGCATGGGATAAGTACACTCATGAGGGGAGTGGTTTTACTGAATGAATATAAAATCTTGGTAAGAGAGTCATCTCACCTAGATGTGAGAACATGTGATAAGTAAAATTATCTTTTGAATTGTCTGAGTCAAAACATGCATAAGAAAAGGAATTTCAGTAGAGGAGATAACTAACTTTCAAAAAGCAAGAGGACAAAAAATAATAGAGTTTCAGTGCTACAAGAGGATAAAATACAATTTGTTTTGAAAACAAATCTCTAGTGTTGATATTTATGATAAGAACTATCTTTTCATGTTTGTGAGGGGTTCTCATTTAGAAATCACTCAAGTTCTTGTGTAAAGGTTGTTGTAAGTGCTCCACTAGTAGCTAGATTTCCTAAATCCCATAACTAAGAGATTCCTTACCAATCTATGTTAGAGCCCTAGAGAGGATGGAGATTGTCTAAGGGACTATGATACATAGAAATAAATATCATCCTTAGATTGTGAAATATTATGGGAAAGAGAACTTGCTAGTAGAAATTATTGTAGGGGTCACATCGCTCTTAATTGACTAGGTATTGGTCTCGTAGTGTTGACTGTAGATATCCATAGGAGCATGCTCACCTTTGTGAAATCATAGCCCTAGATTAGGTGTGGCCTATTAGAGAAAGAATTAGTCCAAAAATGACTATGTTACAATGGAATATTTGACATTTGTAGCTAGTTGTGTAAAACATTTATAAGGATAAATATTCCACACACTCTGTTATTTAATATGTAAATGTTATTCTTGAATGTTATGTTCAATTTATGTTGTGTATGTTTAAATGTTGCTTCACATGATTAATTCACCTACATTCTTGAATTTTAAAATCATGGAGAGTCACATGAGTCTATATGTCAGACAACATACATTCATTTCTTTCAAAATGGTATTAAAGTTGGATTTATGGTAACATGCCTTAGACTAAGGGTCTAGGTATGTCACTCATCATCCTATTCGTATGTTATCAAAACCTAGCAAATTTTCATGTATAATAATAAGTGTGATGAGGTTTAATGATATTTATCTCAAAATTCCACAAAGAAATGCAAAAAAAGATACCCATAGAATAGAGAAAGTAAATTCATAAATGAATCCTAAAGAAACATTATGGTTCTTATTCATTTGGAAATGGCTCTTTTGTAGTTTTACAAAGATATCATCAATTTAAGATTCAATCCTCAAATTTGGCATGAATACAAATTAAAGGCTAGAAGAAACAAGAGAATATGCAACTAACTAACAAACTAGCATTTAAGATCTGGAAAGGGATCCTTCATGGGAGGTGAACTACTAGTGATGATTCTCCTTAAAGATCATGGCCTAATGTGTCACATTAGTTCCTCCCAACTTAGATGGATATTTTCCCCACTTTCTTCTCAATTTAGTGATGGAGCTATGTATGTGAAATTTTTACTAGATAGGTTATCACTAAACTTGCGAGTGCTACTAAAAATGATATGATGAGAAAGGTTACAATGATGTGCACGAGCATATGAATCAAACCCTACTGAATGTGCATATGAAAAAAACTACGCTATGAAAAAAATGAAAAATGTGTTGTTGTTGTAAGCTACAAACACTACTAACATCATAGTGTGCCCATTGGAAAATTATAATATATAAAGTGAAACAATGATCTTATCCAAGATGTAAAAACTCATTGTGTCAACTATCTCACTCTTAAATATCAAATATTTAATCTCTTAGAAGCTTTTTGCCTCCAAAATGATTAACATGCATACTTTTGTGACATTTCACAATGAAGAAAACTTTTTGTTTTCCACAACATTTAAAAATAAAATAAAATCTCGAGAAGAAAAAAAATGTAAAAAATCTAACGTTGAAAATCTCCAAATAAATTTAAAATGGATTCGTTCAATTCCGTTCAAGCCATGAAATACAGACGTTCAGTTAAGGAAGTCTTCACTATCAGAGAAAAGGCCTCCCTGGCATGACGTGTTCCCACCGGACGGACCTGGACCCCACACAAGAAAGGTCACCAATGGATAAATAGCGATAGCTCAGGATAAGCATAGCAGCATAGCCCTTACCTTCTCAGGTAACTTACCTGAGCATAGCAAAGGTCGATCTTACCTGAGCTCTGCTTAGGGCTGTCATTCATTTTTGGCCTTACCACTGCCGCTATGCTTAAGTGATAACCTGATGCTATGCCTTCTCGTTAGGCCCCTCCCATAGTGATTCTGCAAGAATTCCTATGACCAACTTTTGTCTATCCATGCCATAATTTAACACATATTGGTCAAAATAAGGTGCATGGTTAAACATATTTTACCATGATCTAATTCCCACCAAAAAGACAAAGGCGAGAACAATAGTTCGGCAGGGCAATATCAATCTCCAGTCTTCAAAATTGGGCGTCTGGTTAAACATATTTGATCATGATGTAATTCCCAACAAAATGACAAACGTGAGGAAAATAGCTTGATTAGGAAATATCAATCTCCAATCTTCACTGAAAATATATGGAAACAGGATATCTAGATCAATTCCCATTCTTCAAATTCATTGAATTGTGATGCCTTAGCTAGAAATTTGTTCTACGTTTTCCAGTGATTCATCGGTAGCTAGGGTTTCAGGGTTGAATTTCGATACGTTCATTGATTTGTTCGATGCCTATTTTCGTGAATAAACCGAATCGTGGGTGAGTGTAGCACAACTTAATGATGAATCTCAACGTGCAACAATCTCATGTGAAAGCACTCACCCTTAGTCTGGATGATTCGCCCATTTTGTACGCGGGATGTTACGATGCATATATTCATTACTAGGAGGAAGACCATGTCTCAGACCGAATATTGCATTACTTTGGTCTCTTTAGAGGCCAACTTCACTTTGTTCTCTATCTAGAGGCCATTGGTGATCTTACCCTCAGTGGCTTGGGTGATACAACAATTAGGATTTGTCAAAGGGAAGTGGGCGACACCGGAATATGCTCTATTGCAGTGATGGAGGGGTACAATGGTCCAGTGAAATGCATTGGTGTCACTACCTTGGATCTCCACGAAAATTCATTTATCGCTTATAGTGGAAGCCTAGATGGAATGGTGAAGGTGTGGATGGGTTGTATGAAAACCACCATGGACTCTCATCCAACCTCACCACTACAAATAACTTGCTGGCTTCAACAAGATCAGAGGATGGAGGAGAATCTCTTCAATAGCTTGCTCCACAAAACATCAATTTGTTCGACACCTATTTTCGTGAATAAATAGTGAAATAAAGATGAGAAAAAGAGCAGAGAGAAGTGGTTGACGTTATGACCAGTTTTCATAACATCCATACATTAGTGGATCAAGGAGGAATAAATTCTTTCTGGTAAGTTCATAAACTTTGAAGCATTTTATTTTTGCACTTACGTTGATTTGATTCCTCTGCAATAGCACAAATTTGGGTGTAATTAGTTTTTAGCAATAAAAATGGATTTTTATCTCTATATTTCCGTGGTACTTTTAGATTAATATTAATGTCACTTTATAAAGTGTTACTCCTGCCTTCTGATGCCCCATCATTTCTTTCCCTTTTGGAGATCCAAACTATTATTTTTGAAAAAACTCCTTATATTTGGTATTTCTGAGAATGAAATCAGAATATAAATTATTCAATTATGTATCGACTTAAGCCTCTCATGTTCTCTGCAGTGTCTACCCTAGTCAAAAGACTAAATCCATAATTTTAAGTCTTCTTATAGTGTCTTATAGACAACTATTCCATCAAAAAACATCATTCAAACATCTTACTTTTCGTGTGAATTTAAAACTCGAAGTTCTTACAGTGGATCTGGAAAACCTCTACAACAAACCACCATCTGGTACCAAAATATTGGTTAAATACAAATTTATTTTTGTAGTTGAAATGAGGGTGCCTCCTTTGAATTCAAGTTAAGTTAAGAAACCATCCTGCAAGAGAGAAGCTTCTTTAGACAACTTATCTACCTGTGCCTTGAATTCCAGTATACATATGAAAATGAAGTATTTTCAAAAGAGGCTTATATCTCTTAGACAATGTACATAACTAGGAGTAGACTGAAATTACTAATGTTCCATCTCCATAGACCTAATTTTTTTTAGTCTTCTTTCCTCTGCAATTTTCAACAAAATCCAAGGGGTAAAAAATTCAAGTCGATTTTTTGAACCTTGGCCAATAGCATGCTTCAGCTTAAGGTAGGTCATAGAGTCAAAACAAACCATGCTCCACATATACTAGTCCTTGAATTTCTTTGTCAAAGAAGCCTCAATGAATTTCATGGTAAATACATGGAATGAATAAGATTCTAGGAGATATCTATTTGAGAAGTACTTCATTATCAACTCAAGCCATTCTAACCTTGTGTTCTACCTCTACATATGTGATAACCAAATCCTGATATATCTTCTAATTTCGGGTCCCCTAAATCCTATAAGCAAACAGGAAGATGAGGGCATTATATGTTGCTATTCTCTTATCATATAACCAATCATAAAGCCAATCAACCAAAGTTATATTTTCCCATTTAGATTTTCCCACCATGGCTTGAGTAACCTCATTCCAGACTGCTCTAGAAAAGGGATCAGCCACAAATGACTAATCCATTGTTTTCTCATTACTCTTGTAAAATATAAATATGGTTGTCCCTACTTAGTTCCTCTTATATTTATTATCCAAGGTGAATATTTTATTGGCTAAGGATAACCACAAGAGAATGATGTAGATTATATCTAGTGAAGAAATCTTGGAGGAAAAGAGTTTAAAAGAAAGAGACAAAAGAATAAAGTTCCTATTCGACCTAGCCACACTTGAATAGGTATAGAAATTATATAAGCGTAGGATTTTCCATAAAACATAGGAAGTACCTAATCTATTGGAAGGAAGAGCAAAAAATAATGAAAGGAGAAATTCTTCAGAAATAAATTCGGTGCTAAAAAATCTCAAAGAGGACATTGACATGCATGGACTAAGGTGCACTAGAGTAAGTGAGAGAGGTGGGGGAAGGGTAGGTATTCTTTCGACCATGACACATTAGATGAGAATAATTTGATCCAATCTTATTCTCATTGAAATATGAAAGGAGGCTACGTGTGGTTGGAGATCACTGAGTTTATTGTGGATTATTTAGTTTGATCGCATTAGTTCTTATTAAAGTCATAGCACTCCTTAACATTAAAGTTAGAAGCCATTAATGTTTAAGTCACATTATATGGTGAATATGTGACCAATGCAATAAAATATCAATATTGATGTTATAGGTTAAGTGGTTAAACTACCTAACAAGTAGGGGTGTTATAAATTAGTTAGATATGATGAAAATTGTGTGTATGTGTGTTAGAGATGTAAGGATGAAAATTTATCATCAAATATTTTATATTCTTTGTCCATCATTGTTTTACATCTATCTGTGTGCCTTGACCATATGGTCCTCATTTTGGTTGAAGATTATTCCCTTGAGATTTTTTGTTTTTGTTTTGATCATTATTTTTTTTTATGATCGTGATATTTTCTCCGACCTCTAGAAAATCCCTCTCAGTTCATGTACTATTCGTGTCTCTAAACTTCCATGATGGATTAGTGTACTGCTATGTTTGTTGACATTAATGATTTTCCTTAGAAAATGGATGCATTTCTATAATAAATATCTAACTTACAAATTTTTTTACATGTTTAGATATATACATGATGGATTTGGCTGAACCGATAAGAATCTTGGCACAATAATGAAAGAGATTTACAGTAATGACTAACCTCATCAGTGGAGAGGAACTTGTTGTAATAAAATATTGAAAAACTAAAAGTTGTCTTTCTTATCTTCTTGATGGTGAACTATATAGAATATACAAATATAGTTCATTGTCCAACTATTTTTTTGTCTTCGCTTCCATTTTTGTTAGATATGAAATGCCTTTCCTTGTTTATTACTTGATGAAGTTAGAGAGCATATATTCCAGCCTCCCATGAATCCCAACACAATATAGGAGCATTGTTTGTTATTCCATTAAGGGATTTTCTCCACATTCCTTGGTAGACCTGTTGATCTACCTATTTGAAATAATACTGAGAGGGGGGGGTGAATTAGTATTATCAATTTAACAATTTTTCATGTCCATAAACAAATTGATATACTCTACTTCTGTTAGTGAAAATTGCGTATATACGCAACTGTAGTTAAGGAAACTAGCATATAACCTACAGACTTATAATTTAATTTATTCTTCAGATGTTGATCATTAATCTATGCATCAAAACCATATAAATAGTAACTAGGTACAATAAAACAGAGCAGACAGTCACACACAAGAACATAAGATATAAGGTGGAAACCTAATGTGGGTGAAAACCACCTGCTGCAATTCATCTTTGTCTTCTTTTAATAAGAAACTTATTTTTACAATATTTCTGTTCTGGTGCAATCTTATACCAATACACAAGCTTCTACCTGTAGAAGGCTACAACCTTCTCTCATTCTCCAGATTCTCCTGGAAGGGAGCTACAACCCCCTTAGCTCTTGTACTAGCTGATGTACTAGTATGTAGGTGCTGGCCTACAGAAGGCTACAACCTTCTCTTTTCTTCCAGGGACCACTTTTCATAAATTTTCAGACTAGATCCATCAATAGCATCAATCAAACAACAAAATATATCTGCATCAATCAATCTCCCTTGCACTAACCAAAACTGAATCAAACAATCACTTCTCTGAATGTTGTAACCAGAATATAGTAATAGTAACCAAAAACCAATCCTGAACCCATAACACTGTAGCAATAAATAGAAGTAGCTAAAACATATTTTATGAGACGTACACTACTTCAATATGTAGAACCTATGTGCATACGCTATTATATTATCACAAACCTGTGTATACGGGATTTTCAATTACCGAAACAGCGTGTATATGCGCCTTTGATATGCTGAACCTGCATACAGATCTATAAAAGATAATTTATCCTTTTCAACTATTCAGACATCAGTTATACCTAGATCATTAGATTTATAGATCAAGTCATGAGCCAAATATAATAGATCAAAAGCACACAAAGATACTTCTCTTCAAGCCTTAAGATCTTGACACATCAATAGAACTTATCCTTCTCCTTGCGCTCAGGTGTCTCCTTAATTCAGATCCATCTATGCACCATAACCTAATGACTAGTATTCTAGATCTTGTTCTTCATAAGATATCCAATCCTTGAGTGCCTTTGCCTAATGATCTCCTTCCCCTTTTATATTCTTACGCCTTACTCAACACCATGGTCCAAAACCACTTAAAACCAATACCTGGGTTCAATACTTCGGATGAGATACCATGGTCCAAAACCATAGGTCCAAATACTAAGGACCAAAAAACCAAGTTTTCCAAATTGTACGTGCTTTTTTGTGCATGAAAGTGCGTGTATATGCACACACACCTTTTGGTCTATGAATCTGCATGTATACGCAGCTTGGTCAACGGGAATCTACGTATATACCTCTTTTTCCTTTATTCTAAGAGCTTGTGACCATGAACTATCATCTGAGTGATTTTTGAGTGAGTTGCCATCAAGAACAATACCTGTTCCATAGTGCCAAGCTTGTGTCATAATGCCAACCATCTCCCCCTTTGGACTTGATGGCAACCCCAAGTCACTCTCTCCCTTTTTCATCAAGGGCGAAGGGTTATGCTCCCACTGAGTACATGCTGAAATCTCTACTCTGCTGAAGTGTGTTGTTCATGCTCCCCCTGACGGTAAGCAAGGTCTGCAAAAAGATGTTCTTCAAGAAGAACATGACTCTATACATCATAAATGACCTTCCTATCACCAAATACTCATGCATACATCCATCTCCAAACCAAGTGGGGATATACCAATATTGACTCATCCACCCAACCAAGTGGGGATACACCAAAAGCTTATACATGATAAAACAAGAACATTACATCATCCATCCCAAGCATAGTGGGGAAACAAGATAGGTCGTTACATGACCTTGATAATAAAAGAAATAAATGACATAGAGACTAAGTATCTAAGATAGGACTCTGATAGTCATCAACAGCTATCATTAGCAGCATCTGTCAATCACCATCCAGACTAGCAACCATGATCTCCCTCTGCACCTGTTCCACCTAAATCAAAAACAACTATGAAATTGTACCCAGATCTTCTAAGGTAATGCCAACAATGCACTATTAGAAGTATATGCTCCCCCTGAACCTGTACCAGATGATTAGACCCACATCAGACTCTTTTCATCCTGAGTCTGACCCATTGATATTCTTCAAACCAACATATACGCAACTGTATCCACAGAAACCTGTGTATGTACATGGATACGCTTCATGAAACTCACCACTGTTCTCTGAAACAAATAAGTGTCAACAACAAGATGATGCATCAACTACTCCCAGCTTCGGTCTAAGGTATTCAAATGTCTCTTTGGGTAGAGGTTTGGTGAATATATTAGCAACCTATTCCTTGGAGGGAACATACTCCAATTTGACTTTTTGTTCAAGCATTTGTTCTCGAAGAAAATGATATTTGATAGGTATGTGCTTGGTCTTGGAATGCATGACATGATTCTTTGAAATACTAATTGCAGTGGTGTTATCACATAAAATGGAGATAAGTGGAGTACAAGTGATTTGAATGTCTTGCAATGTTTGCATCATCCAAATGAGTTGTGTGCAGCAAGATGCAGCAACCTCATATTTTGCTTCAGCTGTAGATAATGGAACTGAACTTTGTTTCTTGCTGAACCAAGACACTAATCTAGAACCCATAAAGAATGCACCACCACTAGTACTTTTTCTCTCATCCATGCTTCTTGCCCAATCTACATATGTATATGCATGAAGTTTGAGATCTATATCTCTAGGATACCATATTCCCTGAAGATATTTGAAAATCCTTTTAACTGCTTGAAGGTGTGCTTCTTTTGGATTTGCCTAGAATCTTCCAACTATACCCACTGCATGCATGATGTCTGGTCGGGTACCTGTTAGATAGAGCAGACTACCAATCATGGATCTATAGGTTGGTTGATGTATTGTTGCTAATTCTTCATTTGCGCTGAGGCTGCATCCTGTTACCATAGGGGTACATACTGGTTTCGAATCTTCCATGCCATATTTCTTCAAGATCTTCTTGAGGTACTTGGTTTGTGATAGAAAGATACTGTCTTTGTTTTGTTGGACTTGTAAACCAAGAAAATATGTGAGCTCACCAAGCAGGGACATTTCAAATTCTTTGTGCATCACCAAGGCAAAGTTTTGACTCATGTCTTCTTCATTCCTACCAAAGATGATATCATCAACATACACAACAATTATTAGCAATTTATCCTTGTCAATTTTTATATATAGATTGTTATCTCCTGATCCTTTTGAAAAACCTTGTTGACGGAGGTATTTGTCCAGACGATAATACCAAGCCCTTGGAGCTTGTTTAAGACCATAGAGAGCCTCTTTCAGTCTACATACAAGTTTTGGATCATTTCCAAGGATAAATCCATCTGGTTGCTCAATATACACTTCTTCTTCTAAGTCTCCATTTATAAAGGCAAATTTCACATCCATTTGTTCTACTTTCAACTTTTGAAAGATAGAAAGAGCAAGGAACATTCTTATGGTTTCAAGTCTGGCAACCGGTGCAGAAGTTTCTTCAAAGTCTATACCTTCTTGTTGAGCATACCCTTTACAAAAAAGTCTAGCCTTGTTTCTAATAACATCTCCATTTTCATTCATCTTGTTTTTGAATATCCATTTTGTCCCTATGACATTGTTATCATTTGGTCTAGGAACCAACTCCCAAGTGTTATTATTTTCAATTTGCTCAAGTTCTTCATTCATGGCCTTGACCCAGCATTCATCTTTGCATGCTTCACTTACATTTCATGGTTCAACGGAGGAGAGCATTGCTACATAGCTTGAAGCTTTTGTAATAGTTCTTATTTTTTGTACACCTGCCTCTTTCTACCCCAAAATTTGAGTCTCTGGATGGTTCTTCTAGACGTACCTGGATAGAGTCTTTTCTTCTACCCTTATCTGTTCTTCTGGTGCTTCATAGGTTTCTTCTTCATCATTAGTTTGATTTGATGTTGAAGGATAGTCCTCATCATCTTCAAAATCTTCGAATTTTACATGCTTTGAATTGTATCTTGCTTCATCAACCACCACATCAATACTTTCGACAATTTCTCCAAGTCTTTTATTGTAACACTTATATCCTTTACTTCGGGAAGAGTAACCAAGGAGAATGCCTTCATCTACTCTAGGTTCAAACATGCCAAGCTTTTCATCAGACCTTTTGATGTAACATTTTCTTCCAAAGTCTTTGAAGTATTTTACAGTAGGCGTCTTACCATACCAAAGTTCATGAGCAGTTTGAGTGTCGTTTACCTGGACATTTGTTTTGTTGATAATAGTAATGGCAACAAATGCAGCTTCAGCCCAGAAGGTTGCAGGAGCTCTAGATTCATCAAGAATAGCACGAGCCATTTGTTAAACCATTATGTTCATCCTTTCTACCACTCCATTTTGCTGAGGAGTTCTTGCAGTAGAGAATTCCCTTCTTATTCCATGTTCTTCAGAAAAGTCAAAAAATTCATCCAATGTAAATTCCCCTCCTCGATCAGAGCTAAGGCATTTGATTTTGCGATCTGATTCATTTTCAACGAAGGCTTTGAAAGATTTGAACTTTTTGAAAGCTTCGTCTTTATGCTTCATAAGTCCTATCCAACACATCCTTGAAAAATCGTCAAGAACAATATAAAGTATTCTTCTCCACGGGGTGACTTTTTCCTTGATGGACCACATAAATCAGTATGGACAATTTCAAGTGGCTTACTAGTTGATCCTTCCTTCTTAGGAAAATGGGTTCTGGTTTGCTTACCAAACTAATAATTTTGATGTCAAGAAGATCATGAACAACCTGATATTTGCATGCTTTCCTTATCTGAGTGAAGCTTAGATGCCCCAATCTTCTGTGCCATAGCTAGTGTTCATCATTTTTACATAGATAACATTGTTGCTGTCCTCCCTTAAGTATGTATAAATTATTTGGAGTTCTTATGCCTTTGACCACTGTTTCTCCTATATCAAGCTCACGAACAATATATCCATTTGATCAAATTACTACCTCATTTCCTTGATCACACATTTGACTAACACTTAATAGATTATTCTTTAAGCCATCAACATACATAATATTTCCAGCATTGACCTTTTCCTTTAAAAGAACAGAGCCTTTACCTTTTATGAGTGTAGGAGTATCATTTCCAAATGAGACCTTCCTTTCCTTTTCTAAGGCACTATATGACTGAAGTTTTTCTTTATCACCTGTCATATGTTTCGAGCATCCACTGTCAATGTACCACTGATTTTCCTATCCTTCCGCATATAAGGCTATGCCACATCTTTCTAGTTGTATTTCTTTCTTTTTCCATGTTTTGGGACCCAATGAAGCTTGCTCCTTCTGAGACGTATGCTGAAATTTACTCCTGCATTCAGAATCATCATGACTGAAGTTGTTACAAATAGAGCATTCTATTTCATTTTCAAGAGCATAAAAGTTATTGTAGGTACTCTTCATGATCCCAGTCACACTCCTTTGATTTCGTGCTTCTCTAGTCATGATAGTCTTGTAGGCAACACATTGAGCAACTTTGTGTCCAAAGTATGACTTGAGAAACATTGGCCATTAAAGAAATTCCTGCGATTATCAAATCTACTAACCAGGTGATTGTAGTTTCCATTGGCATTCATACTTGAGGAAAATTGAGAATGATTTACCTGTGGTTGGTTGTAGCTTATGTTCATCCTTGAAGTAGATTGACCTCAATTTACCTGGTGATCCACTTTATGCTTTGCTGACGATTGTCAACATGTTCACTTCTCTTTGCTGCGTTAAGATAACTTTTGGAGGTGGATGGCTTCTATGCTTGAGTTGCTTCTTAATTATATCCAAGACCTGTTTTGAATAGAGGAGAACGTTGCACTTTGATAATCTCATCTAAAGTTTCAGATCCTTTAGCAAATCTAATATTGAGAGCTTTTGTTTTCTCAATATCTTTTCTAAGTCCCATAATTTCACATTCTAACTTTTGATTGTGTTTTTCTCTTTCAGCAAGTTGGAATGTCAGAGTGTCTATAATCATACTCTTTTCTTCTAAACATATTTTAAGTTTAGAAATTTCTTCATAGAGATCATCTTCATCTATAGCATCCAAGAAATCATCATCTTCAAAAGCCATCAAAATTCTATAATCATTACCATATTCATCTTCATCACTATTTGAAAACACATCGTTGTCTTCATGTGTATAATAGCTCTTTTTACTTACATTCCGCTTTATGTTCCATTTAACTTGTTCCTTACCTTTATCAAGCTTATCTTTATGTGGACATTTGGTTGCATAGTGACCAACTCTTCCACAAGCAAAGCATTTGAAAGGTAGCTTACCTTTGAATCTTCGAGAACCCCTTTGAAGGTTTTTGACAAAGTTTGATTCTTCCTCTCCTTCTGATGTATGTCTTGACTCATTGTATTCTCCTTTTCTTGAAGCTTTGAATGTGGCTTCTCTCATGTTTGATGAACCCCCTTTTCTCATTTCGAAAGAAGTTAGGATTCCATGCAACTGTGACATGGTAATACTCTGAAGATTCTGTTTCTCTTCTATGGCAAAAACCTTTGATTCAAACTTAGAGGACAAAGATCTCAGAACCTTTTCAACTAAAGTAACTTATTTTATTTCTTCACCCAAGCTTTTCATGCGATTAACAAACTCATCTATACGTAAGAAATAATTAGCCACACTTTCATAATTTTGCATTCTAAGAGTTCCATATTGAATTCTGAGAGATTGTAGTTTTGCACATTTTCCCTGATCGTCTCCTTCATAGCTTAGAACGATCTTGTCCCATATTTCTTTGGAAGTTTTGAGTTGCATAACCTTGATGAATTCTGATTGAGATAGACTTCCCAATAGAGTATTGACAGCCTTTGCATTTGTTTCATACTGCTTTTTACCAGCCATATCTATAGGAGTGTTGATGGAAATGTGTATCCTCCTTCCACGATATCCCAAAATTCTATACCAAGAGATTGAAGACAAGTTGTGATTCTTACCTTCCAATAGATGAAGTTGCTCCCATCAAAGATTGGTGGTCTGATAGATGCCTCTTTTTCGTAGTTTCTCATGATGATAAATCTTCCTTCAAGCGATCAAGCTTCTTCTGAAGGACCTGCTCTAATACCAATTGTTGGAAATAATACTGAGAGTGGGGGGGGGGGGGGGGGGGTGAATCAGTATTTCAATTTAACAATTTTTCATTTCCATAAACAAATTGATATACACTACTTCTGTTAGTGAAAATTGCGTATATATGCAACTGTAGTTAAGGAAACTAGTGTATAACCTACAAACTTATAATTTAATATATTCTTCATATGTTGATCATTAATCTGTGCATCAGACCCATATAAACAGTAACCAGGTATAGTAAAATAAAGAAGACAGTCACACACAAGAACAAAAGATATAAGGTGGAAACCCAATGTGGGTGAAAACCACCTGCTGCAATTTATCGCTATCTTCTTTTAATAAGAAACTTCTCTTTACAATGTTTCTATACTAGTGTAGTCTTATACCAGTGCACAGGCTTCTACCTACAGAAGGCTAAAACCCTCTCTCGTTCTCCAGATTCTCCTGGAAGGGAGCTACAAGCCCCTTAGCTCTTGTACTAGCTGATGTACTAGTACGTAGGTGTTGGCCTACAGAAGGCTACAACCTTCTCTTTTCTTCCAGGGACCATGTTTCATAAATTTTCAGACTAGATCCATCAATAGCATTAATCAAACATCAAAATATATCTACATCAATCAATCTCCCTTGCACTAACCAAAACTGAATAAAATAATCACTTCTCTGAATGTTGTAACTAGATTACAATAATAGTAACTAGAAACCAATCCTGAACCCAGAACACTACAGCAATAAACAGAAGTAGCTAAAACATATTTTATGAGACGTACGCTACTTCAATATGTAGAACTTGCGTGCATACACTGTTATATTATGGTAAACCTGCGTATACGTGATTTTCAATTACCGAACCAGCGTGTATATGTGCCTTTGATATGTTGAACCTGTGTATAGATCTATAAAAGATAATTTATCCTTTTCAACTATTGATACATCAATTATGCCCAAATCATCAGATTTATAGATCAAGTCATGTGCCAAATATAACATATAAAAATCACACAAAGATACTTCTTCAAGCCTTAATATCTTGACACATCAATAGAACTTATCCTTCTCCTTGTGCTCAATTTCCTCCTTGATTTAGATCCAGCTATGCACCATAACCCATTGACCAGTATTCTAGATCTTATTCTTCATAAGATATTCAATCCTTAAGTGTCTTTGCCTAATGATTTCCTTCCCCTTTTATAGTCTTAGGCCTTACTCAATACCATGGTCCAAAACCACTTAAAACCAATACCTGGGTTCAATACTTCAGATGAGATACCATGGTCCAAAACCATAGGTCCAAATACCAAGGACCAAAAAACCAAGTTTTCCAAACTGTACACGCTTTTCTGTGCATTGAAGTGCGTGTATATGCATACACACCTTTTGGTCTATGAATCCACGTGTATACATGGCTTGGTCAACGAGAACCTATGTATATACATCTTTTTCCTTTATTTTGAGAGCCTGTGACCTTAAACTGTCATCTGAGTGATTTGTTGAGTGAGTTGCCATCAAGGACAATACTTGTGCCATAGTGCCAACCTGTGTCATAATGCCAACACTACCACCTTCCCTCAAACATAAAAGACCAACACTGGGTCCCTTCAACTACCATACAATATTCATAAAAAAATGGGTGAAGTTTGGCAATTGAGGATTATTAAGGTCACATTGTGGCTAGAACAATTAAACCCCACTTTTTCCTTCTGAAAAAATATGTATGTGTTGATCTATGACTGCATGTGCACGAGAAGCATAGGTTTTTCATTTTTTTCGCTAGAATTCCTCAACAAAGTTTGATATAACATCAATACAAGGCTATGGTGTGAAGTCATTCCCATAAGTATTTTACACAAATTACAAAGTATATTAAATTTAAATAAGAAATCATTAGTGGTTAGACAGTAAAGAAAGGTATTTTTTCACAGATTATAAAGTATATGAACTTTAGATTGGAAATCATTAGTGTTTAGATAAATGTTAGAGAGATATTATAGATATATAGTTAAATATTGATCAGATCTCTTTTATTCCAAAATATCTACATAGATGCATGGGAGGGTAGATTGATGAGGAATCCCCTCCAGGATTTCTTATGGACCATTCTTAACTCTTTTCACACTCTTGTATTTTCCTATTATGAAGGAGGATATACACAGGTGTGGCTTTGCCTTTTGGGTTGGGCCAAGATCTCTGATACATCACAAATTCAACCCTTTTGTTTTTATTGTGGCATAATAATTGATATAGTTTTTCTAAATAGTAAGGTTACTACGCTTCATGAAATTCATTGGATTTTATTCTTTAGGGGAATCAAAAGATACATCAAGCACTTCTATCCCCAATCCATGTAGTTGTGAAGTATTCAATCACTACCACAGAGAGCAATGAAATGATCATGATATCCACTACCAAGAGAGATGGCAACTTTCTTGCAAAGTGCTCCACTGTATTTGGAATGATTTTTCAACGAAATTTTCTTTCTTATAAATAAATTACCATCTCCATATTTCTAGGACTTAAAATGTTAGGAATAAATTATGTTTAAATAGTAGGTTAAACAACAACTTGTATTCATTCAATTTGAAAACTTTGTATGCTCTATCCAACAAACTTTAAATCATGCCCTTACAAATTGGAATATCAAAACCCAAGAAATGTTTTTGGCATATCTACAAATATCTTGATGTCTTGTGTAGTTTTCCCTATTTTAATTGATACAATCAAGATGCTACTAAACTTTGAGGATGGACAATCCTTATTAAAAGAAATTATTATTTCTCTTGAAATAGATAGATTCAACATTCTTTTTCAAAAATATGACTAGTCAGTCCTATTCCTTGGCATTTGTAAACTTGTGTGAGGATTGGTTTTAGCAAGTCACTTAAAGTGGAAATTGTTCAACTTAGAGTCTGTGGTAATATATGAAAGAAATCAATAACAATCCTCAACATGCTATTAATTAATTAATTGTCTAATTCATTTTATTCCAGTAACACATACATTTTAGGAACCAACCAGGAGACATGCTCAATTCTTTCTTATTGAATCTTCCTAACTCCTTTCTCACTCACCTACTCACATAATATTATGGAGCATCTACTCTTTGAACTATGCCTTCACCCCTTGTGATTGGGCCAAAATCTCTACTATATCTTAAATCTTACTCTTAAATAGCTAAAATTTTCTCAATAAACCCAACTATTCCATGAATATGAATGAAGTATAAATCCTCCCTCATATCTTCCGTTAGCGAAATCCAACTTGAAAAATATTGCTCCTAAAATAAAACATGTTCAATTTCCTATCATTTTGGCAGTTGTAGCCACAAATGAAGTATGCCAAAGTTGTTGGAATATGTGGCTTAACATAGTTTTCCAATTAGCCAAGGAAGCATTTACCCTCGTCACTCATACTAGAATATACAATATAGGTATCTAAACAAACTTTGGTTCAATATTAGATGGGAACAAATGGCAATAAATATGAACAAGGAAGGGAAAAATGGAATTTTGTACTAATAAGAAACCTAGGAAATACAAACCCCATTAAGTATATGTGTGTAGGGCAGACCATTTTTACTCTTTGTAGAATATGAAAACACTATGGCATATGCTATGAGTGAAAATTCATTGATATTTAGGGCTGAAGAAATAACCTAAGCATTGGTATCACAAGACTATTTATCTCTTCTTCCACAATGATATGGACAATATTCTAGGGTTCTGAGCTCTTTCTAAATATAGGACTTTCATTGGAGTTAATATTTCCCTTTTCATTCCTATTTATTTTTTGTGAATGAAATATTTTCCTTATGAATGTTTTTGGAATCTAACAATTTACAATTTAACTTTCTCAGGTGAATTTTCTCCATCTTAAACTCATTTATTTTGATCTTTGGCATGTGATAACTGAGACTCACTCATTTATATTTGCTCAAGTTTATTTATTTGTGGATAAATAAATTATGTTGCTTAACTTTATTGGATTATGTCCCCTTTCTTTCCCTCTTTCCTTGTCCCCTACCTGTTAGTTTCCCATTTCATAGTTTTTCCACCATTCATCTCAAGCCATGTTGTCTTCTACCTTCATTTTTTCCCCTTCTTGGCCAGTTGATTTCCATACCATCCCCATCCTTTATTTCCATGATTTGATCCATCTCACCCTTTCTTTGCATCCTTACAACTACACAATTACATGAACAATGAGAGGAGCATGACATTGATGAAGGTACAAAGTGTTATTAAAGTAGCCATGCCCCACTATAAGATATTCAATTACATTGATGGTAAGTAGTGTGGTGTAGCATCCCTACTCTACTCTATGCAGGTAGATGATATTCCTTTTAATAGAGTTGAAGGAAACAAATATTTTTGACCTCCCTAAACTTTAGCATTTCCTATCCCTTTGACAAAATATTTATTGCCTAACTACTATGAAAATCATGTTATAAGCCAATGTTCTCACATGAAGAATATACATTTTGTATGGATGTCTTCAATCTAACTGTGTAGAAATTTACAGTTCACATTTAGCCATTTTTTCCATATTAAACTCATGTTTTTCATCTGTTTTCATCTTTAGCATGTGACTGAAAGTCAAGAAAGTCTTCTTCATATCTATTGGATCTTATTATCTTTGCATATAAACATATAAAAAAATTCCCTATTTTTATCGTCCCATTTACCTTCCAGGCACAGTTGAATTAGTTTATTCTACTAAAGAAATTCATGTGAATTAGTTTCCAAGCATGAATTTCTCTTTTTGTTCCTCCTTAGCAAATTGAGTTTGAATAAAAAAATTTCTCGAGAATAAAACAAGTGAATATTTCTTTCACATGTCATCTCTTCTCAAACTCAATGTCTCTTCTTTATATGAGTTTCTTCTCTTGAGGCTAATTCCTCTACTACCAATTACAATCAGTCTATGACCTAAGACATCCAAGTCAAACAAGCTTACAAACACAACTTGTGAAGAACATAAACTAATATCTAACCCAATTGAGTTAAAGATATTGCACATTGTAGCTAAGTTTAAGAGTAGTGGTAAGTTGTATGCAAAGACACCCTCACTAACACTAATCGATGAAGAGATTTTAAATTATAATCATGTTGCAAGATTTCTTGAATAAAGCTAATAAATTTCAAAGTAGTCATTTAAGTAACAATCCATTGATAAGGCTCTATAATCTTGCGAGCTAGTAAAAGACAAATAATTTACTCAATGAAAATTGCAAGAGAGAAATATGAAGCTTAAACTCATCTTGGACATTGTATGCATCCAACGTGGAAAAAATGTATAAATTCGGGTTGTAATTGATAGCCTTGATAGATCCTACTATGTCCCTGTATAGTTAATCCAATGAAGCAATGTTTCTTTGGTCTCCCCACGATGAAAAAGTTGGATGCTATAATTAAAGAGTTGCTAATTCTCTTGAATATTTGGTAGCTTTTAGCGAGTCTGTAATAGACAAGGTTCATATACTCACAAATATTCATAATATATGGAATTTAGTAATATCCATAATAGGACAGGTAATGTTTACATATAAGTAATATTTATATATAAGAATGTTGAATGTACAAGTCATATCATTGGTTTGAAATGAGTGTTCAAATTCGATTGTAAGTTGAATTTTTGATCTTGGTAATTACATGTGAGAGAATTATTATTCTCTTACCATTCTTTATTGTTTGTAAAATAATTATACTTTAACAATTTTAATTGTAATAGATAACTAATTCCTATGGTTTGTAGCAAATATGGATGAGTGTTAGGATCCAAAGATATTGGGGTTGTCTTGTTTTTTGAAATGGATATTTTTAAGGATGTAAATAAATACGAAAGAAGAAATTCAAGTGGGTACATTTGGTCAGATACATTGGAAGGGTGTGTAAATGACATAGTTTTAGAAACAATTCCAAAATTCCATTTGTTTTCCATATTTTATATTGTTGGTGAGTATGTGGAGATAACATGTGAAAGGGATATTGTGGGGTACAACTAGTTAAAAATGGACCAATAGTGGAAATGATAATAGTTTGGATTTATATACTGCTTTTAATACCAAATTTACATCATAGTAAAAATATGAATACCCCATTAAGTATGACCTAAAGATGATGTAAAGAATCTCACCTTTAGCCTAAGTACATGGCATAGTAAGTTCTAAGGTGTAAATTTTTATTAGATGCATTGTTTGTTTTTATTGGTTAGAAAAGGATTTTCTCTTGGTTTTATGTGACTTTCAAATTATAATTTGTAGCATGTTGAGGAATGGGAAAGAATAATGTGTGACATTTATTTTGCAGAAATTGATGTCGAATGAAAGGATATAGAGTTTAACCAAGCTACAATATTCTTTCGTAAAGACAAAGGAACATCTTAAAAGTATTCCTAAGAATACACCATATACAAAGTTTAAACACAAGTAATATATGGTTTTTTTTCATATATGTTCTTTTTCCTAACTCATTAAGGTCATTTTTTTTGTTGTCCTACTTGATTGAAACCTTCTCATGATAGGAATACTTTAAATATCAATTAATATGTTCTTGAAACAAATCAGATTCAAGGTTTATAGATATAAAAGATAATAAAAAATTATCAATGCCTTCGTTTGATTGTTACTTGACTCTGATGTGGGCAGGTTATAGGAAATGAGATTGGAAAAATGATGGGGAGACAATGTAGAGTATGTATTGGATATGATTCATTTGTTGTTGGAGATCCTTTAGGCACCTATGCCATCAACTTTGAAAATGTTTCTAGTAGGGATTCCTATGATTATTAATGTTGTGATTCTTTCACCTGATGGCTATTTTGGGGAAAAATGTTTTAGGAATGCTAGACAAGACATAGGTGGATAAGTATTAAACAAATATTTTATAGTTACAATGTCCATTCTATGGTATCCCGTCTTTATTGTTTGATTGTATTTTGATCGTTTCCTTTGATTTTGTTTTGTTTTTTAACCATTAAATTGAAAATAGTTGGTATCATGTCCATTTGAACATCCAAAGCTTTAATATGAGATTAGTATTACATGATATTAATTGAAATCCTTTTAGCTATTTTGTGTTAAGAAAATTTCATGACTATTAGAAAAGTTTACTTTCATGTTGTTATTTGAGCATGGGTTGTCTATATACTTGACCAAGTTCATGCATTAGAGAATGAAATGTGTTGTGAACAAAATGACAAGGATTAGACATCACACCTTAGATTATTTGTTTACACAAGTTATCTACAGTCTAAGCTTTTTAGCATGTAACTTAGTTGGCTTGATTGTGTGTAAGATTTCTCTAAAAGGTTTAATATTGAGTTACTAAGCTATTCTTTTCTATGGTGACATTTTAATTTCATTGTTTATACCGGTTATTTAACCACATAGTGTCCATTATCCAACCAAACTAAAGAAAAATTGTTCGAGTTTCTTGCTTTTATAGAGAAAAATGGCATTGACATTGTTGATTTTGAGGTATATGTCATATAAATATTTTATAGTCCACTTTAGTTTATATTCCAATATTCATTGTATTTCATGTCTTATACACTACACTATATCTTCTTTCATTTTCAGGAGAGGAACTCAATATTGATGGTAAGAAGTAAGAATTGAAGAAATAAGAGAACAATAACATTGGAGCAAAAAATGAAAAAAGAGAGAGAAGAGAACCAGTCTAGTGATACCCTTAGAGCCAACATCTTGCATAAGACGCACAGATAAATATTGATGGTCAAGTCTTCAAAGTTGGTGAATTCACTTGCAATGTCTTGGAAACACAGTGATAATGTTTTGAAGTAATGAAATAATATTTCATGTCTATATTGTAGTCCAACCAATATTAAGTTGGAAACTCATATTGTAATACTTGACAATTTATAGTTGAAATTATTTATAGTTGCCTGTGATATTATTTAGTATATAATTAACATATGTAACTTTGTGTTTTTTTACTAGATGAATATGCACATTGTATGACAATTTTTTTATTTAGTCGCAAAATCATACTAATTAATTTGTGTTGATTAATAATGAACACATAAAATCAATCTAAAACTACTAAATTAGTAGTTCATATTGATTAATGATGAACACAAATAAAATGAATACACGACTAAATTAGTTGTTTATAATGATTATTAATGAAAGTAAATGAAATGAATATAAACTACTAAATTAGTCGTTTATATAATGAATATGAAACTACCAAAAAAATATAAATGACTACTGCAAATGATAAATTTGTGATTACAAATGATGATTAAATTTTGCATTAATATGACTATTAGTAGCTAATTTATAGTATCTTATAACATGACCAAAATTTAGTCATATTTCTTTGGTCATTAATTGGTTTCAAATGGTGACTAAAATTTGCATATATATGACTATTAGTAGCTAATTTACAGTATCTTATAACATGACCAACATTTTGGTCATATTTCTTTGGTATTTAATTGGTTTTCTTGGGTGATCATATAATAATACATTTTGTTGTATATTTGGTCATTAATTATGGCAATTAATGACCAATTAATGACTAAATATACTAGAAGAAGATAAAATTGAGACAACTAATTAATGACTAAGATAAAAATCACTAAAATTTGGTTGTATTATAAGATATTGTAAATTAGCTACTATTGGTCACCGACTGAAAAGTGGTAGTTTATATCCAAATTTTAGTCATTTTTCATAACTAATTAACCATTTTCTACTAGTGTAAACTAAATCTTTTACCTAAATTATTTTTTTACTTAAACTATACAGCATTTACTAGACAATTGGATATTTTTTTTAATTTTTATTATTTCTTCTATCACACATTTAAATTAAATTACTATGTTGCCATAACAAGATTTATATGTTCAGTTTTTATAATAATAAAAAATTAATACCACATTCACCATGGAGTAAAACAATTTTGTAATGTTCGCTTTATCATAAATTACTATATCGGCATAACACGATTTATATGTTAAAGTTTTTATAAAAACAAATTAATACCACATTCACCATGCAGTAAAATAATTCCATAATTTCTGATATATCATAAATTTCATTATCACTATTCCTCACATCACATCAAAGCTTTTCGAGGTTCGTTAAAAGACTTGGAGCAATTTTGTGGAGCAACTACATTGTTATTGACAACATATTCAATAGAAGATTATTGCATTTGAACGCAAGTCTTAAACTCCCATAGTGTTAGAAAATTATATATTACAGAGCAATGGAACACATAAAATATATTGCAGAAATATAAACATAGAAAACGCATAAAACAAGAGAGACACCGATATACATGGTTCACCCAATTTGGGCTATGTCCACGAAGAAACAGCCAGTCCTTCCTTTTATATTATCTAGCAAACTGAAGAGATACAACCTACAGCAGATTCGTTGTAATTCCCTCTTTTCTCTCACACAATCTCCTCTCTCTTTCTCACTCAGAATACAGATCTACATAAACACAATACAATTCCCTCATATATAGAGAGGGGTTTCTTTATAGGGAAAAAAACCCTAAATTAAACATAACTTCTACCGTCATATCTCTACCTAATGAATGGCCCAAATTGACTACGAAATTACAACATTTTACAAGGCAATTTTACATCTATTTTTAGCTTCAGGGGCGCTGCCCCTAATTCCCTACCGGGGGAGGCTCCTAAAGATTGTTGTCGCCACCCACTAGAGCCCCCTTGTAGCACAAATATTATGGGCAGTGTTTCCGCCACATTACGAATTGGTGTCCAATGCAGTGATACCTCTGAATAACAAAGATAATTAGGCTCCACACCCAACAATCTCCCACTTGGAGATTGATTATAACAACTCCATCACTGCTTCATTTGTTGGACAATGACTCCACTTTGGACCTGGTTGTTTCTCATCTTCTTCATAATACTTTAAGACTAATTGAAATTGAGCAGAATCTTTGTTTCCTCCTGGTTACAACTTTTTTTAACATATCTGCAGGATTCTGGCTAGTGTGTATCTTTTCCAGCTTCAACTGTCCATCTTCCAACACTGACCATATGAAATGGTACTTTAGTTGTATATGTTTAGTCTCATAATGAAATGAAGAGTTCTTTGCAACATGTATGGCACTCTGGTTGTCACTGTATAACTTTCCCAACTCCTTCTTACGCAATTCATCCAAAAACCTTTGTAACCAAATCATTTCTTTACTAGCCTCTATAGCAACAACATACTCTGCTTCCGTTGTTGAGAGTGTAACAACAGTTTGCAGTTTTGAAACCCAACTGACACCTGTTTCACCTACATTAAACACAAACCATGTTGTGCTCCTCCCGTTATCTCTATCACCCGCTATATCTACATCAACATATCCCTGTAGAGAAATGTTTGAACCACCAAAGCATAATGCTTGATTTTTGGTACCTCTCAAATACTTGAGAATCCACTTCACTGCCATCCAATGTTCTTGTCCTAGATTGTTCATGTACCTGCTTACAACTCCCACTGCATGTGCAATATCAGGGCTTATATAGACCATTCCATACATTAAGCTTCCAACTGCTGATGCATATGGAACTTTAGTCATATAAGCCATTTCTTTTTTAGTCTTGGGACACACCTCCTTACTTAGTTTGAAATGGCTAGCCAAAGGTATACTAACAGGTTTTGCATTTTGCATATTAAATCTTTTCAACACCTTTTCTATGTACTCACTTTGAGACAATGTTAATTTTCGATTATTCCTATCTCTAGTTATTCTCATACCAAGGATTTGTTTTGCATCACCCAAATCCTTCATTGCAAATGAGTTCCCTAATTTTCTTTTAAGCACAGTTTATTCCTGCATGTTAGAACCTACAAAAAGCATGTCATCTACATACAATTATAATGTAGTTTCCATCATTTTTCCTTTTGACATAAACAAAATGATCAAAGTGACATCTAGTATAACCTTGTTCAGACATAAACCTGTCAAATTTTAGATACCACTGCCTTGGAGCCTGTTTTAAGCCATATAAGCTCTTCTTCAACCTGCACACTAGTTTCTCCTTCCCTTTTACCTCATATCCTTATGGTTGTTGCATATATATCTCTTCCTCCAAATCCCCATGGAGAAAGGTTGTCTTTACATCTAACTGCTCAAGATGCAAATCTTGAGCT
Organism: Pinus tabuliformis; assembly: GCA_031772625.1. NCBI lineage: Eukaryota > Viridiplantae > Streptophyta > Pinopsida > Pinales > Pinaceae > Pinus > Pinus tabuliformis. Next base: position 519,084,733 of record CM062809.1, read on the forward strand.
GCTACTAGACTTAAAATAGTTCTGATTGAAGTCATTTTAACAATAGGATAAAATATCTCATCAAAGTCTATACCCTTTTTCTATGCAAACCCCTTCACCACAAGTATAACTTTATACCTTTTTCTACCTCAATCTTCTTCCTTCAACCTGTAAACCCATTTATTCTACAATGTTGTTTTACCTACAGGAAACCTAACTAAGTCCCAAGTCTGGTTATGTGCTAAGGAGTCTATCTCTTCTTTCATGGCTTGCTCCCACTTCTTCCTGGTTTCTACCTGCACTGCTTCTTCATAACATTCTAGTTCACCAGAATCAGTCAATAATACATAATATAATGAAGGAGATTATCGTTCAGGGGGTCTACTTATCTTGGTAGATCTTCTAACACCACTTTCAGGTGCTTGAGGTGCTTTTTGTTGTTTTGGTTGTTGTTGTTGTTCTGGTTATTGATCATTATGATTTTCAGGCACCATCACTTTTTCCGTGATCTCATCAAGAATTCTGTATTTTCTTTTTTCTTTTTCTTGTTTTTTTCCTGTAGTTGATCCTTATACAAAAACTTTTCATTGAATATGACATCTCTGCTTCTAATGAATTTTTTTTCATAATCATAAAAGCGATAACCAAAATCATTAACACGATATCCAATAAAGGTACATATCCTTGATTTCCCTCAAGCTTTGTTCTATTTTCTTATTAATGTGGACAAATGATTCACAACCAAAAGTGTTTAAAAATTAGTTTACCTTTTTACCTCTCCATGCCCCCTCTGGAATACCACCATCCAAGTAACTTGAAGGTCCTCTGTTTATTAGATTAACAACAATATCTACAACATCTACCCAAAATTTTAAAGGCAATCTTGCATGCAATCTCATGCACTTTGCACACTCCATGATTGTCCTGTTCATCCTTTCTAACACACCATTTTATTGTGGTGTTCCTGGAACTGTCTTCTCTCTGTGAATTCCATTCTCTGAATAGTACCTATCAAACTCTTTGCTGCAACATTCACCTCCATTATCTAATCTGAGACGCTTAGACCTTTTTCTTGTCTCATTTTCAACCAAATCTTTCCATTTCTTGAAAGTATCAAATACATCAAATTTATTTCGAATACAATAAATCCAGGTTTTTCTGGTTGCATCATCAATACAAGTAACATAATAACAAGAGCCACTGAGAGATGATACCTGAGTAGGTCCCCATACATCTATATGCACAAGCTCTAATTTTCCATTCTTCTTTTCTTTCCCAACTTTGAGGAATCTGACTCTCTTCTGTTTTCCATAAACAAAATTCTCACATAATTCTAAATCAACATGCTTCAAACTTGGCAACAAATTTCTTGAGTGAAGAATCTGCATCCCCTTCTCACTCATGTGCCTAAGCCTATGATGCCACAATGTCATATCTTCTCCTGTAGAGGTTAAATCATTAACAAAATTAGAAATACCATTTCATAAATACAATGTACCAACCTTTTCTCCTTTTTCTATTACCAAGGATCCTTTAGTGACCTTCCAGGTTTTATATGTAAAAGTAGTCACACAGCCTTCACATCCCAATTGCCCTATTGAAATTACAATTTTTTTATATATTTGGAACATGCCTTACCTCCTTCAATAGCCATTGATTTCCATTCCATTTTTTTCTGAAAAATGTACCCATTCCAATGATTTTACAGGGTTTATCGTCACCTAATCAAACCTTTCTAAAGTCTCCTTGAACATAATCATGAAAATGTTTCCTATAAGGTGTGGCATGGAATGAGGCCTCTGAATCTACCACCCAGGAATCAATAATATTTTCTAATCAAAGAATCAAATCATCTTGCAACACATCACCTATCACATTCGCTTCATGATTGTTTTCTTGGTGCATGTCTCCTTCTTTTCCATTCCGAGACTTGCAGTCTTTCTTCAGGTGTCCTTTCTTCCTACATTTCCAATGCACTATCCCTGATCTATACTTGGATCTACCATTCCTTGACTTATTTCCATATCATGGGCTCTTTCTTCTTTCCATTTTTCTTCCCCCTAGTCTCCGTAGTCAAAGAATTACCTGATGTCTCACCGGAGCTTTTCCGTCGCATTTCCTCGCTAAAGATTTCACCAACAACATCATCAAACTTTAAAGTACTAGATCCAGAGACAGAGTTACTAATGGCCATAACTAAACCATTCCAACTTTCTAGCAATGAGCACATAAAAAACATAGCCCTAACTTCATCATCAAAAGTTACCCCTACATAACTTAACTGGATGGTAACTATATTAAATTCATTTAAATGATCAACAACAGATCCACCTTCTAACATCTTCATATTAAATAAGCGCTTCATAAGAAATACCTTATTTGAGGTCGTTGGTTTTTCATATAGTTTGGCAATTTCCGACATTAAACCCTTTGTTGTCATTTGCTTTGAAATATTAAAGGCTACCGATGCCACTAGGCACATCCGTATTGTTCCAAGTGCCTTTCAGTCGAGAATATCCCATTCCATGTCTATCATACTCCTTGGCTTCTTTGTCTTTCCGCTCAATGGTTGGTACAAATAATCTTCCATCTACATCTTCCATAGCTGGTAGTTTTGGACGTTAAATTTTTTGACCCTAAACCTACCATATTTTTCCATTGCTTCCACTCAAACCAGGAACCCTTCTCTCCTGCGAGTTTATCATCGAAATATACCTTCAGCCCTAATACTGTTGTTAGAAAAATATATATTACAAAGCAATGGAACACATAAAATATATTGCATAAATATAAACATGAAAAACACATAAAACAAGAGAGACACAGATATATGTGGTTCACCCAATTTGGGCTATGTCCATAGAGAAACAACCAGTCCTTCCTTTTATATTATCCAAGAAACTGAAAATATACAAACTACAGCCAATCCGTTGTAATTCCCTCTTTACTCTCACACAATCTCCTCTCTCTTTCTCACTCGGAATACAGATCTACATAGATGCAATAAAATTCCCTCATATATAGTGAGGGTTTCCTTCTAGGGAAAAAACCCTAAATTAGACATAACTTATTCTGTTAGATCTCTGCCTAATGAACGACCTAGATTTACTATGAAATTACAATATTTTACAAGGCAATTTTACTTCTATTTTTAGCTTCGAGGGCACTGCCCCCGATCCCCCACCAGGGGGGGCTCTTAAAGAACGCTGTCACCCCCCCAGACCCCCCTTGCAGCACAAATATTACAGGTGGCATGGCTGCCACATTACAAGTTGGGGTCCAATGCGGTGATACCTCTGAATAAAGAAGATAATCAGGCTCCGCACCCAGCACATAGGTTTACTAGTAGTTATGTTTCACTTGGGATGTTATCTTCGTGTAAAATACGAGACAAAAAATGCATTCCAGTAAAATAATATTTAACCTTTTATTAATGAAATTTAGATTTCTTTTAGAAATTAAAAATTTTCATGAGGCAAGCTTACCCAACAAGCCCCTAGTAGGCAGGAGGCCACTACGTTAATAGTGGTCATGGTGGGCCTAGTCATGGTCTTCTCGATTGTGAGTGTGCCTACTTGAGGGAGAGTGTCCCCCTTGTAGGCTAAGGAGTTGATTCTTAGAATCGATCCCTTGGCCTACCCAAGGGTCGTTCTGCCATAGTTGGGTGTGACCACCCACAAGGGCAGGGCATGCCCACTGGGGACACCCACCCATGCGGCCTAGCCCGCCAAGGGTTAGGGCCTCAATTCTTAGAATCGGCCCTCACCCTTGGCGGGGTAGGCTGCAGGGGTGGGTGTTGCTAGCATGCATGCCTGACTCCTGTGGGAGGCTACGCCTAATCGTGGGCGTGCCCGCTCGTTGCAAGGTGAAGTTCAGTTTCACTCTTCCTTGCCATGGGAATGCCTTCCTGTGAGAGGGTGGAGTACAGTTGCACTTTTCCCTGCTGCGAGCGGGCATGCCCACATCGGGCTCGACCACCCACCCTCGTCGATGGTACCCATTCCCGTGACCAATTCACCAGGGCTGAGAGCCAATTCTAATTGGCCCTCACCCACGAGGGGATGGGTCATGAGGCCGGTAGTTACCGACAGGCATGCCCATGGCAAGGCGCGCCTGCTGGTGCCACCTAGACCCCAAGGGTGAGAGCCGATTCTCACCCCTACAACCCAACCCCCCGAGGGTGAGAGCCGATTCTCAACCCCAACAGGCTAGGCCGCAGGGGTGGGTGTCTTCGACATGTGCACCCGACCATGGGTGTGCCCACCCACGACAGGGTTGAGTGTTGCAGCATCTCACCCTGTTGTGGACGGGCACACCCACAGCTAGGAAGAGTGCTGCAGCACCCCACTTCCCTAAGGGCAGTCACACCCACGGTCATGTACACCTGCCCACATGTGCACCAGTTCGCCCTACCACGGGCAGGCACGCCCACTATCGCGCATGCCCGCCCATGGGCCTGGCTTGTGGGCAGGCACGCTCGTCCATGGGCATGCTTGCTTGAGGCAAAACACAAAATTACCCCCTCACTTGCTAGGGGTAGATTCTTAAAATCACCCCCGGTAGGCCAAGGGCTATTCTGAGAATTGGCCCCCTCACCTATCGGGGGTAATTCTAGGAATTGGCCCACGGCAAGCCACGCGAGTGATTTTGAGAATCACCCCCCTAGCAAGCGAGAGGGCCTTTTCTCCCCAGGTGGGCATGCCCATGACCAAGCGCAATCTCCCACAGGCACAGGCATAACAGGACAATAAGGCATAATGTAGCCCTAGCAGGGAGGCGGTCGATTCTAAGAATCGGCCACTTGGCATGTATGGGGGCGATTCTCATAATTGACCCCTAATCTACTAAGGGACTTGGGACATGAAAAAATAAATAATTTTTTTTCTAAGGAATGGATTTTTTTTAATTTCCTGTATGAACCTAACATCCAACTTATCATGGGGATCGATGCACATATTTCTATTTTTTCATTTTTAGATTTTGTTTCATTTTGTTTGTTTACTTAAGTTATTGGTTTGCATGTAATTTAATGATTTATATATATGTGCATATTTTTTGCAGGAAAATTGCATGAATGAATATTTATGTGAATCTTTCTGGACCAAAGACTACTCAAATTAGAGGTGGATCCTCAACAAATATAGTTGAACGTATCAAATCTGAGTGAATAACTACAAATCAATCAAGTGCCTCAAAGGATAAGAAGTTGATTTCTTACTGGAATAAGTCACAAGAAGTGAAGAATACAGAACATGTATGGTTTGTTAAAGATAGAGAAGGTGAGCAACATTTGCAGATATATCTATATGTTGATATCCCTGACGATAATGGAAGTTATGAGGTGCTAGGAAAAGTACTAGACATTTGTTTGATACTGAACACTGAAGTTGTTTATGTGCTTACAAAACCGCCCAAGCCACATGACAGATGAATCTACAAAGATGTGTAACAAATTATAAATGAGATTGCAAAAGATATCGTAAGTATTGTTATTTATATTTATGTGGTTTACATTATTGTAATTGTATCATTATATTTTTTATAACTTAGTTTTTATTGACATATGATATTTTGTTTTACATGATTTTATTGAAAAGCTTTCAGTCATGTTGGGAGACATTTATTTCATAGAGCAATATATTATGAATGTTGTCAACAGTTTCTACTCAAGGTCAGAAGAAGATATGGAAAACAAGTGAAAAATAGTAAAACATGATGCTACAAATCTACATCCAAGGTATAAACAAAGAATTCTTATAGTTGATAAATCTAGCAAAGGTAGACATGTTACTTTTGAAGATGAGGAAGTTGAAACTCACACTGAAGAATATGTTTCCATTAGTGAGGATGAGATTATAACTGATGTTAGAAATGAGAAGAGCCATAAAAGACCAAAAGTAAAATGTCCAAGAATGTCTGTGTTCTAGTTGATGATGAGGATGTTACCTATCTAGAAGAAAAGAGGAGGAAGAAAATAAAAGTTCATCATTCTCAAATAGTCAAGGCCAATAGTGAAGATCCTAGTGAAAATTCAAAAGAAAGCAGGGAAATCATTACACCAGGAGCTGCTTTAGAGGATGATATTATTAAAACAAAACAAAATTCTATTCGACATCACTTCACAAAGACCAACTTAATTGAGGGTGGTCATACATTTCAGCTTAATCTTCGACAAATCTGTAAGCCTAGTGAAGAAAAATTTGAATATCAAATGAGAAAGCCACACCACCTGCATGTTCACAACTTGAAGACATTGATGAGGTACAATCCATATGCTCATGTGGTTGATTATGTGCTTCTTGTTGATCCAGATCAAGTTCCCAACAAAGAAGAATTTGATAATTCAAAGTGTTTTGAATACAATTATTATGTGCTTAAGGGAACTATTCTGTAGATGCTCAAAGGAAATTAATGGAGTAATATCCAAATAACCCAAGTTTTGAAACAATGAAATGTATCATTTATGTTGGTTTATTGGATACAAAAGTAAAGTTATTAGCATGGGATCATAATACATATAATGAGTATATGATGTCTATTACTTTTATCCAAAGGGTTAGATTTATTCATAATGAATTTGAAGTAAAATAGGGTGGGGATAAGGAAAATGTTAGTCTAGAATTTCAGAAGGAATGTTGTATGGAGGCTATCAAATAGAGGAAAAATTAATTCAAAAGGCGAAAAAGTACATTTTGATATATTTAGAAGTATTGATAAGATTTTCCAGTTGGCATTTAGAACTGGAGAGATATGGGAATTTATTAAAGAGATTTTTAGCATGTCGGAGAACATTGACATTAAAAATTATAATGTCAAAAAGTCTAAACCATTGATATGTAGCAACAGTAAATCAGGTCCTGAAATGAAGCAACTTCCAGAAGATATGACTATCACACCTTGGAGAGAATCGCAAGAAGTGAAAGATGAATAAATTTTCAAAACAATATTATCTCATGTGAATTTAGGAGAATTATCATTGGATGAAATGTGTTAGGAATTTCAAAAGTAAGTTTGTTGAATTCTTTTTACTTATTTCTAGATTATAATTTTCTTTTAATTATAAGATATTTTTCTTGGTAGTATTTGTTATACATATCATTATAATAACTTTTTCTACTCTATATATTTTGTCACAAAGTTTACACAAAAATAAAAGAACAAATGGTTAAATTGTTGAATGAAGATAGCTTGGATGATGTTGTACACAACTACCTAGATTCAAGTTCTCCATCAATACTAAAATATTTTTATCTTTCATTTAAAAAGGTATGTTGATTTATACATTCATTCTTATTCAACTTTATACTATTTTTATTTTATAACTTATACATATATTCGTTTATTTTATTAAAGATGAAGAAGCATGCAAAGGAGCACCAAATAGTTTTTGAAGCTTTATTGAAAAAATTAAGATCAAAAGACTGAGAAAGAAGCATCTTAGTAATTTTGAACTTGATCCAACTCTTACTCATTTCATTTGGAAGGATCTTGACACTATTCAATATCAAGTAATACAAGTTCAATGTGAAGACATTGCTAAACACATACCTAAAAGGGATTATTCCCTAGTTATTGTAGGTATTCCCCATGGTTTCAATATCCCAAACATTGACTATGAGAGTGACCCTTATACTTATCAAGCTCTTAATAAAGTGGTTGAGGGATTTTTAGAAGTCACATCATCACCATTATGGAGATTTGTGATATTTAATTCAAACACACAATTGGTAATGTTAATGACAAGTTTCAAGGGAAAAATAATCTCAAAGATGCAACTTACATGGTAAGATGTTGAAATTGGATGTTTGATTAATGTTAAAAAATTCATTTATGTACAAGTTAATTGAGCTTTTACTATTTCATGTTACAGGCAAAAGTAAAATATTATTAACTGTGAAGATCAACCAATTATAAATGATTGTGAGTTCATCCATATTGAAAGTTGGACAAAAGATGATAGTTATAAGTCTATGTTTCTTAGTTGGGTAGATGGAAAGAGTCATAGATAAGCATTGGTTCATGATGTTGTCGTAAAAATACTAACATATGAAGATAAAGAAGAAAAAGGAGAGATAGTTAGCTTTTATCAAAAACCACAGTCATTGATTAACTATCTTATATACTTATGTTTAAATGAAGGAGAATGGGTTCTGGATTTATTCTCAGGCTCATGTAAGTTTTATTATATAGAATTGAATTTAAATATCTTCTTTCTTAATTTATATGTCATTATACTAATTTACTTCAATATTTCATTTGTGCTTGATAATTAGGTACAACAATAGCATGTTGCCTACAAAAAGGAAGAAATTGCATTGCCATTGAAAAAGACCCAGTAAAGCGAAAATTTATTTAGCAAAGAATTAATGCTCTTCAATTTCTTCCAGATGCAATGCAAGCAATTGGGTTGAGGAAAGGGAATTTTAATGAATCACATACGAAAAAAAAGAGGCAAAGTAACCTCAACCACCATTAGATGGAATGACTAGAAAGGCATACATTGGGAGATTCACAAGCATCAAAGATCCATCAGAAGAGGAAAATGAGAAAACTAAAGTAGAAAATATTGTGTAAGGAGACAATGATGAAACTCTAGAGAATGAAGAGTTTAGATTATGTGATATTATTGATTAAATTTAAATTATGCTTGGAAATAAAGCTCATTTTTTGTAACTATTAATTAGTTATACTTGTAATGTTTTGACTTTGACATTTTATGAGAAGAATAAGTATTCAGTTAATGTTGTTATATGTCCAATATTTGTATTATGTGATTTTCTCCTTAATTTTTATTTGAATCATTATTTTTTGACATGAAATTCATAAAAAAAACTATTATTTAACCTTTTTTTTGTTAAATTTTTCCTAGAAAATTTGCGATTTTGACATGTCATTTCTAGCAAAAAATTATCAAAATGTGTAAATTTTTTGTTATATTTATGTTCAAAATGTTTACTTTTATGTCAATTGTTAAAAGAAATTGTTTTTTTTACAGAAAATTATTTGATGTGCATTGAAAAATTATTTAACAATTTATAAATATGTAGAATATCAGAACTTTAAAATATCGACCTTCTTCTTTAACTATGCAAAAAAATAAAGACCTCGCTATAAAAAATTAAAATTAAAAGAAAAAGAAAAAAATGAAAATATGAAGAATAAGACTACTTCAAAAAATTTTAGATTTAGAAAATAATTATTCACATTTAATACATTAGAAAATTTAAAGTCAAAAAATAAGCCTTTTAAAAAAAGGGCCTCATGCAGAATCAACACTTTTTAAAATTATCATGCAAATCACTAATATTCTAAAAACTAATGTACATAAAAAAATAAAAGTGTTAAAAACTATTCTAAAAAAATATATGCACTCTGCATCACCACTTTTCAAAATCGGTTGATTTTTTTTTCTACCTCAAAAAAGAAGGTAATCGTATCGATTCCCGTTTCAAAGTTTACATTCTTTAAATCAATAAATCTAATGCAAACAATAAAATTGGATTAGAAATCAACATCTACATTGAAATCAATGCATCTATTGTTGCAAGCAATCAAATAGGATTAGAAATCAACATCTACACTAAAATAAATGCATCTAATGCTAACAATCAAATAGGATTAGAAATTAACATCTACACTAAAGCCAATGCATCCAATGCACGCTCAACCAAACAATATTATAAATTAACATCTTCAATGAAATTATTGTGTCTAATGCAAGCTTTGAAATAGAATTAGCAATCAACATCTACACATAAATCAATTAATCTAATGCAAGAAATTAAATAGGGTTAGAAATCAATATATGTACATTGAAATCAATGCATCTAATGCAAACAATTTTCTTCCCTTTCTCTTCCCACTCCATCTATATCGATATTTCCCTCCATCTTTCCTTCTTTGTCTCTATATCTCACCCCCCAAGACACACACACTCTCTCTCTCTCTTCATATCTATTTATCTATCCCTCCCTCTATCTCTTTCTTCTTCCCTCTCTCCCCTCTCCATCTATATATTTGTCTCCCTTTGTCTGTCCTTCATCTCTCTATATCGCCCTGCAAAGATACACATTATTTCTCCATATCTATCTATATCTCCCTCCCTCCCCCTCTCCCTCTCCCTCTCTCTACATCCCATTGTCACTCCCTCTCTCTCTCTCTCCATCTCCCTTGTCACTCCCTCTCTCTCTCTCTCTCCCCACCTTTCTCTCTTTATATATGTCTTTCTTCCTACCTCCCTCTCTCTCCCCCTCCAACCCCAACTCTCTCTCTCTCCATCCCTCTCAATTCATCTATCTCTTCCTTTCTCTCCCACCTCCCTCTATCTCTCACCCTCATCAATCACTCACTTACTCTCTCTCTCAAGCTTTGTCCTACAACTCTGTTGACTATCTCCCTCCATCTCTTATTCTTTATCCCCCAGTTCTCCATCTCTCCTTATTTGTATTTCTATATCACCCCCAAACATACACTCTATCTCCATCTCTCCCTTGTCACTCCCTCTCTCTCTCCACCTTTCTCTCCCTACATGTCTTGAACTTCTTCATTCCATATATTTTCCTCCAACTCCATCTCTTGAGCTCCTTCTCTTTCTTGGAGACTCTCTCCTCCTCCCCCTCTCTCCATGTTTGCTTCCCCCGCTCTATCTCTTACCCTTCTTTCCCACTCTCTCTTCTCTATATTTCAAAAAAAAATTAAATGACAATTAAAATATTATGTTTAAATATATATATATATATATATATATATATATATATATATATATATATCATAAAACAATTTAATTTTTTTATATAATACACATTTAAAATGTAATATTTCAAATGTGTGTTGTGCATTCACCTAGACGGAAAATGATATTTTTCCATGGCATTATTATCTAGATTTTTCCAAAATATAATGTTCCAGCTACCTCCATCAAAGATACATAGAGCGGTTCATGTTAGGTTTTATTTCCTTAAAGGTAGCTTTAGGTTATGATTACTTCACGATTTTAATAATATTATATATTTTATTATGTTAGATTTATAATAAAAAGTAGGTTAAATAAAATTAACATATTGATACAGCTTGTATGACTCTTTTTGGGTTAATGAATCTTTTGTTGACACCTATGGCATATGTCAACCACATTTATTAATGTGGTTGTGATAGTATATATTATAATATAAGAAATTTTATATTATATTAAAGCTAATAATATTATATTAATCCAAATTTAATAAATTTAATATTAACATTAAAATATATTAATATTAGATTTAATAAGGTTTCTAAATGACATGATAACAAAAATTCTAATAAGATTTGGAATTTTAAAATGAGGTAAAATCTTAGTTTTAGATCATTCAATTTCTTTATAGAGGCTCGATCGAGGCTTTACGAAACCCTTGATTGAGCTATTTGAATTTTAAATTTAGGTGCTTGATCAAGAACTTTAAGCACTCGATCGAGCCTCTTAATTCCTTAAATCTACAATTTAAACACCCCTTCTGCAAAATTTCGTGCAACACCATTTTGTACCCTAACAGACTTAGGGATAAATTTTCCCTTAGGTGGCAGAGTTTATCGCATTGGATTCATGAAGGAAGCCTTTATCCAATGGCATATGATTTTGACATTTTCGATTTGATATGGCATTTCTAATCTAATTTGCTTTAAACATAATGCTTGAAATTTTTTTGAATTGTTTTAAAGAGGTTGAATAAAAAATAAATATCATAAAATATACAAAATGAAAAAAACTCAAAAAATACCTAACTTCTTTTATGCGTCCTCTTCAAAATGGTACTTTTGGTTTCTCAATTTATTAAATAGTTGAAAAAGACCTTACGTGAACACGTGTTTGCAAAATGCAATTGAAATATTACTTCACCAAGTTCGAAAAATAATAAAAAATATATTTTGCATAAAAAAATAAAATTTTAATATGAAAATTTAGCTCTCACCTTGTATATCATGCTTATATATATATATATATATATATATCTATATATATATATATATATTAAATTACACAATTTAAACTAAGTTATGCTACATGAACACACTCATACATCTTAAGATGTGTGAAAATTTGCAGGGAAAAGCATTTGATTTAATGGAAAATTGACATATTATACAACACAATATTTAAAAAAAAATATATCATTAGCACAATAACATAATTCTCCACAATTTTCTTTTTACTCTGAATCAAAAATCATATGCTTATAATTTTGAGGGCTTCAATTTGATAAAAGAGGAAAAACTTGAAATTTCATGCCCACATTTCGCCCAAAAGTACAACTCATCTTCATGCATTCACCCTTATCAAGGTCACATTTTAAGGAACATTTTTTTAGAGGATTATGCTATGTAGCCCATTTCTCTCATAATGGTAGAAGGTTATCCTTCCACCAATTTCATTCAATGACTAGTCACTCAATACATTCAATGGAATTAAAGGGTAATTATCACAATTTTATCTAGGTATTCAAAATAATTTTCTGATTTTTTTTGTAGAGATCCTTTGGCATTTCCAATCCCTTCTTGTGGTCCATATATTCTTGGGCATTGAAATGTATTAAAATAAATCCCCCTCAAGATGATATTTCTTTTCTTCAGTCAATCAATGTTGGGTGTCTATCACACACCTAAATAGGATAAACTTTTTTACCAAGTTTCTTTAATATTTGGTGGTTGTAATGCTTGGAAATACACATATAAATACTAGGATGTGCTAATACAATATGTGCCTAACCTATAGGAATATATTTATTCTAAACCTATTCTACACTTGTGGTATCATGGTATGTATAGTAACTCATGTCCTTAGTAAACTACATGGAGCTTTCGTTAATTAAAATAATGTGCACATACATTATCATTAATTTATCTCATTCAACTTGGAATAATAATGAAATATTCATTTTGAAATAAGTAAAACTAAGCATGATAAACTATAATTTAAATAGTGGGGCGCTAGAATTGGAGATGTTACAAACAGTATATAGTGGTGATTAGGTATGTTACAGAGTGATATCAAAGAAATATTACAACAATGGTATTGTATGAGAAAGGAATTATAGCTTGCAAAGTAAAAGAATAACAAGTTGGAGGTTATGCGCTTAACAAAATCCCTCTAAGAGAGAAACTACAAGAAATGCACTGAATTAAATGATGATAACATGATGGATCAAATCTCTTAATCAATTCCCTATTAGAGAATATAGAATAATCATCTCTATAATTCATGATTATATTGTTGGGTCTATGTATCAAATTTGGAGGAAAATGTTGAAATTGGGAAAAAACCAATTCTATATGAAATATAGAAGATAATTAGCATATCATCATTAAGTTTGCAACTAATGGCAATAAATTTGGTTTCATGAACAAGTTATAGTGGATGAGAATAGAAAATCCATGGCAGTCATGAATAAATGGAAAATAACATTAATAATAGATATGTATATTTTCAAAATTTTGGAAAATATGAAAACTATGATGTGGATTTATATTAGCCATGTGGAGCCATAATTATAATGCATACCCATAAAGGTGATAAATTGACAAGGTGAGATGGAAGTTTTAGAGTTCTATCAAGTGGGGTTAGGTGCATAGTTAATAGTTACACTAAAGGTCCACAACTATGGTCAAGTCTTGGGCTAGCAAAAACAAATTAAATAACCATGTGAGGTGGCTTTGAAAATATTTAAAAAGCTCTTGCAATTAGTATCATGGTAACGCATGTCCCTAAGATGGTAGGTTTTTATAGAATCTATGGATAAAAATAAACCAATGGAAAGTTATATGCATATAGTAGATTCAATTTTATTGATCTGAGATTTATGTAGGGAAACATGTGCACTAGTAGAAGCATTCCAAATATGGGACTCATTCACATCATACAAATATACAATATCAAACCTAGAGAAGGATTAAAGGAAAATATATGACCCCCTATCAAATTGATCAAGATGGTATAGGTGGCCCATGAATAAATAAAATTTAATAAAGAACTACAGGAAAAGATAAAGAGGGCTACACAAATGTGACTTATCATGAGAGGTGGGAAGGTATAAGACATGGAAGAGGTGGAAATTAAACCTATATTTACTAAAAAGTGATATGAAGGAAAGATTACAACAATGCGACTATATGGGTAATGAATTAGAATTTGTAGAAAATAATGAATCAAAGGTTATGTGTTTGAAAGAATCCCTTAAGGAGAGAAACTGGGGGTAATTCATAGAATACAATGATGATATAGTGATGGATGAATCCCTCAATTAATTTCGTATCAGAACATGTAGAAGAATTAAAAACTAGAATTCATGGTTATATGTTAGATCCATGTAGAAAATCTATGGGGGAGGGTGAAAATTGAAATTGGGGAAAACCACTAATTCTGAATGAAACCTAGAGGATAATGAGCATAACATGATTGAATTGCCAAGACATGGCATCAAATTTGGTAGCATGAAGAAGTTGTAGAGGATGAGATTACAAAATACATGGTGACAATGAATTATTAGAAAACAACAATAGTAATGCATATGTATACTTTTGAAATTTTGCAAAATATTGATTTATGACATAGATTTATATTGGTGGTATGGAGCCATATTGATGACGTGTACCCATAAGGGTGATATGGATTGGTAGGGTAACATGGAAGCTTAAGGTTGTTATTAAGTGGGATTAGTGTGCATTGTTGGTAGTTACATGACAAGGTCCATATTAGTGGGGGGTTGGGCCAAGAAAAGCAACATAAGAAACTGTGTTAAGTGGTTTTGCAATGGGTTGCAAAGATCCTATAATCTCGACCATGGTGATGCATGTTCATGGGGTGGTAAGTAGTTATCAAATTTATGGGTGAGATCAAACCAATGCTAAGTTGTATCCCTATAATAGATATAAATTATTGATATTAAATCTATGTAGGAAAACGTGCATTGTAGTGGAATCATGTCAGAGATGGGACACCTTCCCATCACATAAACCTATAATATCACAACTAGTGAAATATTAAAGGATAAATTAGAAACCTCTATCACATTAATCGGTGAAAGGGAATCAAGTGGTAGGAAAGGACAAAGAGGTATAGGAGGTCCATGAATAAATCAAATTTACTAATAAAATGGATGAAAAGGAAAAAGAGGTCCACAAGAATGTGACTTGGCATGAGAAATGGGAAGGTAGATGACATGGAGGAGGTGGGTGTTATACTTTTACTTTCCACCTTAGGCCCTACAAGGATTTTATTAGATATTATATGGATAAATTACATAATTGCACAATTTTTCATAATTATTTCACAAGTAATTATTTTGTCTCAATTTCACAATTATGAAACAATAACTATTTCATAATTCAAATGAAAGTTCATAATGAGTTGGAAAAAGCTTATAATTGCTCATGAAACTTGTGCATGACTTCTAGTTGTTTGGTCTACATGCCATCAAGTCTATCCTCGACTTACATCCACATATTTCACAAGCCATCAAGCCAATCATTGGAATTCACAAATTCAACCTACAGATTGTATATTCTGATACTCATAGATTTGTAATCATATTTTGTACATTCTTAATTCAATTTCATATTTCAAAAAGACTAATTATGGGATGTCTAGAAAGGTCATTAAACAAAAATTAGCCTAAAGTTAATGAATTTGGGATTTTATATACATGGTGATCATCTACATGATGAATTCTTAGATTTAGATATCATGCCTGACCTTTGAAAATATATATTCCGGTGATAAAACAATTAAAACACATTTATAGAGGAAAATTTGAATGCATTTTAGTCTTTACAACACCAAATGATTTGGCATTAACCCATGTTTAACCAACGAAAGTAATTTCATTTTCATCCATTATTGACTTTTATTGATTTACATGGAATAAAAATTGTACTTAAATTTTGACATGGTTCTCTATTATATAGAAAAAGTTTTGAGAAGATGCTCTTAATTATTTCAGGCTAATTAAGTAGCATCATGTTTTTCACTATTGGACTAAGTACATCCTCCTATATTTCCCCTTTATTACACGGTCAATACACCACTTACTAATCTATTAAAATTTTGGCAATCATCGTTGTTAATTCTCGCTAAATTCGAATTTACATGCTTGATCCTCCTTAGTTCTTCAAACAAAATGATTTTTACCTCATATTTCAAAATTGAAACATCTTAATATAACTTTTTGTCAGTAATCTTAACATATTATTATTAAACTTACATCTACTTCAATAATAACTATGGTTATGGTCAACCAAATTATTTAAAAGCAACAATGAGGAATTGCCCCATCTACTTCAATAATAACTAGGGTTATGGTCAACCAAATTATTTAAAAGCAACACTGAGGAGTTGCCATCCCGGCAATTCCTCCATCTATGTAGGCGACTTCAATATTGGTTCCCCTACACTCGCATCTGCCTAGACATGCATTAATTGCAAATGAAAAAGTAAAACTAATTATAACCAGACGGGTATAACCGTCACTATCTATGGCGGATAAACCATACCTGCTTCAGAGTGATGCGGCGAATGTCGGAGGAAGAAGATACATCTAGCCGACGGGATTGATTCGTGGCATTGATATATATAGATATTAATTATGTCATATTTTCAGAAAATATGGGCCCTCCTTATACGGATATTTTCACAATATCTGTAACTTTCAGTGGGCTGTATTATCTTGAATTACAGTCTGCAAATTCATGGAGAGCCCATTTTTCCAATCACATTCCAATTGAAGGGTCACAAAATCGGCCTGGTTTTCCTGATCAGGATCGATTAAAAATATGAAATATCACGCGAAGAACGCCTTTCTGGGTTTAATATATGGACGGCAATAGCGAGAAGAAAGCAAAGGTTTCAAAAGATACTGTGCTGTAACAGGTTCGAGTTCGATAGTCCGGAAGAGTTAATATCTTTTTGTATTATATTACTTTGGGCCATAATGGATCTACTGCAGCCTTCGGAGGCTTCTATATCGTCGCAGGATTCTATCTCGGCACCTAACGATAAGCGGAGATCGGGATCTCGGAATCATATGCGCATGGGAGGCGCCATTCAGTACTTGCAGGAAGATGAGTCGTTGCGAGAGGCCGTACGGCGTTACCATTTTTATTCACTTGACAGCGACAGTGACAGTGACAGCGACAGCGACGGCAGATGTGCATCTATGTTCGTACAGAAAGTGAAGTCACCCTTAAGCGTCGTGTGGTCAGTGCTTCGGAGATTCGACAAGCCTCAAATATATAATAAATTCATCCGCAAATGCTTCTTGAGCGGGAATCTCAGGGTTGGCTGCCTCAGAGACATTCGATTCGTTTCCGGCCTCCCAATGGCCACCACTGTTGAGCGACTGGAGATTCTGGACGAGGAGCAGCATATTCTGAGCTATAGCAACGTCGAATGCGATTCCTGTCTGAAGAATTATCGATTGATGTTCACTCTACACGAGAGACTTATAAATGACAAACCCGGGACCATTGTGATCGAATCCTATGAGGTTGATATCCCAGAGGGAAGTACTAGAGAGGATATATGTCTGTTTGCTCTTACCTTTATGAAATTGAATCTTCGGTCCTTGGCTAGTACGTCAGAACAACTCACTAGGAACTGCTAAGTAATCGCATGGAGGAGCGAATTGGCCCGGATAATGGAATCTGGTGATTGATTGACCTGTATCATACCTCTGAGTGAGTTGCCATCAAAGACAACGCCTGTATCATAATGCCAACAATCTCTCCCTTTGGACTTTATGGCAACCACCACACCAAGTCACTCTCCCCCTTTGACATCAAGGGTAAAGGGCGAACCAAGATATTCTCTTCCTTGATATATATTTTGGTGTTCATACTCCCCCTAAGTACTTGCTGAAATATCTGATTGAGCTCCCCTTTGTTCATGCCAAGATGTACCAATCTGTCCATGCTCCCCCTGAGCACATGTAAGGTCTACAAAAGCATAACATGACTCTATACATACATTGCCAATGACCTTTCTAAAGACTCATACATACATCAATCTCCCAACCAAGCGGGGATTACACCATTTATGACTCAAGCACAAGAACCAGTACATCATCCATCCCATGCATAGTGGGGTAACAAGATACATCATATGACTCATAAAGACCAAGGACCTAAACAAGACCATGACAGTTATCAGCAGCTGTCATATACTGTATGATCTGCACTATAAGCATCTTAACCTGCAATCCATTCTCTTGGTTAATCACCAATCAGTAGCAAGATATGTAAATAAGCATCATCACCAAGGACTTCTAACCATAATGCCAACAATGCATTATTCGAAGCATATGCTCCCCCTGCATGTGCCAACCATCATATACTAGTGACTGAACCATATCAGACTTCCGTACTGCTTCTTTTCTTCAGAACATCATATACGCGACTATGCGGTGTCTAACTCGCGTGTATACATGACTTGTTTTCATGAAACCTACGTATGAGTTTTAGAACACTGATGTTCCACACTTTCAGCTTCCTCTGAGTCTGTCATGTCTGTGTACTCTGCTATGCCACATCTTTCTGGTTGAACTTCCTTTTTCTTCCATATCTTCAATTGTGATGATGTTTTCTCCTTTTGGTATGGTGTCCACAATATTCTCCTACATTCTTTTGCTATATGTCCAAGCTTGTTGCATGCATAACATCTTACATGTTTCATATTCCTCCTAAAACAGTCAATGGCTTTGTGGCCAAACATATTGCAAGAAAAACAATATCCCTTAAAGTATCTGGAATGTGATGATCTTTCTGAGTGATGGTCTTGAACCATTCTACTTCTGCATCTGGCTGCAACATGTCCAAGATTATGACATACATAACATTCAATATTATTCATCGAAGGAAATAATCGTCTATCACTTCCATAGTTAGGAGCAAAAGATTTTCTTTGAGGAATTTCTTTCCTTGGCTGTTGATGGGGTTGTCCTCTCATCTCCTTGTTGGTCATTTTAGGTTTCTCATTAGAGTCCCTTGGCTCACCTTGTGAGCTAGATTCACCTTCATTAGATTCATAAAAACCCAGACCAGTTTTGATAGTAGGCGACCTTTGACTACTAAGAATATCATCCAAAATCTTAGTATTGTCTTGAAATCGTAATAGTTTATCCTTTTCTTCTAATTTAACTTTTAAGATATTTACCTCAACCTGATGTTTTTCTTCCTTTTCCAAACATTGATTCTTCAAAATTTCCTCATATTTTCTTCCTTCTTCCATTTGTTGCCTTAGTTTGAGAATCTCCTTTTCTTGTTCTTATTTCAGCTCCTGCAGTATTTGATGAACTCTGAAGGCACATTCCAGCTGAGCTTTTAAGTTGATAATTTCTTCTTTAAGGGCACTCTCCCTTTTGCTAGGTAGATCTTGTTGATCTATGATTTTATCTGATGCTTCCTTTGCTTGTCCATCTTCAATCTGAGGTGATTCAGGATCTGAATACTTGCTTCCACTCAACGACAGGCTGTCATTGTTCCTTTGAGATGTCTTCTTCTTTTGACGCACTTTATTTCCCATTGTTCTATGGATCTCTTTCAAGCGATCAAGCTTCTACCAAAGGACCTACTCTAATACCAATTGTTGGAAATAATACTGAGAGGGGGGGTGAATCAGTATTATCAAATCAATAAAACTTTTTCATTTCCATATTAAGATTCATATATGCTACTTCAGTTAAGGATACCCACGTATATATGCAACTGTGTTTAATGCAACTAGCGTATATCCAGTAAACTTATGATTCAATTAGTTGATCTTCAATGAGTGTATCAGAACATTATTAACCATAATAATAGTAAACAGGTGCAGTAAAACAGAACAGATCATCACACATAAGGAGCACACATGAACACCATGATATAAGGTGGAAACCCAATGTGCTGCAATTCGTCTCTATCTTCCTTTAATAAGAAACTTCTTTTTACAATAGTACTGGTGTAGTCTTATACCAGTACGTATGCTTCTACCTGCAGAAGGCTACCACCTTCTTAGCTCTTGTGCTAGCCGATCCATTTACTAGTACGTAGGTGCCGGCCTACTGAAGGCTCCAACCTTCACTCGTTTTCTAGCTGCTCCTAGAAGGGAGCTACAACCCCCTGGCTCTTGTACTGACCGATATGTTTACTAGTACGTAGGCGCCGGCTTACTAAACTCTACGATCTTCCAGGGACCACATTTCATAAATTTTCAGACTGGATCCATAAATACAAAACAATCACCACTACAATACAATCATCAACTTATACCTACATCATCAATCTCTGAATCACCCAATACTGAACCACTGAAACCAGAACACAGAACAGACAACAGAACTCTGCAACAATAACCAGATCCAACTGCAACTTCAAATATCATATCTCATAATGTATACGCGACTATGAAGAATCAAACCAGCGTACATACGCGCTTTTACCAAAGCCAACCCGCGTACAGATCTGCAAATACTTACTCATAACTTTGCAGCTATTCCAGACATCAGTCATACCTATATCATAACATTCATACAATAAAACATGCGTCAATAATTCAGATCTAGTCTATCCATAATCAAACCACATAATGATAATACATTCCAAGCCTTATGATCCCGATCCATCATCCATCATCAACAGCATAGGTGCATCCTTGATTCAGATCAAGCACAACATCACAAACCCATAACCAACATACTAGATTTCACACTTCATCAAATATTCATCACTTGCACACCTCCCCTTGGCTTAATGATCTTCTCTTTATATAGGTTTAAGCTTCCCTCAATACCATGGTCCAAAACCATGTTGAACCAATACCTTGGACCCAATACCTGGGATCAACACTTCGAACCAAATACCATGGACCAATACATGGACCAAATACCACAGACCAAAACATGGTTTTCCGACATGTATGTGCATTTCCTTCTGTGAACTTGCGTGTGTACGTATACGCGCCTTTTTTTCTTCTCAGCTGTGTGTATACGCTCTTTCATAAAGATTAACCTGTGTATACCTCTCTCTTGACCTACTGTATTATGATCTATCATATGATTGAGTTGCCACCTGTATCATACCTCTTAGTGAGTTGCCATCAAGGACAACACCTGTATCATAATGCCAACACAAACAAATGGAAAAACCTAAAGAGAAGAAATACAAAGGGATATATCTTCACTATTGGGATTCCTCCAATTCATAGAAATGAGAGGTAGGAGGTGAAAATACCTCTACCATGGTAGTCAAGATAAGAAGTGTTATGAAAAAATGAATCTTAGTAGAATATGGCATCATATTAAGAAGCATATCATTAAAACAAGAGCACATTAGAAAAGATTGAAAGGATAGTTGATTTAGAAGTCTACATGATTGTAGCAGTCATCATAGAAAGGTAGTAGCTCTTGCTGACCTCATTGAAAGCATAAGTAGTACTTATGGCAAAAGAAAATTCATATAGCATAGAAAGAACTCATCATGTATCATCATCATTGTCGAGCTATAAAAAGGGTCTCTTTCACCTCTAATTACCTCACATTAGTTGTCAATCCAGGAACATTTTGTTATTTCAAAGAGTGTCTCAGTCTGAGGCTATCATTTGCCAAAGTAATGCTAGTAGTACAGTGTTCAGAAATACAAGAGCAAACTACTTCAAAAGATTAAACTACAGATTCTGAAAAAAATAAACAATTTATCAGTGAAGGGTTCAGTAGCAGTAACTCATCCCTTTGTAAGCCGATGGAACTAAGGTAATTCAGAGAATAGATCATGGATCTGGGAGCCAGACAGTAAATGTCAGTGCTCACTACAGCCCTGGATCGTTCTTCACACCAAAATAACAAAGGACAGGAAATGGAACGACAGATAAGAAATGGAACAACGAAATAAGAAATAGAACAACAAATCTGAAATGGAACGACAATCTGAAATAGAACAGCAAACAGGAAATTGTAACAGCAACTAAGTCTAGCAAGCAGTAACACCTTAGTCTACAAGATCAAATGCACGAATCGTGACCTACAGGAATCAAATGGCAATCCTTCACTCTTAAGGACGAATGGAATAGTACTGAGTAATGATGAATTATAGAACAACACTTCAAAACCATATATGCACACGACACACCTTAATAGTAACCTGATCTTGGTAAACCAGTTATCACTCTCAGTTATAAAAGATTACGACTACGTTTCAGAATGGAACAACAATGTCTATAGATCCAACAATCGCAAATAACATAATCGCTAAGATGAATTCCGTAATAAGTGCACATCACAGAGGCTCTGTAGTTGAATAGCAATAATATTCTGTAAAGACTGACAGTATTATATCAACACTTAGAAGAATAGTGATACGTTGCAAAGTCAATGCAATAGTTCTATCTCAGTAAAGTAAACATAACAGAGCATGCGGTGTAAACTAACAAAACACATCAAATTACCAAATAATGCTGATAAGCAAACCACACATAAACCAAACGTAATAGTACAGGAGCAAGTGTCCTCCAGGGCCGGGCCCTTAGCCTCCAGGGGTACACCACTTGAAGTTATTCCAAACTCAAGGATGAAATAGCAACCGAGTTTGTATTAATGCATAAAATGGAATTACAGTAGATCAGTTCTCAACGAGACTCGATGATCAAAGTTTCAATCTTCAGAGAAATTACATAAAACATAAGGATTCGACCCCCTCGAGCTAATAGTGCTGCCCCTTTTATAATGATGAAGGCAGAGATGTCTAGGTGCAAAAATAGTTAAAGCAGCGATCCCTCAGGATCAAAGGATCCTGAGGGATTCGCCGAACCGTTAGTTCTCAGTTATCTCTTTTCCTTCTTGCACCGAGCCGACATCTCCACTTCCTTTCCAGGGCTGATTCGCTTTGATCTGTTTTGCCTTGTTTGCATACGGTTCCCCGTCAAAGGGACAACGGTTAACCCAGCCTTGTTCTTTCCTTCAGCACGACAGTCTTTTGTTTTCCCTTCTTTCTGCATAAGAAAATGACAATTGTTAGTGTTTTTGCTTTGCACATTAATCTCATAGGTTTTATTACAATTCCTTATCATTTTCCTAGTTCATGATGCAAAAGGTTTGTAAGTTCTAATGAAAAGATGCTGAAATAATTACCAAAAACATACCTTCTTTAGTACTCCACACACCCCCCTGCTTACCCTTTTTCATGCCCTCATGAAAACATTGTAGTTGACATATAAGGCAGTGACAGAGTAGGCTGGAGATGGAATCTCATGTGGAGGTCTACAGCGATGATGCATAACTAGGTGTTCAAAGAAATGGCCCGTCTGACCCTCAGGCATCTCATACAGGGCTTGGTACCCAGGTGCAGGGTGCCAAATAATTGGACTCCGGAACCTATATCCTAACCAGGATGGCCCTGCCCTCAAAATGACTTCGCCATAGAGGTGCAAGCGATCGGCGGCTAACTTAAAATTTTCATACTTAAATGGCTCCCTGAGTTGGATATTCGGATTAGAGATCTGATATCGAAATTTAGCCACATCAATGGCAAGGTCTTTAATAGTGAAAAAGTATTCTATTCCTTGCTGATTGATTGCTGTGTGAATGGGTCCTAATGCTTCAATTACACCTGGAGTCTTCATGAGGTTCTTATGTTCTCTCCACAACTGTACTGGATTCCTAGGCTTAGCTCTTACCCACAAATCTAATCCGTTTTCTTGCCTTTGGAAAGCATTATAGGCTTTAAGCCATTTAATTTGATTAACCCCAAATGAAATAAATGCCTACAATTGGATATCCCCAACAAAAGGCCTAGGGTTTAGCTCGGTCTCCTGGTCTAATACAAGGTTATGTAAATAAAACTCACACAGTAGTCTTTGAACTTTTACCTCGTAGTGCTTATAGCAGTTTATGAAATCATCGAGGGTATTAATTTGTATTGGAGCACCTGCTTTAACAGTCTTTATTTTCAATTGCAACTATCGTTCCATTAAAAACAAGGCATAATTCTTAGCAGGGGCTCTACATGCTAGGAATTCCTTGTACAAAGAACATAAGGTATCCATCTGCTTGATAACTATATCTAACCTACGAGTTACCTTCACGACTTTTTATTCTTCCCTTTGCCACCCTTCAAAGGCCTATCTTTCAGATAGATTGACATTCCTAAGCTGTTGTTGTAGCTCTTCATACCTTTCCCGAGGGACCGTTTGCTCTATGAGCTTTTTTGTTGCTTGTTGAGCTTGCGTCAAACCCTCCCATAGGGTTTTCGTTCTCGGATCTCTTTCCCATGCGGCGGTGGAGACCAGGAGTTTTACCTAAATTTTCCTATTGCGTTGTCTTGCGTTCATGACCCTTATCACTCCCAAGGGTGGTGCCTCTGTTTGAATTTCCTTATCGCAGGTCAATCTATCATCCATTTCTATCTTCACATGGATATCAGTCAAATGTTGTTCCTTTTTGATTTGAACAGAAGTCTTCTTCTCAACAACACTTGGAACAGCATCCCGTTTTTCGACAGGGTTTTGAACAGCAGGGTGGACTCTGGTCCTCTGATCCTTTGTCTTGAGGGGTTTTGCTGGATCGATTGCATGTTTCCTCCCCGATGTCCTTTTTACCCTTTTCCTTGCTTTCAAAATCCTGATTTGCTGTCGAAGCTGAACTATTACATTCAATAGTCGCTGCTGTTCTTTCCATAATTTCTTAATTTCCTCAATTTCCTTAGAAGGAACAGCAGACTGTTCACTGCAGCCTAGACTATGATCAATTCCCTGATTTTGTTTCTGGGGTGCTTCTTTGTTGCTCTACTCTGGCTGCTCCGGGGCAAGAACCCTAGCTAGTTTTGTTATTTCTTGGGTGACTTCCTTTTCTGCCCCCCCGCCTCCGTAGTTTCTTCTGGTGTCATCTAGCTAGGAATGGATTGTTACTATTCTGCATCTCCTGTCATTTTTTCATCATGAACGGGCTGACTCTCCTCTTCTACTTCCTCTGCATGTGATTCTTCAGGTGCATTTCCCTCCTGAGTAGAGTGTTCTTTTGGTTCTTCTTCAACATGGAGGTCTGATGGGCTGGAAGATTGGCCATATTCACCCATATTGGCCAAAACTTTGGCCAATTCATCTTCTCTCAATGGATCCTGCACTGGGTTGCCTTCCTACTGTCCCATTTCCTCCTCCTACTCAGATTGCTCAGTTTCTCCCTCATTTTCTCCTTCCTCATTTTCCTGCATTACTTTCTCATTGTCTTCTCCTTCTAATCATGGGGGTTGCTCATCCCCTGTATCTTCTATCTCTACCGGTTGGCTGGTATTTCCTTGGGGCTTCTCCAGCCTCCCTCGTAGCCGTGCTAGTCAGACCGATTTCCTTCGTTTTTTTGGACGCTCAGGTGTACTGGTGGCATGTTTACGTTTCGGGGATGGTGTGGTCAATCTTCCATCTATCATGGCAATTAGCTCTTCCTAGCTGCTCTGCTGCTGGGTAAGGCTATGGCTGACTATTAACCGTATTAACCCATGATGACTAACAAATGATTCTATATGCTGTTCCTTTTTCATGCTCCGTGAAACATCATGCAGTAATGAATTCAAGAATGCAGGTAAATTTACAGAGCATTTTTGTTTTAACACAGCTAAAAGTTTAAGGTGCCGTGGTCTTACCACGTCTTTTCTTCCTTCACAGGTGATGTAGCTTTGAATGGTCCTTGCCAATTCTGCCCACGGTTCTCCTAATGCTGGTAGTAGAACCCCCTTTCCTCTAATTGTCAGGCTCTGGCCTTCCTCCTGGAAGGTTTCTATAATCTTCTGCAATCTCTCATTCTTTAGTGTCCATACAGGCCCAGTGGCTGCCAGTCCCGAGACCTCTGCAATTATGTCATCGGTGACTGCTATGTGTCTCCCCCTCATTGTGGAGTGATCCTCTTGCAAGTTCTGCAAAAATTCAATTGCTACAGTCTCATTGGATTCCTGTAAGCGATTGAGATAAGTTAGCCACCCGGCTCTTGCCAGGATTTCCTGTGCAGCATCAGAGACTGTTAACACCAGCGGTTCTCTCTGAATCGATCTCCCTCCCATGTTTATGGTTTTGCTGTGAAATCTCAGAATTTTGACAATGGAACGGCAGTTGTTCACACTGTTAGAAACACAGAGAGGCTGACAGACGCGAGAATCGCTCAAAATCTAATGCTGCGGAATATACAATGGAAATGGCTTAGGAACAACAAGTCATGCAAAAAATAAAAAATAGTATACCATTGAGCCGTGCTATTCCCAAGTACGGAGTTTCCTGAATAGCGATCTGACACGTCATCCAAGGAATGATGAGGATAACTCCCCCCCTGCAATGTGATAGGCCGTCCCGGCCGTCAAATAAAGGAGCAGTGTTCCAGTCTGTTCTGAAGCAGAGTCATAAA
Organism: Pinus tabuliformis; assembly: GCA_031772625.1. Classification (NCBI taxonomy): domain Eukaryota; kingdom Viridiplantae; phylum Streptophyta; class Pinopsida; order Pinales; family Pinaceae; genus Pinus; species Pinus tabuliformis. The sequence goes on from CM062809.1 coordinate 519,111,093, forward strand.
GGTGTTGAGATTGCAACAAGATGATGGAGCTTAGTGAAAAGAGTCGCCTTCACTAAGTGGGCCCGCAGGCAAATTATGGTGCAAGCTCTATTTTTTATCATAGTGTGAGTGATCACAATGTGGGTGACCAAAGTGTGGGTGACCACAATGTGGGTGACCAAAGTGTGGGTGACCACAGTGTGGGTGATCAAAGTCTATTTTGAGACTGGCTGTCAAAAATAGAAAAGTCAAATATTATTGTCTCATAATAATATTTGGACTATAAACTTGATCTTATTCTCTTGGAGCACTTCAGCTTGAGCTACAGATGTGGCCCATGCAGCTGTCAGAAGGAAGTACACTTTTCTTATGAGTCAGTTGAGTTGTTGCATGCATGACTTCAGTTAGAACTCAATTAGTTGAGTTTGGTGGAGTTGATTGTGGAGTTGATGGAGTTGTGTTTAGTTTGACTTGGTTAAACTAGTTGTAGTTAGTCTAACTGCAAATAGACTAATGATGAGTTGTTAAACTAATTATTAACTCATAATACAACTATAGAATACATCAGTTAACTCAGTTGCAGGTCAGTGCATGTTCAGTTCAGCAGGGACAGGTGTTAGAGAATCAGATTGCTATCAGTTGTGACTATAGTTGTGCATCAGATCTTACACAATCAAGGGATTGAGTATGCCAATGAGTTTGCTCATGTATTTTCCCAGTTTGTAGCTTCTGCTCATGTCTTACACATTGTGAGTGATTCTTTGGAGGTGAAATACGAGTTTGGTAGACCATTCTCATTCATTCTTGAGCAGGTATTGAGTAGTGGAGGCAGGCAAGCAGTGGAATAGATTTGGAGATCAGATCTTAGTTGTATTGTGTGTAACAGGTGGAGCTGGTACTGGATTGCTTGTGATAAGCATTGTACTTTGTAATGTTACATGGTCTCAATCATTAATATACAGATAGTGTGGGGTTTTTAGCGAGATGCTTTCCCCGGGTTACATACTGTGTTAATGTGTGAATGCTCTTGATGTTTTATTGTTATTGATGCTGCTATATTGATGATCAACATAGAGGAGCTTATGTATTGTGTATGTATTCCGCAATAGTACATGATCAGGATAATCTCTGTTGAATATGTGTTAAATTATTCAAAATTTCTACATGGTATTGGAGCTGTTGATCATCAGATCTACTATTCAGGAAGTGTTTACATTCTATTTCTTCAGGCAGAGTCTGTAATCGGGCTAGGTAGCCTCTGGATTCATCCTTCCTTTGGAAGGTGAGATATCCAGTGAATGCCCATATAGTCAATCTCTGTGTACACGAGAAATATTGTGTTCTCACGAATCTTAGATCCGAGGCGGTTGAGTTGGTTGCTGGTGGAATTCGAATTTGTAGCAATGTTTTCTTGGTGACAACACAGCAATGTTTTTCAACGGATTGCGATTGGAGTATTCTCTTGAGGACAGCTCAAACTATATTGCATGGAAGGACAGGATGGAGGCGGTATTGGATGATAACGGGCTGGAGGAGTTCATAGATACGGATATCCCAAAGCCTACTGATGTTGCTGAGGCAGAAGTTTGGTAAAAGAAGACCGCAAAATGTCGAAGGATTCTGTTGGAGGGCGTGAAGGATCACATTATGTCCAGCCTCCATGGAAAGGCTACTCCATATTTGATGTGGAAATCATTAACAGAATTATTCCAAAGAAAGAGTGATCAGAGGAAGCTGGCGCTCAAAGATAAACTCAGAAACATCAAATGCGAGAAGGGTGACAGTATTCCCAAGTATCTCACGAAGTTCACTCAGTGTCGAGATGAGCTGGGAAGTGTGGGGGTTACTTTCGATGATGAGGACTTGGTGAGCTTGGCTCTCCTTGGTCTTCCGAAGAGTTGGCATTCCTATCAGGACTCTATCAATGGTCAGGAGAAATTGCCAGGATGGGAAAGACTATGGTCAGATCTTGTGCAGGAGGAGATCAGGCGGAGTACCAGGGACGGATCTTCGTCAAAGGGAGCTGATGAAGAGAATTGTGCTTTGGCTGCCAAAGCAAAGAAAGGGAAGAGCAAGAAAGCTTCTCAGTCTGGTGCGAAAGGCAAGAAGCAGGATATGTCTAAGGTGAAGTGTTTTCACTGTCACCAGCACAGACACTATGCCACTAATTGTCCGCAGAAGAAGAAGAACAAGCAGGTTGCTGGATCTTCAGCAGGAGAGGCTCTAGCCTCACAGTTTGAGCTTTATTTTTCATTGATCGCATGCTTAGTTTCAAGTGTGATGGGATCAGTGTGGTTCTTGGACAATGGTGCATCTTTTCACATGACGGGAGATAGAGATTTGTTCTCTGATCTGAAGGACAAAGATCTTGGAGTGCACATCGAGATGGGCGATGATGGTAGATACAATGCGACCGGTATCGGTACCATTTCCTTTGAGAGGGAGTCTGGTAAACCCTTTGTATTGAAGGAAGTCATGCATGTTCCAGGATTGACGAAGAATCTCATCTCAGTGGTGATGTTAGAAGACAAGGGGTATGATGTTGTTTTCAGTGAGGGAAAGGCTTTCCTGTGCAGCAAGACAACTGGTGAGACCCGGAAGATAGGGGTTCGAGTGAGGAACCTTTATCAGTTGCATGTAGATGGATGCGCAACAATGGTGGGCAAGGCAGAAGGATTGGTGAGCCAGGATGATGGCGAGTTGTGGCAAAGGAGATTGGGTCTCCTTCACCATGGAGCCTTGAAGATACTGCAGCAGATCACTACAGGGCTTCCTAAAGGCACACTTGCGCAGTCAGATCAGTGCAAGGGGTGTACTTTGGGGAAGTTTGTGAAAGCCACCTTTCACGAGAAGGATAGTCGCGCCACGACGATCCTTGAGAGAATTCACACAGACGTGTGTGGACCTTTCTCAGTTGCTTCGACAGCAAAACACAGGTATTATGTGATTTTTGTTGATGATTTCTCTCGTAAGTGCTGGATCTTCTTCATGCAGAAGAAGAGCGAGACATATTCAAAGTTCTGTGAATTCAAAGCACTGGTCGAGAAGGAGTCGGGGAAGAAAGTGAAGGCTCTTAGGAGCGATAATGGTGGTGAATACGTCTTGGACGAGTTCAAGGATTTCTGCAAGGTAGAAGGGATTCGTAGAGAGCTCATAGCTCCCCATAACCCACAACAGAACGGGGTACCTGAGCGGAAGAACAGAATGATTGTGGGTGCTGCACGGGCAATGTTGCATGATCAGGGCCTACCCCTTCACTTGTGGGCGGAAGCATGCAATACAACAGTTTATGTGCAAAACTGTTGTCCTCATAGGATACTTGGCATGAGTACACATGATGAGACTTATTCTGGTAACAAGCCTGATCTTTCTCATTTGAGGATTTTACATGCATGTGACGAAGGATGCCAGGAAGAAGTTGGAGCCGACCACAGAGGTTGGGATATTTGTGGGGTACACTGATACGCCCCACAACTATCGTCTGTATTTTCCAGACAGTGCTAAAACTGTTGTGCGACGGGATATAAAATTTCAGGGGGAGAAAGCCATGAAGTGTTCGCTTGAGAGGGAGCTACACTTGCATGCAGATGAGGAGCTATTAGTTATTAAGGATGAGCTTTAGGACGTGGATCAGCCACAGGATGAAGTTCATGGAGTGGAAGAGACCACTCATGCAGCGCCAACCATCAGAGGGCAAAAGCGCTTGACAGAAGCTGAGCGACTGGCTCAAGATGCAAAGAAAGTTGTAGGACCACCTACAGCCCAACGCAGGCAGAGACAATCACCTGATCGGTACACTGGATACATGGCTCTGATGAGCAAGTGTTGTGACTGAGCCATCCTCTTTCGAGGAAGCTGTGGAGGATCCCGCATGGGTAGACGCCATGGTGGAAGAGTATGATTCTATTGTCAGAAACAGTGCATGGGAGATTGTTCCTAGACCGGAAGGGAAATCAGTGGTGGGTTTGAGATGGATCTACAAGGTCAAGCAGGCAGCTGACGGGAGTGTGGAGAAGTACAAGGCAAGATTTGTTGCCCGAGGCTTTTCACAGATAGAGGGGATCGATTATGAGGAGACCTTTGCACCTGTCGCAAGGTATTCTTCGATACGGACGATTCTTGCTCTCTCAGCGCAGATGGGATGGCACATTCATCAGATGGATGTGAAGACTACGTTCCTCAATGGAGTCATTGAGGAGGAGGTGTACATTGAGCAGCCCGAAGGCTTTGAGGTCTTCAGCAGCGAGTCGCATGTGTGCAGGCTCAAGAGTGCGCTATATGGGTTGAAGCAAGCACCACGTGCTTGGTACACACGGATAGACAGCTATTTCACAGGACTTGGATTCTCCAATAGCGAGGCGGATCCTAACCTATACCAGATTATGGTGGAGGGTAAGTTGATTATCATTGTACTATATGTTGATGATTTGATTCTAACGGGTGATGAGTTGTTGATACTGTCATGCAAGAAGGATCTTGCTACAGAGTTTGAGATGAAGGACTTGGGCCTCCTTCACTATTTCCTAGGATTGGAAATATGGCAGCACAGTGGTGGACTGTTTGTTTCTCAGGGCAAGTATGCTAGGGAGATACTGGAGAAGTTCAACATGCATGGCTGCGAGCCTGTTGATACTCCTCTTCCTGGAGGTTGGAGGAAGGAGGATGCCACTTCGGGAGAAGAAGTCGATGCCACTGTTTATCGATAGTTGGTGGGGTTGCTGATGTATTTGGTCAATACACGACCTGAAATATGCTATGCAGTTAACCAGCTTTCACAAGCTATGGTTAAGCCTACCAAGCTCTTCTGGAAGGTGGGCAAGCATGTATTGCGCTACTTGAGAGGCACATCGGGATATGGTTTGTGGTACAGACAGGAGGATGAGGTGAAGCTATGTGGCTTCACGGATGCAGATTGGGCAGGGAGCCCAACGGACAGAAAGAGCATATCAGGAGGGTTCTTCAGTATTGGATCGACAACAGTTTCTTGGTACAGCAGGAAGCAGAGATCCGTGGCACTCAGTTCAGCGGAGGCCGAGTATATGGCATCAAGTTTGGCTGCATGCGAGGCTATATGGATGAGGAAGATCCTGGTTGGTTTGTTCGGTTCTCATTTGGATCCTACTGTGATTTACTATGATAACCAGAGTTGCATTAAACTCTCGGCTAATCCTGTATTTCATGATAGATCTAAGCATATTGACATCAGGTACCATCATATCAGAGATTGTGTGCAACGGAGGATCATGTTGCTTTCATACATTCCAACGGAGGATCAGGATGCTGATATTCTGATGAAGGCTCTCACCAGGAGCAAATTCGAGTACCACCGAGGCAAGATAGGGGTTGTTGATAATCCATATCTTGTCGAGAGGGAGTGTTGAGATTGCAACAAGATGATGGAGCTTAGTGAAAAGAGTCGCCTTCACTAAGTGGGCCCGCAGGCAAATTATGGCGCAAGTTCTATTTTTGATCACAGTGTGAGTGATCACAATGTGGGTGACCAAAGTGTGGGTGACCACAATGTGGGTGACCAAAGTGTGGGTGACCACAGTGTGGGTGATCAAAGTCTATTTTGAGACTGGCTGTCAAAAATAGAAAAGTCAAATATTATTGTCTCATAATAATATTTGGACTATAAACTTGATCTTATTCTCTTGGAGCACTTCAGTTTGAGCTACATATGTGGCCCATGTAGCTGTCAGAGGGAAGTACACTTTTCTTATGAGTCAGTTGAGTTGTTGCATGCATGACTTCAGTTAGAACTCAATCAGTTGAGTTTGGTGGAGTTGATTGTGGAGTTGATGGAGTTGTGTTCAGTTTGACTTGGTTAAACTAGTTGTAGTTAGTCTAACTGCAAATAGACTAATGATGAGTTGTTAAACTAATTATTAACTCATAATACAACTATAGAATACATCAGTTAACTCAGTTGCATGTCAGTGCATGTTCAGTTCAGCAGGGACAGGTGTTAGAGAATCAGATTTTTATCAGTTGTGACTATAGTTGTGCATCAGATCTTGCACAATCAAGGGATTGAGTATGCCAATGAGTTTGCTCATGTATTTGCCCAGTTTGTAGCTTCTGCTCACGTCTTACACATTGTGAGTGATTCTTTGGAGGTGAAATACGAGTTTGGTAGACCATTCTCATTCATTCTTGAGCAGGTATTGAGCAGTGGAGGCATGCAAGTAGTGGAATAGATTTGGAGATCAGATCTTAGCTGTATTGTGTGTAACAGGTGGAGTTGGTACTAGATTTCTTGTGATAAGCATTGTACTTTGTAATGTTACATGGTCTCAATCATTAATATACAGATAGTGTGGGGTTTTTAGCAAGATGCTTTCCCCGGGTTACATACTGTGTTAATGTGTGAATGCTCTTGATGTTTTATTGTTATTGATGCTGCTATATTGATGATCAACCTAGAGGAGCTTATGTATTGTGTATGTATTCCGCAATAGTACATGATCAGGATAATCTCTGTTGAATATGTGTTAAATTATTCAAAATTTCTACAAAAGGAACAACGTATGGCAATATGCCATGTTTACAAAGGTAGCAGATTACCGAAATCGAGGTGTCAAGTTGGATCGCTTAATACGTAAGAGACTGCTGTGATATGATGTGAGGCTGGGAGGATAGGAAATCTGCCGTACATACCGAGTCTCATGCGGTCATTATCAACTGCGCTGTCATGATTGGTGATAATAGATTTACATGTGTTGTATGGTTCGGAAAATAATATGCATTCATCTTATGTGATTGATTACTAGGGTATAAGAAATAGAAGGGTGATAATAACTACCTATTGGTGTAAATAATGTGACTTCAGTACCATTAACAGTGCTCTGCTGCTGACAGGTGTCCATAACCTTGGCAGAGTTGTTTATTTCACCCATGGAACCCTGATCCTTTGTGTATGCTTAGGAAGTGTTGTGTGATGTCAAAATGTAGGCCATTATGCTGGCTTGGTGACCAGTTTGCGATAATCCCATTCACGGGGAAGGAGCAAAAGGTGGGCAGGCCGGCTCGTGATGGGACCTCCTGTTCCAAGGGTTCTTTATTTGATATACCTTTTGGACCATATCCCTGGTGTGGTGGCCATAGTGGGAATGCCACTTCACTTTCTTCCTCATGATCATGGTAGGCTGGCTCTTGGTGAGACCCCCTATCTTGCATTTGACAACTCTATATAAACAAGCCAGTTTGCTCTTTTTTCTCTTCTTTTTTCTTTTTTCATAAAGTACTATCCCATTTATACACAAAGGGTGGTTCAACACTCCTTAAGAGTAGGAATGGTGGAAGAAGTCTTAACATCTCAATAGGAAGATATAAACCCTTTGCTCTTATTCCTGAATAATAATCAAAGAGGATTTAAAAGGAACCAACATGATAAAGATAACCAATCAGAGCAGAGTTAGTGAAGCAATGACAACAAAAGATAATGGGTAAGTGTGTCCTTCCCTCTGTCCTTTTACCAATTCAGAGCAATTTCTTATAAAAATAACGATTTTATAATTCACCTGATTTCAGTATGTTGTGATTTTGTATCCATTGCATAAGTGCATAGCTGTATTCCAAAAGACTTGAAAGAACAGGAACAGTAAGCATCCTTAATTTAAAACAGCAAGGGGAACAAGCATAAGTAAAAGGAATACGAGGATGTTGCTGCTTCAAAGAGGAAGAGCAAAAGAATACAAGTGGTGTTCCTTTTAGAAAAAGGAACAACAAAGATCAGAAATGTTGTTCCTTTGGAAAAGGAACAACAAAACACACAAATTCCGTTCCTTTGGAAAAGGAACAGCAAAAATTGAAACCGTTGTTCCTTTGTAAAGGAACAACAAAACACACAAATGCCGTTCCTTTAGAAAAGGAACAGAAAAAAATTGAAACCGTTGTTCCTTTGGAAAAGGAACAACAAAACACACAAATGTCGTTCCTTTGGAAAAGGAATAGAAAAAATCAAAAATGCTGCTCCTTTGGAAAAGGAACAACAAGACACACAGATGCTCAAAAAGCAAAAGTGTTGTTCCTTTGGAAAAAGAACAGCAAAAAGCAAAAATAAAGAAAAGGAACAAAATTAAAGTAGAATGACAGTTGATCCAACAGGTGCTATTCTTTTGAAAAAGGAACAACAGAACGAAAAATGTTGTCCCTTTGAGAAAAGGAACAACAAAAATAATAACATTGCTGCTAGTTCAAAAAGTAACGGCAAAGAATTTGATTCAACAATATGTACAAAAAACAAAAGAAATTATGTACAAACTGTGAAAAGAGATAAATTACTTAATGAATCACAGGTGAGGAAGACTTCTCTCCCTCCCCAAAAATTTCCATATCAGAGTCTTGGCGTAGCTGCTGGCAGAAGGACTCCCAAGTGAGTGGTTTGCGATAAAGGCGAACTCGGTGGCCATTTGCCTTGAAGGCATATCCAGAACCGTCAATAGTGATTATAGTAAGAGTACCATTGTCATGTACCTTCTGGATTTCGTATGGTCCCAACCAACGAGTCTGGAGTTTCCCGGGAAAGTCTTGAAACCTGGAATCGCACAAAAGTGCCTAGTCTCCTTCGTGGAAGACTTTATTTTTAATGAGAGCATCATGCCATTTAGCTCGCTGCTGTTGGATAAGTACACTATTTTGGAGTGCAGAGAGCCTAATTTCATCGAGCTCATTTATCTGCTGCAATCGATTAATCTGTGCCTCCGTTAAATCTAAACCAACTTCCTGTGCTGTTCGCAGTGTTTGGATTTCGAATTCTATGGGAAAAATGGGTTGCTTGCCAAACACTAATTGATAAGGTGAGTAACCAGTGGTACTTCTCCATGTTGTTCTGTAAGCCCATAGTGCCTCTGGTAGTCTGGCAGCCCAATCATGTCTATGTGACGCGATTGTTTTTGTTAGGATTGCTTCTATTATTTTATTGCTACTTTCTACCTGACCATTTGCCTGTGGGTGGTATGGAGTAGTGATTTTGTGTTGGACATGATAGTTTTTGAGTGTTGCAACTATTTTGTTCACAGCAAACTATGGTCAACCATCTGTAATTATATCTCTTGGAATGCCATAACGTACAAATATATGGAACAAGAACTGTATGACAGAATCTTCTGTAGCTCTCAGCAACGCCTCTGCCTCAACCCATTTGGTGACATATTCTGTTGCCACCAAAATATATGTTTTCTGGTTTGAGGGTGGGTTAATTGGTCCGACGAAATAAAGGGCCCATTGTTCGAATGGTTCAATGACTAACTGTGGATTCAAGGGCATCTCATCGGACTGACCAGGGCGTCCTGCTCTCTGGCAACTGTCACAAGCTTGGACAAATTTCTTTGCATCTTTGAAAATTGTAGGCCAATAATACCCTGTTTGCAGGACCTTATGTCCAGTTCTGCGATCGGCAAAATGTCCGCCACATGATCCGTCATGGCAGGCTTTTAAAATGTCGAAGATTTCATCCTCTCGAAGGCATCTTCTGATATGCATGTCTGCCCCTATGTGGAACAGGTAGCCTCCAACCCATGAGAATTGAGCACTCTTCTGAACAATATGTTTCTGCTCATTAGGGGTTAGATGTTTCGGTAGTTTACCTACTGCTAGGTAATTGGCAACATCAGCATACCAGGGTGTTTGAACAGCAAAAGCAAATAGATGCTCATCCAGAAATTGATCTTCAACTGCTGCTGCATCGATTGGCTTTGGAATTCTTGAGTGAAAATCGGCTATAGGATTTTATTTTCCAGGTCGATCCTTGATTGTAATATCAAATTCCTGCAATAAAATCAGCCATCTAGTTATTCTGCCATTTGTGATAGGCTTGTTTGCTAAATATTTGATGGCAGAGTGATCTGTATACAAGATAACAGGGTATCCAGTAATGTAATGTCTAAACTTATTAACAACATGTATTACAGCTAAAAATTCTTTCTCAGTAACAGTGTAATTTAACTCAGCAGGGGATAAATTTTTGCTAATATAGTAAATTGCATATGTTTTTTTATCCTCTTCCTACCCAAGGACTGCTCCAATGGCTGTATCTAAGGCATCAGATGATACTTGAAATGGCAAATCCCAATTTGGTCCTCAAAGGACTGGGGCTGTGGACACAAGCTTCTTTAGATCCTGAAAAGCACGTTCACATTTTTCTGTCCAGAGAAAATCAATGTTGCCAGTTAGTGCATACAGAGGTGCAGCAATATGCGAAAAATGTTCTATGAACCTCCTATAATAACCAGAAAATCCAAGAAAACTACGTACCTCTGTTTGAGTGGTAGGAGTGGGAATAAGCAAAATTATTTGGATTTTGGCTGGGTCTACCTGAATGCCAGCTGCTAAAATATAGTGTCCGAGAATAAGTCCTTTAGTCATCATCATATAGCATTTTTCATGGCTTAAACAAAGCCTGGTAGCAATGTAGCGTTGTAGGAATTTTTCCAGTGTATCCAATGCTGGATCAAAATAGTCTCCATACAGTGTAAAGTCATCCATGTATACTTCAAGTCCTTCATTTATTAAGTCTGCAAAAATGCTGAGGATAGCCCTTTGGAATGTGGCAGGAGCATTGCATAAGCTAAATGTTCCCCAAGGACAAGTAAAAGTGGTTTTGTCTTGGTCTTCAGGGGCAATCTAGATCTGATTGTATCCACTGAAGCCATCCAGGAAAGAAAAGAATTTCTTTCCTGCCAAAGTGTCTAATACTTGGTCAATGAATGGGAGAGGGAAGTGGTCTTTTTGTGTTGCTTTATTAGTTCTCTGTAGTCCACACAAATTCTCCATTTCCCATTCTTTTTTGGTACCACCACAAGCGGAGAGACCCATTTACTATCGGAGATAGGATAGATAAAGTTGACATCTAAAAGTTTTTTAAGTTCAGCTTTTACCACACATTTTAGATGAGGATTAAGTTTCCTCTGAGGCTGGCGAACAGGTCTCGCATATTTTTCTATGTAAATGTGGTGGGTACATAATTGAGGTTCAATTCCTTTCATATCAAGATAGTCCCATGCAAATGCTTCTTTATATTTCCTCAACAGATGGATGAGCTTCGTTTCTTGTTCGGAGGTGAGGTTGGAATTAATGTTTAAGGTTTTTCCCAGTTCGATTTCCATAATTTTACTATTTGCAACAGAGGTAACAGGTATCGTTTGATCATGTGTATCTTTAAGAGGATCTTCTTCTAATTCGTTATCAAATGCTGCTTCTATCACGTGACACTGTGTGCGGGATCTGGATTCAGTTTGACTAATAAATTTATTAATGGCATCATCCTCTATCTGATCTTTAAAATCAAGTGCCTCTTGTATAGTTAATGGAGATCTAATGTTGTCAGCAAGGTATGATACAGGGTGCTTATTAGTTTTGATCATGTGACACTTGGCTGTGTTGGAGGATATAAGGCTAAGTGTTATAGACATTTTTGGGCCCTACAACCCCAAGCATGAAATTTCCATAAACCAAGGGCTCCTAAGTCCCTAAAAGTGTTGTTCTAACCCCTAAAGGAACAAGGTCAACAGATTACAGCTTCTCCCAGAAGTTCTCCATGAGAAACTACTCAGAATTGGTCAAAACAGGATCATTGCAGCTGCTCCACTGGCTAACTGCATTGCATCTCACCTAAATACACTATGAGGGTGCGTTGCATTTCAAAAGTCCCTTCTGTGGGGTGCGATGGGCGAGAAATGACAAATGGAAGTGTCATTCTGTGAGGTGGAGAGGCAATGGAAGCTTCCAGAATCTTCTCCTGTGACACTTGCCTCACTGAATTCGACCAAGGATGAGTAAGAGGCCATCAGTCTCCAAGTGGAAGCAAGAACTATCAGAGAGAAGACACTAATCAAATCACAAGCTGACTCATCCCCCTTACAGATATCTATATATGGATCCCTCATCTCAGAGATCCAGAGGCTGGAATTTTGCATATTGTAAGGAATTGTTGTTGGTTTCTTGAGACAAACATCAGATTGTTGGGTGATCTAAGCTTTGTTTGAGGTGAAGAGGGGCTTCTTTGCTGGGAGGTTGATGCTGGGTCGGAACAACTAGTTGTAACTCCTCCTAGCTCTTTTCTTGTTTATCAATAAAAGCTATTTGAGTTTTCCTCCATGCTTTTGTATCAGTGATGTTTGTTACATTTGTATGGTCAATTTACATCTGATCCTAGATTGCTTATGATTATAGATCCATGTCTTTTTATAGTGCTATGCTTTTGTGATCTTACAGGTACTTTGTGAAGCTGGGCGTGCAAGGGAGCAGGTAGCTGAGGACTATCAAAGAAGAGAGGGATCAAATCGAAGGATTAGCACAAGACAGAGGTTGGTCTTTATGTTCCTCTCTATCTATAATTCATAAAGGAAAAACAAAAGTAGTTTTTCTCTGTTTGTTTCTAAGGCAGCTGTCACACCTTAGTGGGATAGAGCAGTTCTATATAGACACTTTTCCCTGTAACAAAATGGTGACTCTACTAGGGAACTAATTAGTTTGTTTGTTTATCATTCTTTGTTGTTTGTTTCATAAACTTACAAGTAGCATTCGAACTGCATTTGCCATAACAAATGAAAAGTAGAAAATTGCTACCTCAATCCATCTACTGGATCTGTTTATGGTTTGAACAACTGATTCACAAACTATCTGATTGCCCTTGTGATAGCTCTTAGATCCTCCTTAGATCTACCCCTGATTGTTGCATTACTGATTGCTTTTTGCTCGGCCAAAACCCAAGAACTGAACTACAAACTGTGACCCGGAATCCGAACAGAGTCTCGTTTCTGGCCCAGCGCAGGTACTGTTCATAGATTCTAAATTTCAGCGCACTTCCCGAGTGGACAACCTACGCTGCATTTCAGATTCTCTGTGTTACAGGTGCGATGATCAGACTAGCTCTGTGCAGTTGTGGTTTCTGTGGTTCATTCTTTCCAATTCTATTCTTGAATTTTGCTTCCTGTGATTAGTATATGCCTGTTTGAAACCCCTTTTCCTTGTTGTTATTCGACCTCCTATGTACAAAAGAACTGTAGATGTTTTTGTGTGTTTGTTGAGTCATTTACAGTTCTCCTTTGCAAAAGTAGTGTAATCATATTGTCTCCCTTTGATTTGAAACTGTCGCAAGTGTTGATTTCAATCCTAGGAAAGAGTTTGATTGCTGTTGATGGTCGATTATCCTGTTACTATTGCTTTTGGTCTGAATTTGTAATTTTCTAGTGTCAAGAACAAGTATTCATTTCAAAATCGTAAGGTGTTGTAATCGTCTCCATTTTTTGATTTCGAAAAGAAACTTGTTGATATTTGTCGTTTGAAAAGAAATTCAGATTTGTGCATCAACTTTCTTTTTAGCATTCATATACTAAGAAAGTCGAAAACAAATACATGCATGTGCATTTGCATATAGACAGTCTGATTGGCTTGATTTAGGAAAGTGCATTTAGAGTGTGCTCTTTGCTCTTTGTGAAAAGATTATGTCTTTCTTTTCCCTAGTAGCTAGGATTTTCATTGCATAAAGGAGATAAAAAGTTTGTTTATCATCTTAGATTGCATTTTAGGAATTACATCTACATCTTGTGGTGAACCCGAAAGGCAAACTTCATAAACAAGATCAACTTAAAATAAATTCAATGAATCTAACAATGCTTTGGAACTTAATGCACAACATTTAGAAGTCTAGGCTAGAGACGTATTCCGGCGTCGTAAAGCCTGGTAACTGTTATTCTCACTGATGGTTGGGTGATTCCTCCACTTTGAGACGATAAGTGCCAGTACGGACTTGTGCTCCATTGTACTGTCGAGTATATTTTGGGAGACCCCAATAGGCTTAATCCTTTATCCATAGGAAGCTGTGTCTGCTGCCCTATCGATCGCAATGCATTGAACACAACATTCGGGAAGATTGACTGCCGTACCATAAAAATTATTCTGTAGTTTTGCGATTGGTTTGGTACTCCCTCTACCTAGATTTCCAGGGCAATCCCTTTCTTTCCTTTTCAGACTCCTTAACAGAAAAGGTCCATCTGAGCACTTGTCACTTCATGCTCATTAAAAATCGAAGGGGATTAGAGTCATCTTTTGTGTTTTCTAGACTCTTAAAAATGGAAAAAACAAGTTGTGTCAAAGCGTCTAAAATTTATTTTAAACGCAATATTCATTACCCCTTTCCTCCCTTGATCTTGGGTTGAGAAAATGGAATCCACCAACCAAGGAATTCACCTTGGAGGAAATCCTAGTCCCTTCTCCTCTTGAGGAGATGTTGGTGCACCCCATATGGCCACATTGTCGCTTCCAGGACTGACAAATGGTTTGCCTGTATGGCTTTTCTCAACCTCTGTTGTTCAGAACACCACAATTCCTGAACAATCGAATCAACAATTAGACGAGTCCAGAGTTACCCATCAACCTTCTACTTCCTCTAATTCTTCCTCTCCTCCTTCCTCTTCGCTTGATGGGGCTGGTAAAGCCAAAAGTCAAGTGCCTAAGGAGAAGAAGGAAAAGAAGAAGAAAGAGAAGAAGAAGAAGGAGCCAAAAGCGAATGGGGGCAAACGAGTGTCGTCTAGCGAAAATCCACACACTGCACCGACCAGGCCTAAATCGCCATGTGTCACTTGCAAGAGAGACCACTATCACAGAGATTTTCCTTGCATCCCTCGGATCTTAAGGCACTGGTCTCCTCGTTTGCACAACCCGGTGTCGTCAACCTCTGATGATCATGTTGAAAACACACCGTCAACTAGTGAAAGTGAAGCCCTAGGGCAAAAAGAAAAATATAGATTTCCTTGTAAACTGTGCGACGGTGATCATGCCGTCCACCATTGTCCCTTCTTAGACGAAGCTAAAAGAGTTTTGGACGATCGTCCGGTTTCACTGTTACGACTTCCTCCTAGATATAAAAAACTCTTGCCGAGTCCGTCACTAGTTGAAAATCCGGCTGGCCCGCTCAGGTGGTTGGCCGAAGCATCTACCATTGAAGATAAACCATCTGAACCCATACCAAATGAAAGTCAAAAGGTCGAGGCGGCAATTGACCCAGTCTTGCCTTCAGAGGTTCCATCATCAGATGATACAGTCATGGAAGAGAACAAGGATGACACCGTCCAAATTCTTTTCATAAGCACAGACTCCAACGAACATGGGGGCAATTTACCCGTTCCTTTACCGCAGGAAGGAAGTTCGTCAGAGTCGTACCCGACCGTCTATTCGGTCCCACCTCCAAGCAACCTAGTTGTCTCCTTCAACTGGAATCAACTAGGCAGACCCCATTTACCAGCTAGTATACCGTTCCGAATTATTGTTCAAATATATAGAATGGTTATGGTTAGTACCATCATAGATGAAGGGGCTTCTGTGAGTATCCTTTCCTCAACTACTTGGAAAGCACTTGGTTCGCCATCGCTTTTGCCTGAGATGAGAAATCTAACAGGCTTTGATAAAGGAACCAGTCAACCGTTAGGGATCCTTCCCAATGTGCCCATAACATTGAGAGGGAAAACCGTTCACATGAACGTGATGGTAGTTCAAGGACCCCTGGATTACAATCTACTCCTTGGACGAGACTATATTTATTGCATGAGAGCCATTGTCTCATCACTCTTTAGAGTGATGTGTTTTCCGCACGAAGGAAGAGTGGTCAAGCTCGTAGACCAGCTTTCATTTCCCGGATCACGCATAGCAAATAGTCATATACCATCCCTAAATGGTCTTTTCACGCAAGAAATGTCTCAATCTCCAGTCCATCCACCCGATGAGCGCGAGTGATTCGAGGGGACATGACTGAAACCCAGGGGGCATGCACCCTGGTATGCTTCGGCAAGAAAACTTCGGGTATAGGGTAGGTTTCCGCGAGAGAATATGACCTCTGTATTCCTGTCCGTGATTGGAAGAGGGAGTTGGACTGGAATAAGATCCTCTTGTCAAGTTATGTGGGTTGGCGGGCATCGTCGCTCACCTTTGTTTATTTCGGTAGACATCGCCGGAGAAGTGTTTTGTTTACGCGTTAAATAGAACAATATTTGGGTAGCCTGAAAGAGGTATACCTTTCCTGATAAAACAAATGTTTTGTCAGCTCGAATAGAAGGTGACGTTGAAACTCTGTTTTATACCTGGGGGCATGCAAGCCTTTTGGTGTGCAAGCGAAGAGCGACTATTTATTTTTTAAATTTGTAGGACCTCTAACCCTTTAAACTCATAGGATTGGTTGTTTCCTAACTTGCATAAAGAAAGGATGTGGGGAAAAACTCTAAAAGTTTCCGTTTTATATGAGACATTCTTATCACATGACTGGATTAATCGAGCAGTTTTAGCACATAGTTCAAGCTCATTAAAATATAAACATAAGACATAAGAAAATGTTTCCCCCCACGTTTAAGCTCGTTAAAAAATGAACTATTCCCCGGTAAATAACCATCGTGAATGTAGTACTTCAGCCGTTAAAGCCTTGGTCGTGTTTGCACTGTCACCTCCACTTTCTCATTGGCCGATCATTCACCTCCATTTGATTGTTTACCCATTTTGAGGAACAGGTGCGAAGAGTGATTTCACTAGCCATCCTTGTAACTCTGCCGTGACTGGAAAATTCCAACCCTTACCTGGAATCAGCTGCTACCCATTTTATCACTCGTTCCTCAAAAGACGAGTCTCCTTTAAGCTCTTTTCAACTGACTCATAAAATATGAAAAGATTGTCGAGCCATTGGTCTCTCCATCTCGTTAAAGGGATATGAAGTGCTATCCCTCCTCTAGATTTTAATCTTTTTGGACCTGAGGGATTATTACACAAAAAGATCGAGCGCTTGTTTTGTTCGGCTTGTTAAAAGTATCGAAAATCCATCCCTTCTGTATTGTTTTATACTTTTTTGGACTTAAGGGATCAGATGACGAAAAAGGAATTTTGGAGTTACCTTTACGTTCCTTTTCAGACTCTCTAAAATTGAAAAGGACCGAGTTATCTTTGTCATTAAACTCGTTAAAAAGATTAATAGCGACAAACTTGTTTATAGACGAGAACGAGTTTCACTATCGCTAGGCTCATTAAAACATAGCGATGGGTTTGCCCGAAGGGAAAATTATAGAACAAGCATATGTTATCCTCCTTAAGCTTGACAAAAATAAAGAGGTATTGGTCAGCAATGACTGGGGAAAATTTGGGAAGAAAACTTAAAGAAACCTTGTTGGTAGCATGTCGCTCTTGAACATGACACTTCCGCTCCGTGTCCGAGTCGGGTTGGGTTGTTTCATTCACCGGTCACATCACCATGGTCACGCCATACCATCCACATTTGGGGTTAATGCTACCAATCCATCACATCATTGTCGCCGATATGTTCAAGAGAATTCATTCAGAGAATTCATCTGTGTCTCACCCACTACCATACATTATACTCCATTCTTTCATGACCGCCACCTTGAACCTTATATCACCAGATCGTTTTCACCTCCATTAAAATCATTTGCTCCATTCCGTGTCATTGATGTGGGATTCATTAAGGCCCTCTTGTGACGGATCACTTCTTGTTGACATCAGCTCATTATCCAAGAAGTTAATCTAGGAACACCCCATTCAGTACTTTGAAGCTTGCATGCCTCAATGGCAAGTTTCTCACTTCTAGCGACAGGTTTACATCAATGGCCTTCGACCGAAAGATTTTGCGTGGTGTTCGACACCAAGTCCTTTATTCACACCACGTGAATTGTACTGCAGTACCTTGAGGATCATTATCATTATCAGTGATTCCTCTCGTGCTTGTTAACAGTTTACGTCATTGACTGGTAATCAAGCGATGTCTTTCCATGTTCGACTTCAGAACATTTCTCACATGGATCGACTTGTACTTTGAGTGAAGATCAGACGAGATTGAAGACCCCAGATCTAGTTTCATCCATCCGGGCTGAAATATATATTCAGGGAAATAAAGACATTAAATGTACATCATTGCTGCACAGATAATCATCCACTCAAAAGGATGATGGCTCTATCAGAATCATCAGTCTACATTCAAACGATTGTCTGTCCTATGTACATGAGAATGAATTTATAAAGCTGAGCATGGGAATGCCCGCCTCAGCTAGATCATGAAAAAAAGTATGAAGATAATTTATTGTATTGTATCTTATTACAGGTCTCCTCCCAGCATTGAAAGAACTTCAGATCCTCATAATAAAGCATTTCAACCGACACCAAAAGATTAACGGCCTCATACTTTAGGCGGAAACTGTTATAGACATTTTTGGGCCCTACAACCCCAAGCATGAAATGTCCATAAACCAAGGGCTCCTAAGTCCCTAAAAGTGTTGTTCTAACCCCTAAAGGAACAAGGTCAATAGATTACAGCTTCTCCCAGAAGTTCTCCATGAGAAACTTCTCAGAATTGGTCAAAACAGGATCATTGCAGCTGCTCCACTGGCTAAGTGCGTTGCATCTCACCTAAATACACTATGAGGATGCGTTGCATTTCAAAAGTCCCTTTTGTGGGGTGCGATGGGCAAGAAATGACAAATGGCAGTGTCATTCCGCGAGGTGGAGAGGCAATGGAAGCTTCCAGAATCTTCTCTTGTGACACTTGCCTCACTGAATTTGACCAAGGATGAGTAAGAGGCCATCAGTCTCCAAGTGGAAGCAAGAACTATCAGAGAGAAGACACTAATCAAATCACAAGCTGACTCATCCCCCTTACAGATATCTATATATGGATCCCTCATCTTAGAGATCCAGAGGCTAGAATTTTGCATATTGTAAGGAATTGCAGTTGGTTTCTTGAGACAAAAATCAGATTGTTGGGTGATCTAAGCTTTGTTTGAGGTGAAGAGGGGCTTCTTTGCTGGGAGGTTGATGCTAGGTCGGAATAACTGGTTGTAACTCCTCCTGGCTCTTTTCTTGTTTATCAATAAAAGCTATTTGAGTTTTCCTCCATGCTTTTGTATCAGTGATGTTTGTTACATTTGTATGGTCAATTTACATCTGATCCTAGATTGTTATGATTATAGATCCATGTCTCTGTATAGTGTTATGCTTTTGTGATCTTACAGGTACTTTGTGAAGCTGAGCATGCAAGGGAGCAGGTAGCTGAGGACTATCAAAGAAGAGAGGGATCGAATCGAAGGATTAACACAAGATAGAGGTTGGTCTTTCTGTTCCTCTCTATCTATAATTCATAAAGGAAAAACAAAAGTAGTTTTTC
The DNA here is from genome assembly GCA_031772625.1 of Pinus tabuliformis. Lineage (NCBI taxonomy): Eukaryota > Viridiplantae > Streptophyta > Pinopsida > Pinales > Pinaceae > Pinus > Pinus tabuliformis. Next base: position 519,130,225 of record CM062809.1, read on the forward strand.
TCTGTTTGTTTCTAAGGCAGCTGTCACACCTTAGTGGGATAGAGCAATTCTATATAGACACTTTTCCCTGTAACGCTAAGTTCTTGATATTTGCTCCCCTCATTATGGTCATATTGCCTTGTCGGCAGCCAATATAGGCATCGGCAGTTTCAAGCCAACGTCTACCTAAAATCAATGGGTGTCCATCAAGTCAGCTTTTGGGATTTATTACCAGAAAATCAGTCTGATATTCCCAGGAGTCAACAGATACCATGACATCATGTAGTGTGCCCTCTGGCCTAACCACAGATCGGTCAGCCAGCTCTAGCAAGGTAGAGGTGGGTTCTACAAATGTAACACCTAGATTTTGGTAAGTAGTAGTTGTTAAGCTGTTGATTGCAGCTCCTAAATCAACTAAGGCATTAGGGAAGGTTTGACCATAAATTTGTACGGTGACTATTGGATTTCCTGGGTCTTCGTATTTAATGGGCGTTTCTTTTCCTGATAATAAGTTAGATAGAGTGCCAACTACTTCGACTCTTGGATTGTTTGCTACATTCCTCCTTGGTTTATTTACACACAATTCTTTGATAGTCTTTGCATATACCAGAATGTCTTGAATGGCTTGGAGGAATGGAATTTTTATGTACAAATTTTGTAATTCTCCCAAAATGTCAAAATCAAGATATTGTGTAGGTCGAGGTATGATTAATCGTTCTGGGAATGGGGGAGAGGATGTGGTTGTTTGGTTACGAGTTTGTTGTTTGTTCACATCCTCTTCTTGTGACAGATGTTCTCCGGGTAACTGATTTTCAACATGGGCTGTCTTTTCTCCCCCAGTTTCAATAATACGCCCAGATCTTAACTGAAGATCATTACACTCACTCAGATCAGCTCCTATTTCTGATGTCTCTATTATTTGGACACATTGGACCGGTCTGTTATTTGGATTGGGGTTGGGTTGGGCTGGGAGTTGCGGTCTCAGATTAGACTCGGGATTTTGTTGTAAGGCTGGTAGTGTAGGTTGAGGGAGCGGCATGGTTCCTACTAGCTGATGCATCGGTCTTTGCCAGTTTGTCTGCCAGGATAAACTTTGTGAAGTAGGCGGAGTCCATTGTGGTGGGTATGTGTTACTTTGCAAATATGGTGGAGTATAGGGAAAATTCGGCCAACCAGATGGGCTTGCCTGATTCAACCACGGGGTTGATGAAGGAAACAACTGAGGTGACCAGTTTGGGGGTGGGGATTGGGATTGACTTTGCCACATATTATATTGTTTAGCATTATACTGCAGAGACTGAAAAGAAGAGGTCGGGTCCGAAAACATACCAGATTCTCGCGGCTGCCATTGACGGCGCTGGTTGAGCAAATATACCGATTCTGTCTCTTCTTCTGCTTCCTTATATACTGCTTTTAATCCGGGAAGTGAGGGACAACTTTCCTAAGGTGATCTTTTGTGCAAATGGCACATGTTCAGACTTCATCTAGTGGACACTCCTTATGGCTATGTTTCTTCCTGCATCGGGGACAGAAGATTGCCAAATTTTGTTCTACCTCCATTTGCTTCTGCTTGGCCTGCATAATATCAAGTTGTGTAGTTAGCGTCCCTAGTATATTAGTTTTAAAATTTTCCAGTAGATTTCCAATTTCTGCACGCATTACTCCTTCTGTCAAAATTTTATTATCTCTTACAAACCGATCATGTTCTGCCGGTTTCAATCTTGTGCTGCCTCTCGAACTCCTGATACATAAGTCAATAATGTCAGCAAAATTTTCCTGATAAATATCTCCTTTTCCCATAATATTTAATGTTTCAATCCATTGTTCCTTCATGCCCCTAATTAATGTTGTTTTTAACACATTATCAGGTAAAGGTAGTGATGCATAAGGAGATCTTTGAAGATTATACTGAAAACGTTCCACATAATCCTCTAATGTTTCATTTGGTCTAGCTACCATCTGGAATATTTCATCCTTCAATTCTCTAGACCTTCAATAGTCCTGATATTTCTTTAGAAAAGATTCTTTCATCTGATCCCAGTTATTTATAACCCCGCCACCTAATCCCATAAACCATCTTAAGGCAACCCCTTTCAATGTAGAGGGAAATAATTTTAGTTTCTGGGGGTCGGTGGTGTAATCATATCCCCTACACAGCACATCGAACTCAAATAGAAATGCATCCGGATCTTCTGATGTAAGACCGTGGAATGTAGGGATATGTTGAAGAGGGATTACTTTCATGGGCACATTTGTTGCAGTATCAACTATGGGGTATTGCAATGTAGAGGTTTGGGTGTTTGGCTGGTTTTGACCCATTTGGTTGAATATATGCCAATAACCTTCTGGGATATCTAGGAGGGTATTCCTAGGTTGAGAAGGAATGGTTTTAATAACACTTCCTTTGTCTGGGATAATGAGAGTGCCTAATGTCTGAGGAGATTGAGTTTCTTCAACAATTATTTTTGCAACACTTCCCTTTTCTGGGCTGTTTAATGGCTGAGTTGTCCCAAGAGGAGACCTTGGTTCCTCAATTTCCCCTGTTTCTCATCCTCCTTCACAAAGATTGCTGAAATTCCCTTCTTGCAATAGTTCTGAGTAGAATTTTCAATTTCTTGAAAGTCCTGCTCTTCAGTTTGACTATGTACCTCAGTAAAGGTTACAAATGGTGATCCTGTGGCCTGAAGGGAACTAGTAGGCTATCTAGAAATAACTTTTTTGGGTCCTACTGAAGACTGAGATTCTGTTTTCTTGAATATTTCGTCTATGAAGGTTGATCGGCCAAGGGTCACCGGCCCCTTAGCTTTTTCTAGCTTGGGTAGAGGTTTGGAATTCTTTTCTGGATTTTTCTGCTTAGTCATGCACACAAATCAACTACTAGATTGTACGCAAACAAAACAGTAGCAAATCTATAGGAAAGCAGGCAGGGGAGTAGGGCTGTTACATGCTCCACACGTAGGTTCTTACCTTCCGTTTTTAAAACCCAATTCTTCCCTAACAGACTCTGGAAAAAACAAATAGCTACACTCTTTCCTCAGCAACAGCGCCAAAATGTCGAGCTATAAAAAGGGTCTCTTTCACCTCTAATTACCTCACATTAGTTGTCAATCCAAGAACATTTTGTTATTTCAAAGAGTGTCTCAGTCTAAGGCTATCATTTGCCAGAGTAATGCTATTAGTACAGTGTTTAGAAATACAAGATTAAACTACTTCAAAAGATTAAACTACACATTCAGAAAACTAAGCAATTTATCAGTCAAGGGTTCAGTAGCAGTAACTCATCCCTTTGTAAACTGATGGAGCTAAGGTAAATTAGAGAACAGATCATGGATTTGGCAGCCAGCAGTAAATTTCAGTGCTCACTACAGCCTTGGATCGTTCTTCACACCAAAATAACAAAGGACAGGAAATGGAATGGCAGATAAGAAATGTAACTGCGAAATAAGAAATAGAATAGAAAATCTAAAATGGAACAACAAATCTGAAGTAGAACAGCAAACAGGAAATTGTAATAGCAACTAAGTCTAGCAAGCAGTAACACCTTAGTCTACAAGATCAACATCACGAATCGTGACCTACAAGAATCAAATGGCAATCCTTCATCTTAAGGACGAATGGAACAACACTGATTAATGATGAATTATAGAACAACACTTCAAAACCATATATGCACACGACACACCTTAATAGTAACCTGATCTTGGTAAACAAGTTATCACTCTCAGTTATAAAAGATTACGACTTTGTTTCAAAATGGAACAACAATGCCTATATATCCAACAATCGCAAAGAACATAATCGCTAAGATGAATTCCGTAATAAGTGCACAACACAGAGGTTATATAATTGAATAGCAACAATATTCTATAAAGACGGAAAGTATTATATCAACACTTAGAAGAACAATGATACGTTGCAGAGTCAATACAATAGTTCTATCTCAGTAAAGTAAACATAACAGAGCATGTGATGTAAACTAACAAAACACATCAGATTACTAAATAACGCTGATAAGCAAACCACGCATAAACCAAACGTAATAGTACAGGAGCAAGTGTCCTCCAGGGCTGGGCCCTTAGCCTCCAGGGGTACACCACTTGAAGTTATTCCAGACTCAGGGATGAAATAGCAACCAAGTTTGTATGAATGCATAAAATGGAATTACAGTAGATTAGTTCTCAACAAGACTCGATGATCAAAGTTTCAATCTTCAGAGAAATTACATAAAACATAAGGATTCGACCCCCTCAAGCTAACAGTGCTGCCCCTTTTATAATGATGAAGGCAGAGATGTCTAGGTGCAAAAATAGTTAAAGCAGTGATCTCTTAGGATCAAAGGATCCTGAGGGATTCGCCGAACCGTTAGTTCTCAGTTATCTCTTTTCTTTCTTGCGCCGAGCCGACATCTCCACTTCCTTTCCAGGGCTGATTCGCTTTGATATGTTTTGCCTTGTTTGCATACGGTTCCCCGTCAAAGGGACAGCAGTTAACCTAGCCCTGTTCTTTCCTTCAGCACGACAGTCTTTTGTTTTCCCTTCTTTTTGCATAAGAAAATGACAATTGTTAGTGTTTCTGCTTTGCACATTAATCTCACAGGTTTTATTACAATTCCTTATCATTTTCCTAGTTCATGATGCAAAAGTTTTGTAAGTTCTAATGAAACGATGCTGAAATAATTACCAAAAACATACCTTCTTTAGTACTCCACAATCGTTAGGAAGGAGAATTTGCAAGATGAGGATAATCAAGACCCTTCGTTGGAATCTTCATTGGAAGGTTCACCTCTCTTGAAATAAGCAAGTGGCTCGCTACCATCCATCTTATATTGGATTTGTGGGATGTTGGTATGATGAAAAAGGAGTACAATAGGTCAAGATGGTTGAATAAATTTCATTCAAATAAGATACCTTAGGAAGTATAGATGACCAAAAAGAAGAAATGATATCATGGATGGATTCTCTACCTCATGAGCATGATTGAAGAATAGTGATCTCTTTCATTGGAAATATGCATGAAGGCATGGTTCACATATTGACAATATGAAATCAACATAATATGTCCTCATATGGAATATGAGGTGGTTGAAAAAGATGAAGGAACTACATATGGAAGCTCCTAAGGAGAAATATGTGAAGAAAGAAAGAACAGATCATGAAAGTTGCAACTAAGGTCAGAAGGAATCAACATCCAAAGAATATGATGTGACATATCCATGGGAAATCTATGAAGACCTTGATAAAGTATGAAAAGAAAGAATACCCTTGACATTGAAAGTCTTGGATATGTGTTTATGAATATGCAGGACGTTGATGTCTCTACCAACAAATGTCATGATGAAAGGTCATCACAAGAGGTACTTTTTATTTGATGTTCATTTTTGTTTTTTAATATCATTTGGATGGGTTAATGCAGGCCTAATGGAAAAGGAGTTATGAACTTCACCTAAAAATAGCACTCATGTGGCGGGATGGAAGATCCTAAAGGAAACTTGATGTGGAAGGGGTAGTTGTATAAAGGAAAGCTAGATGTGGACTAGAAAATCACTTTCCGATAAGGGGAAGGATGACATGAATGACTTGAGAAAAGTGATGGATGGCCAATTCCCTACAAGATGAAGGCTCCATAACAATGAATATAAAATTCATGGCACCAAAAGGAGGAACTCAACAAGCAACTAAAAGTCCCATGATCTCCACTAAAGAAGAATTTTTTTGTTGGAAGCAAGTACCTAGTTAAGAAGGAGCTTGGACAAGTAACTGAATAAGAGGTAGCTTGAGTACATTCCTTTATAGGAATGAGTATATCCTCCCTAGTTGAGAGGGAGAGATAGACACATAATTCTTGTCTTCATTGTGGAAGAAATAATGGAGGATTGGGTAAGCATCCAACATTCTTTGAGGATGTCATATGGAATCCAATATAAGAGTAATCATAGAGGACAAATATTATTTCAGGACTCAGAATCCAAGATAAGAATAGTATTGTAAGTACATACCCTATGAACACTGAGGTGGGGTATGTTACTTGAGAGACAATGTTGATGGTTTCTATAAATCATTAGTCTCACCAGCACTGTGCTATGATCTTGTGGAGAGATAGAGTTGTTAGTCAATGCCTTGCTATATGACAATGTTGGATGATATGATGCTCAACATATGGGTTACCAATCCGACTCTTCTTATGATAATTCTTCAGATTGATAATTTCCAAGTACCCTTTCTAGATTATGAATTCCATAGTTAAGAGGGAATGCTAAAATATGTACTAGCTTAAGTCTTCATAATGACATATGTAATCATGATTTTATGTATTTAATAAAAATAGAAAAATAAATTTATCATTCTTCTTGAGGCATGGGTTTCATTCTGAAGGGAAATTTATTTTTAGGTGAAGAACCCATTGAGTGCTTCTAGGTTTGTCATAAAGTCAATTGAGTCATTTTCATGTATTGAAGACCCATTTAGGCATGTTACATATTGGAAAAGAAAATTTATTTGAGTCAAAATAGAGTTAAAATACCCTCCAATACCTCGTCATGATGCAAAGATCAATTCGGCCAACATGAAGGACAAGTTGGCCTAAAGATAGCAACCTATAAATAAGAAGGAACTCGACCTCATTTAATGACCTAGTCAAGAAAATTTGATATTCTCAAGGTAGAAGCTCAAAAAGGATGAAAAAGACAAACAAGAACTAGATCAAATTTTTTGGGTGTCTCTCTCTCATGTTAGGTTTTCTACATTTGTGTAGAAATTAATTTGTAGATTTAAAAATACTCATGAAATTTTATAAATCAAAAGACTTTAAGCTACTCTATTGATCTACGGAAGTTAATTCACCACCTAAAAAAAAATCATTGACATGCAAAATGAAACATCACACATACACATATATTTATCTAGGGGAAATAAACCCCTCACAACCCATTACTATTTGTATTGCGTTAATGGGAGAATAGAGAAGAAATGCAATGCTTGCACAAGCCTAAGCACACCCTACACTAGTATAGTCTATCCCTCTTCCTAACTCACTGACTCACTCTGGACAATACTTATCAAATTTATCCGTCTACCAAGCTCCTATTTCCTTTCCCTATTCCTTGAGGAGTTAGGCCCCTATTTAATAGGAATTTTCCTCCATTAAACTACGTAGTTCATTTAAGCTCATCCTATGACTACATGCACCACTTGTACAGCTTGGAATAGTTTACAACTAATAGTACACTAGCCTTAAACTCCAATCTGAATTGGGTAACTCAAATTATTTTCATGAATAAGTTAATTTAGGCTGATTGATTAGTTATTTGGCTGATCACTGAAGTCAGACTCTATTACTTGACCTTACACTAGTTACTCCATTTGTTAGAACTAGTTTAACTAACCATAACTCAATTTAACTGAATTAAATTCCTACAACTCAAATTAACTTAACCTAGGGTCCTAAAATTTAAGAATCCAATGCACACAATTGAACTTCATTCCCCTAGCTCAAATTAACTGAGCTAGACACCAATTTTTTAGGAATCAACACAGGTAAACTGAACCTCAACTCATTAACTCGAATTAAGTGTTCTTAATTAAGTGGCAAGTCCTCTGTAACCTCAATTAACTCCTCCAAGTTTTCTGCTGAGATGGAGTTTCAAATTTCCTCAATTTAATTAAGGAAAAAATCAAATTGAGACTTTTCTTGCTATATTTTCAACACTCCCTCTTAGGAAGAAAAGGATTCACGTCTACCCTGATCTAGCACCTTTTGAATGTACTACATTCAATGCTTCTCTCTATTGCTACTTCTACTACAACATATGAAACTGAGAAGCATCGGAAAATAAAAATAATCGTTGAATCAATTTGTAACTATCTACTTGGAAAATTGTGTTGTTGTTGACTCTTCTATTAAGCCTCCTTCTTTTCTATCAATACTCCTCTACACTCCTCAGTATCTGAATGAAATTGATCTTCCTGCTACTAAATACTATGGGCCCCTATAGCAAGGGTAATGATCCATGAAACAAACACACCTCCATGGACCCTGCCCAAATTTATACAACTCCTGGGACTAGGGCTTCACATCGCCCCACCACAAACCAAGAGGTATAGCTGCATGCAAAGCGAACTCTGATCTACACACAATTATTTGTTGTTTCTTATGTATTGATGTTGTAGCCTGTAACTACTGTAATAATGATTCTAATCTCCCCAGATCCTCAAGTACTAACTTCCTTAGGGATGCTCCCTCTAAAACTAGACTCCCTCGGAGTCTCGATATCCCTGGGGGAGATTGCTCTACTCCTCAATCTACTAATATCAATGATCGAAAATCCTTTTTTTTGTCACTAAATATTGCCTCATTGATATTCCCATTAGCATCCTTCTAGATCCATTAATAAGTCTTCACATAGGGTCTTCTGGATCTACCATGAACTAGGGATCCATAACTCTGCATCCTAACATCTCATTAGTTATTCAATGATCACTGTACATGAGGAATTCAATGATTTGATTATAATGTAAATCTTGCAAAGATACCATGTAAAATTAATGTCTATATTCAAAACTCCTCATGAAATTTGCTAAATCACAAGACTTGAAGCTACCCTAATGATCTGAGGAAGTCAATTCACCATCTAAAATAATAATCATTAGCATTCAAAAGGAAACATTGCACATACACACATATTTATCTAGGGGAAAGTAATTTCTCAAAACCCTTACTAAATATATTTCATTAATCAAATAATAGAGAAGAAATACAATGCTTGTCAAGCTTGAGCACACCATGCACTAGTATAGTAGATCCCTTTGCATGACTCACTAAATCACTTTTCCCAATACTCACCCAATTTCTCACCCTGCCAAGATCTTATTTCCTTGCCTTATTCCTTGACAAATTAGGAACCTATTTAATAGTAATTTTCCTCCAATACATTTTTCAGTTCCTTTAGGCTCATCCTCTAACTTCATGCACCACATGTACAACTTCGAATAGTTTACAATTGTTAATACACTTCCCTTAAAATCCAATATCAACTGGGTAAATAAAATTATCAGCATGCATGAGTTAATTTAAGTTGATTGATTAGTTATTTGAATGATCACTAAAGTCACACCCCACTACTTGACCTTCCATTAGTTCATCTAACAGTTAGAACTAGTTTAACTGACCATAACTCAATTTAACTAAATTAAATTGCTACTACTGAAATTAACTCAACTTAGGCTACAAAAATTTAGGAACCCATTGCACATAACTGAACTTCATGCCCCTAACTTGAATTAACTGATTTATACTCTTATCTTTTTGGAATCAACACAAGTAAACTGAACCTCAACTCATTAACTTGAATTAAGTCACATTAATTGAGTGATGAGTGTTATGTCACCTCAATTAACTACTCCAAGTTGTCTACTGATATGGAATTTCAAATTTCCTCAATTTAATTATGGAAAAAATGAAATTGGGACTTTTCTTGGTGCATTTTCAACAAGTTGCTAGCCAAAAGAATTTGATGGGCAGTAGAATTTGTTGAGTAGAAGAATTTTTCTGGCAGAAGAATTTGCTGGGTAGAAGAATTTGCTAGGAAGAATAATTATCTAGACAAAATAATTTGCTAGGCAGGTTGAAGTTGTATAAGAAGTTTCTTGGCAGGTCGAAGTTGTGGAAGAGTTTTCTGGGAAGGTTGAAGTTGCAAAAGAATTTGCAGGGCAGGTTGAAGCTCCAGAAGAATCTTTTGGGTAAGTCAAAATTGCAAAAGTTGTTGGAAGCAAGGTTTGACTTGGTCCTGGAGGGTCTTCGTAAAGGGTCATAGGTTTTGGAGTTTGCCAATTGAAGTTCTATAAGAAGAGAATAATTCTTGTGGGTTTTCCTCTTAATTGGAGAGGTTTTGGCCCTTGATGATCACCTACATCTTGTGTCGTATATTCTCATTGATTTTATTGTTTGGTATCTATTTAATGATAAATAAAACTAATAATAATCAAGTGTAAGAAGAATATAATAAACTTAAGTAAAATTACATCACAGGCATTTATCAAATTAGGAGAAAGCATATAATCTAGCTTCCCCCTAGATTTCTCAGCAACCTCAAGTAAATTGGAGTCTTGCAATCTTTGGCTATATGACTAAGATTGTCACACATATAGGACCTAATGTGCCATAAAAATGGAGAAAAGGGCTTGTATCTCCTGATATTAATTCTACTCCTCTTTGCATGCAACCTGCATTCCATAGCCTTATGGCCAAAATCATTGCATGAGTAGAAATAACCTTTATACTTCATTTTCGCTGAACTCAATGGTTGACCTTCTAGAAGCTAGGACATATTGCAGCAAGAGAAATAGTGGTATACAAGTGGGTTTTCTTCCTTTCTTGTTTATTTGATGGGATCTTCTATATCACTATTTCTGTTGTTTCATGGATCTACAATTTGTTGTAATATGTCCTAGCTTCTATCAATTGAAGCATTTGACATCTCCCAAAGGTGAGAATGATCTTCTAGGTGCTTTTCTTAGCATCACCTTTTGATTTTATTCCTTGAGTTCCTTCTTTGGCTACTTTTTTTTGTTGATGGATCTCCTTCTTGCTACCTTTGCTAATACTATCACCAATTATACATGCAGTTGAAATTAAACTAGTTTATCCTTCATGCATGCTACGATATGATTTACAAGATGAGGTACTTTGGTCACTCTTTAGCTAAGTGGTTTTCTTCCCTAAATCACTCAATGAAACCACTTTAGTTTCTAATATTTCACATTCCTCCTCCTTTTCTCCATGATGCTTCCTCATTCCATATTCTATTTTCTTTTCCTCCTCTAGATAATTTTTTAATGCAACCACCCCTTCTTTTAATCCATTCTCCTTGTCATTGGAAATCTGCAAAATTCTTTTATGATGCTTACATGCAAAGGTTAATATATCCACTTTAGTAGCTAATTATTTTATTACAACCATTATGGATTTGTATTCAACCTTAACAAGAGAAATGTCCATCTCATATCCACTATGTAGCTCAATAGAATAATCACAACCATAATTAAAAAAAAAAAACCAAAATATTACCACGTGACACAACTATTTTGGCTGAGATTTCAAAATGTGTTTCTTCACTTACAATGGATTGAATATTTTCCTTCAAACCATTTGTCTCTTGAGACATGATCTTCTTGCTTTTCGCCATGATCCACGTTCCACTCTCTAAATGGTCAAGCTTCATCGAAGAGCACCGGCGTTTATACCAATTGATGGAATGTAGGTCACTACTGAGAGAGGGGATGAATTAGCAGTGATGGAATTTATGCCAATTTTAACCTTTTTATAGATTATTAATTTACCACACACATAAAAGATATTATATGATCAAAACATAAATGAAGAAACAATATGAAACATAGTAATCATGAAGAACATCAACACAAACATGCCCACATAAAGACACAAGTATTTGTGGTGGAAACAATTTTGGGAGAAAACCACTCCATTGCTACTACGTTGCTCAATTATTTTATTATTCTACTAAAAAAGGTGTACATGGATTAGGTTTTAACCATAATCTTGAATACTTGGCTTCCTTCACATTATGCTTTCACCTATTAGTTGGGCAATATGTTTCTCACAAATCTACGAAAATTTATTTGTTGGAAGCTCCCACAACCAACAATCATTGCCCAACTCCCATTGGACTATCCAACTCCTATTGGATGGACAAATATGTTCGTTCTACTAAATCCACCAAATCACTATCTATTATGAAGAGTCCACACCTTCACTTCCTCCATGTGAACCATGTTTCATATATTTTCAAGCTAGGTTCCCAATCTGCTCATCATGAGCAACCCAACAACACCATCATTCTGCACATAAAATATAAATCAAAAGCTCTGACCTCGAGGAGGAAAATTGTTGTCTTATTCCCACACCAAAATTATAGTCTCTAACACACCAAAAGCAACCAATTCTCTACAGCCTGCATAAAATTTGAATCCACTTCTCAATTCTATCTCAAATTTCTACATACAACACTTTGATAAAACATTGCAAAACTATGTGAGCAGCTATTGCAATCTCTTCTCACTCTCAACACCCTCACAATGTCATTCTCACACACTCTCAATACAAGAAACCAAATTAACTCCAAACCTTCATCTATTTATCACATTTCTGTGAAAGTTAACTCATTAAATGCTATAGGTTATGAAGCACTCAAGAATTCTTTTCACATTTCTCAACTTTCCCGAGTTTAGTTCCTTGACTTGATCAAGCCAATATCTCCACTAAGTGCTGAATATTTTCATGTTTAACCAACTTCTATAAGATCCCTTACCTTTTTACACCATATAATTAATTTGTTTTATCAAGAACATCACCACAATACCAAAATTAGTTGAGATACGTGAGGAATCCAGAGAAATTGTAGCTAAATTCCCAACCACATACACAAAACTAATGGATCTTGGTTGTAATCGTATGGAAATAATTCTTACATGTGTTTGGAGTCCTTCAACTGCATCCAAAAACTTAGCTCCATGCATTTTAGGTAGAGGATGGGAGAAAATTGATCGAATCCCCTCATATCTTGCCTAAAACTTCTTCTACAGCTTAACAAGCCTCTATAAGGCATCTGGAAGCCACTGGCACCTCTGCAACACTTCACCAATTCATTTCCACATTACCATCAATATCATAAGTAAAACTAGCTTTAATTGGATGCCAAAAAACAAATATACTAACACATGGGCCATCAACTTGCTCCACAACAACTCTGGCATTAGTATGCATCTCTAGAAAATGTCAGCCATGATCCAACACATGTACAACCAACTCAAGCATCCTATGACACTTGTAGATCCCCTCTAGGCCCTACGTATAATTTTATAAACATGAGGGACCTAATCCAGGATATGGGGACCTAATCATCAAGGCTCCTTGACAGTAACTAATGTAGCAACATCATGAAAAAATAGTAACACATGTAACAACATCATGAACAAGAAGATCATCTCATATTTACTTTTGAATAGCCATGCAATACCTCTACATAATTGATCATCAAGGCAAATGAAACACACCACCATCCAAATCAACAAAAACAACTTGATCATGAGGATGATGACATCCTTTTCTCACACTCGGTATGCAACACCTACAAATCATTGCTCCATCCTCAGATATCCATGTTAGTAGACTTGCTAAAACCAATACAATACATCATCCATGTAAAAACCACATGTAACTAAACCTACATGTGCTAACCAAATCTCCTACAACTCATGCTAGCATGTTGACATCAATGCCAAACAATAACACATCTGCAACACTACAACACACATGAATTCTAACAATAACTTTCGATCTGGACTCATAGCAAGAAAAACTTTATATCACCAAAAATATCTCATTGAGCTATATGTGATGGAAATGTTAGTTTTTAATTATGGAAATATTTCAAAAATAATAAAATTTGTAACTCCATTTTTATGGTTGGGTTAAGAAATTAGTAACACCTTCAACAACCTGAAATAGTACAAGGGGGTGAGAGGTATTGTTACACACACTCTCTCTCTTTCCACCCTTCAGATTTGTTTATATCTCCCTGCCCTCCCTTTCTCTCCCTTTCTCTCCCCTCCCTACGTCTCTCTTTCCCTCTCTATTTTTCTCTCACCCTAAGTCTCTATCTCTCACTTTCCATTCAGATATTTTTGTGTTTCTATCTAATCTTCCCTCTCTATCTCTATCCTCTACCCTTCTCTCTCTCTCTCTCTCTCTCTCTCTCCCCCCCCATATTTACCTATGCATCTATCCATATGTACCTCTTTCTCTCTCCCTCCATCTTCCTCTCACTCTATATCGCTCTTCCTCTCCCCCTTTCCCCTCCCTCTCTCTCCACCCCTATATCTCTATCTCTTTGTCCTTCCCTCTCTTCTTATATTTATCTTTGTCTCACAACTCCCTCTCTCTCTCTCTCAATCCTTATCTCTCTCTCTTCAATACATACCTATCCCTCTCTAATTCCTCTTCCTCTCACTCCATGTATCCCTCTGTCCCCCTCTTTCCTGCTCACCCCATTCTCTCCCTCTCTCTCTCTCTCTCTCTCTCTCTCTCCCTCTCTCTCTCTCTCTCTCTCTCCCTCTCTCTCTCTCTCTCTCCCATCATTACCTATTTTTATTTCAATCTCTCTCTCTCTCTCTCTCTCTCTCTCTCTCTCTCTCTCTCTCTCTTCCTTATTCTATCTCTCTCCCTATACCTTTGCCCACCCTTTCTCTCTCTCTCCCATCATTACCTCTTTTTCTTTCAATCTCTCTCTCTCTTTGTCTATATCTATCTCTTCCTTATTCTATCTCTCTCCCTATATCTTCCCCCTCTAGCTCCATTTCTATCTTCTCCCACCCCACCCTACCACCTTGCTCCCACTATCTCTCTCTCCCTCACACATGAACTCTCCATCCTCTCTCTCTCACCCTTATCCATATCATCTTCTCCAATTATATCTTTGTCTCCCTCCCTCATTGAGTACTACCCTCCTCTCTTTGCCACTTTATTTCTTTCTCTATCCCTCTCTAACTCCTTCAATCCTTCCTTCAAAAAAACCCCTTTCAACTTTGTCTCTCACTTACCCCAGCTACTTTCCCTATCCCTCTCTCTCCTTCTCTTTGTCAATCTCCTACCTCCCTCTCTCATCTCTCCCTAACCCTATATATATCTTCTCCCAACACACACTCTTTTTCCCTCCTTCTCTTCTCCTCTCTCTCACCTGTACCCAAATCTCTCTCTCTCTCTATGTCCTTATCTCTCTCTTCTTTCCTCTCTTCCCCCTCTTGCTCTATCTCTATCTCATTCTCTTCCCCTCATTCCCTCTCTCTCTTTCTCATTCTCACCCCCCTTTTATTTCCCCTCCATATTTTTCTCTATCTCCATCCCTATTTCCTTCTCCATCTCCTTCCTTACTCCCTCTTTGTCTCTCTCTCAAATCCCCCCCACCTTTTCCCTCCTGCTTCATTTATTTCTTTATCCCTCCTTCCCTCCCTTCCTCCCTAATTTGAAAAAACCCCACTCAATCCCTCTCTCTCTCTTTCTCTCATTATCACTCGTCCCTCTAGGTGTACCTCTATCGCCCACCTTTTATCCTTCTCTATCTCTCCCTCATACACTCTCTCCTCCTCACTCCCCCCCCCCTCTCATTCTCTCCCCCCTCCACGTTATATTTATATAAGGCTTCCTCTGTCTTACCACACCATTATCTCCCCCTCTTTCTCTTTCTCTCCCCTCCCATTATCTCTCTCTCTCTCTCTCTCTCTCTCTCTCTCTCTCTCTCTCTCTCTCTCTCTCTCTCTCTCTCTCTCTCTCTCTCTCTCTCTCTCTCTCTCTCTCTCTCTCTCTCTCTCTCTTTATCACCCCTGGTACCTTTATCCTTACCTTTCTCACCATCCCATCAAGTAATACCCTTCCTAGCCCTTGGAAGAATTTAATTTTTTTAAGTAAAACTATATTTTGAAGAGGAAACCCACATGTGCACGAAAGCATGTCTAAAATTTAAAGAGAAATTTGGCACCCTTGGAAGATTATAAATACAGGTCAAGTTAACCTCATTTGGACATCATCATCAAGCATATTCTTCTCTCTCTTCTTTTGATTGGTTCTTATAGGTCTGAATTTGGTTCATACAAGTATGAAATTACATTGTCTAAGCTCACACATGAAAAAAGGAGAAATTGATTTGGGGCTGCAAGTTTGGAACAAGGATTTTTTGGCTACAAACGCTCACTTGACAGAGTGCTCCCTACTGTTAGAGAGATACATAATGGTTACTATCTTTGTGTGACTATGACCTAAGATATTTTAATTGTTGAGCACAAACTTTGACCATTGAATGTAGGCTTAGAAACACTTATTTGGATCAGATCTGTCATTCAGCTCATCTCTTGATATTGTTTGGGTGGACTTTCTGGATAGTATTTTTATTGGTGAATTGAAACATTTTACTCTCTCTTTGTTGAACATTTTATGAAAATCTAATAAGAATAAGAATTTGAAATGGTTTTCCCCATTGTGGGTTTTTCCCTGGTCTTTGACCAAATCCTTATGTCTCTTATTACTCTTGATTTTCTTCTATTATTTATTGCATTTACTATTTTATCTACAATTGTCATTGAACATTGAAGGATTAAATTGTTTTGAAAGATTTCTAATTGAGGAAAATTATTGGGCTAAAGTGATTTTCACAACATAAAATAATGAAAAACTAACATGGTATCGGAGCTAAGGTGAAGACAATCCCAAGGACACAAGTGATATGAGAAATCATTCTTGAAATAAGTTGAAGGAACCTATTTAACTTAGACAGGATGTCTACCTCTTACTTCAAGGATAATGAGAAGTTGGGTGACTCATCAAACTTCACTACATGGAATATCAGGTTGGAAGTTATATTAGGCAATAATGATGTTTTGGAATATGTGCAAGGAAAGGTACCTTAGCCTTTGTCAAATAATTTTTTTGATATCAAATCCAACTACCAGAATATTGAGCTCAAAGAAAAGAAAATGATTATTAATGGTTTGAAAGATCATTTACTTGTTTATGTTGGTAGCTTGAAGAAGTATAAGGATATTTATGACAATCAAGTTGGGATGTATGAAGTCAATAATTTGAATAGCATTCTCTCTTTGAAAATTTAACTCAAATAAATGAGGATGAAATAGGGAGAATTTGTGCAATCCTATATCTTGAGAGTATTTCGCCTAAGGGATCAATTGCAATCTGTTGGTGGAAAAATATCTAATAGAGAGATGGTGGTGGTGACGTTTCAAGGTATTCCTTCTATTTGGGAAACCTTCATTACTACTATAAGCAACAATAATGTTTTTCTTTCATTTGATGAGAACATTGGTAGATGCAATTAAGAAGAGGCCAAGATGATTTCCAAAGGAACGATTCAAAACATGAAGAAGGAGAGCCCTCTGCATTTATTAATTAAGAAAAAGGAAGAAAGTTAAAGGGATAACATCCAATCCAAGAAAGTATTCTCCTAAATCCAAGGACTCTAAGAGAAGGTTTAGAAAATATAGGCCTCAAGTTGAATGCTTCCACTTCCATAAGTATGGTCATTATTCCTGAGACTGTCTGAGAAAGAGAGATGCTCCAAGATCCAGGCGAGGTTACAAAAACATGTATGATGATAGGAGAAAAAACAATGACAGAAGAAGAGGAGATGATAGAATAAGAAGGGATGATAGAAGAAGAAGAGATACTCCAAATGATTATGAAGAAGGCCATCAACTCCAAAAGAAAGCAAGAAATTCCAGGTGTGAAAACAATGCAACTGCTATTCAATTTGACTATACTTATTTCCACTCTTTCTAATTCTTCCCCTCTAGATTGATATGATATTTTGTTGGTACATAGTGGGGATTTTGGACATTTCTATGGATATAAGGAAGTCCTATCTAACCTGTTTGAGAGGGAGACAAGTTTCACAATCATTCTTAGAGACAACTCTACTCATCTTGCGAAGGGTTTTGGTTCTCTTAAATTTCATTTAGACTCTTGTGAATTTGTTGTTGTAGATGATTGGATGTATCTTTTGGGATTAAAGAATAACTTGGTATTTATTTCTGCTTTGGAAGACAAGGGTATGAGAGTAGCTTTCATCAAAGGAAAAGTCCCCGCATGGCCTATGGAATCTCTCATGAGGGATTCTTTTACCTTGGGATCTAGATTTGAAGGACTTTGTAAAGTCAATGGAAGATATCTACTAGTGATGGAACATAATACTAATCATCAAAGTGATCTATGTAACTGAATATTGGTACAACTACATTATGAATCCCTACATAAATTGAAGAAGCTAGTCTCTAGGATGCCTAATGTTTAGGCTAGTCATGATGGAGTATGTCTAGGGTGTGCGAGTGGGAAGAAGACTAGGGGACCATTCCCCTATAGAAAGAAAAATGCCAATGATATTCTTTAACTTATTCATTTTGACCTATGCGGACCCATGCTCGTGCACTCTATTGGTGGACATCTCTACCACATAATATTCATTGCTGAATTCTATAGGAGGACATGGATATACTATTTGAAGCATAAGGATGAGGCTTTTGATATGTTAAAGGACTTCAAAGCATTGATAGAAAAAAAGGGTGAAAATCAAAGTATTTCTAACTAACAATGGTGGATAGTACATTTCAAATTAGTTCGTTGAATTTTGCAAGAAGGAATGTCTCAAGAAGGAAACCATTGTATCTTGCAATCTCGAGAAAAATAGAGCAATGGAAAGAAAGAACAAGATTTTCATAGAAGTTTCCTGAGCTATGCTACATGATCAAAAGTTACCATAATTCCTCTGGGAGAAGCTACAAATACAACAATATATTTTCAAAACCGGGTTCCTCATCAAGTATTAGACAACAAGACTCTTGAATAAGTATTCATAGGCATGAAACTTGAGATTGGACATCTTAGGATAATTTGTTGGATTGTAAATTTCCATTTGTCGAAGGATAAGATGAAAAATCTAGAAGCCATCACAAAGAAAGGTACATTTGTTGGATGTTGTGAAAATTCTAAATAATTTAAAATATATTTCTCTAGTTAAAGGAAGATTGAATTTAATAGGGATGTAACTTTTGATGAATATTATACCCTTGGAAAATCAAGGGACATACCTCTGACTCTCGCTGAGAAGAAAGGTGGTGATGACATACTAGAAAGTCTTTATGTCCAGAATAAAAGAAGGACCTATTTGATGATCCCATGGATCCTATGGACCCCTTGGATCCTCCTCCCAATGATCCCACTACCAGGAAGAGACAATTATGGATTCATGATAATTTACAAGATGTTGTGAGATATCTCCCTACCAAAAGGACCTTTAGACAAAGTAGTAAGACATGTCAATATTAGGGATACAGTTTATCTATGAGAACTATGATCTCGATTGAGCCTTCTACTTTTGAATAAGAAGTGAAAGAATAGGTTTGAAAGGATGCCATGGCTGAAGAATATGAATTAGTTATGAAGCATGATGTATGGGATGTTGTGTTGAGATTTAATGGAAAGTTTGTCACAATGTTAAAATGGCTATATAGGATCAAACATGGAGCTGAAAAAAGCATTGAGAAGTACAAAGTAAGGTTTGTGGATCGAGGTTTCTCCTAGAAAGAGGGAGAATACTATGATGATATATTTCCTCCTGTTTACTATTACACCATTATTAGATCAATTGTTCCCTTATTGCTATTCACAGATGGACACTTCACCAGATAGATGTAAAAGGCGAAATGTATTCATGACATACTACATGAAGTATATGTTGAGAAAACTCAGGCTTTTGAAGTGAATGACGAGAAGAATCACACTTTCAATTTGAAGAAAGAACTTTATGGTTTGAGGTAACTTCCCTGAACCTAGTATGCACATATTGATAGTTACCTAGTGAAGCTTGGATTCACGAGAATAAATTTTGGTCCAAACCTCTACTTCAAAGTGGTCCAAGGTATGCTGGCATTATGATGCATGTGTTTTCCTTGATGGAAACTCACTTGTAACATAGAAAATATGTGGTAACTAGATGAATCCACAGGTCAGTTCAGAGGTGACAGAGTGATGCAATAGAATAACAAAATGACGGGACAAAGGTTTACTGATCAGAATCAGAAGTTTGATAAAGGTGAATATTTTAAGATCTATACGTGGGTTCATCAAGGCCAAGTTGCGTATACGTGCATGTTTGGTGAAGCAAAGTCACGCATAGTTTCTACACCATGGTATTCTAAATAACAGGGGTCTTTACCATGGTATTGGCCCATTGTAATGAGCGTGACAATAGATATTGATCCTGTCAAAGAATACCATCGACATAGGTAAGGGTTTGACCCATGGTATTGGCTAAGGCTCTAACTATATAAGGACGTGAATATCAAAATGTTAAGTGTGCATGTGAAAGGTTTCTTTTTATGAATACTTCAATCTAAAGTATATTTTCATTGTGAAAGGTTTCTTTTTATGAGACCTTAATTGACTTTCCATTATATCATCTGCTCATCGATTGACTAGACCTAAGTATTGACACATGCTTTTATCTCTCAATATTATTATTTGGGTTTTTCTGAAGTTTTGAAGATATGCATAATTTTAGGTCAAAATTTTCATATCTATACGCAGGTTGGTCTCGATGAAGTCACGTATACACGCAGGTTTGTTTATTAAAAGTTGTGTATATAAAGGAAGGGTTTATATTCATAAATGACTGATTAACCTGATCAGTTCTATTGTATCTCTACTGTCTCTCAATGATGTCCTCATGTTTATCTGGGTTGAGTGATAATGTTTGAATTATAACTAATTGAATGATGAAGTTCAATTTGGTTACATGTTGATTGGTTGAAAATATTATTGATGATGCTAAGTGCATGAGGGTTTTTTAAGCTAACAAAATATTTTAGAATAACTCTGGTCAGCTTTGTGCTTGATTCATAACTACAAGTCTTTAGTATATTGAGCTCTATACACAGGTTTCTCTACAGAAAAGTGCATATACACACAGGTTGCCTTAAGTGAAGTAGCATGTGCATGTTGGCATATGAATTATTAGGGTTGCAGTTGATTCTGTGTGTTGATGCAGTATTCTGATTTCAGTTATGTGTTCTGGGTGCCTACATACTACCATGAGTTTGCACCAGTACAATAATGTAAGAAGCCTTTTATATTAATAAGTTTGAATACTGAGACGACAATAACGGTGGTTTTCTCCCACATTGGGTTTCAAATCCTGGCGTTCATGTGTGGTGCTTATGTGTAATGATTTATTCTGTTCTTACTACACCGACTTACTGCTTATCAAATGCCTGATAAATCTCTTACATTCTAGTTTAAGTTTAACAAATAAAGAATTAGTTGTGTTAAAAGTTTACTAAGCATATGCTAGTTTCTTTTACATCATTCATATACATATGTGAGTTGGGTTCAGTAAAGTCATGTATACATTTCAGATAATAAAATTATTATTGTGAGTTTTTAAAATACTAATTCATCCCCCCTCTCGGTATTTTTCCCAACAATTGGTATCAGAGCAGGTCCTTCAAAAGAATCTTGATCTCTTGAAGAAAGATATCCCAAGATGAGAAATAAAGACAGAATGACATCTATCATACCACCACTCTTCAATGGAAAAAAATTATTATATTGGAAGACTGAACTAGATCCTATATTCAGTCCCTTGGAGCAGAAGTTTGGGAAATTCTAGAATGAGGTTACCAATATCCATCTGCAATTCCCACAAATGCAGCAGAAAAGAAGATGTATGAAACTAATGCCAAAGTTGTCAATGCATTATTAGGAAGTCTAACAGAATCATAATTTGACAAATTTATGTAGTTAAACACAACAAAAGAAATATTAAACAGATTCATTCAAAGCTATGAATGTGATACCAAGGTAAAATTTGCTAAACTCCAAACTCTCATAATTCAATATGAAACTCTCAGAATGCATAATGATGAAAGTATTGCTAGTTTATTTCTATGTATAGATGATATTGTAAATCACATGAAAAATATGGGTGAAAAAATAAAGAACACCACTTTAGTAGAGAAAATATTAAGATCTCTAACTCCTAAATTCGAGTCAAAAGTGTCTACCATTAAAGAGAAGCAATATCTGCAGACTCTCATTATTGTTCAAATTCATAGGATCTTGATTGTTTTTGAAATAAGGAAAGGAGGTCCCTCAGAAGTCAGAGAAGTGGCATTTAAAGCATATGCAAAAGAAAAATAAAATGAATAACACAAGGAATCAGGATATATATCAGAAGAAGATGAGGTGAACTTTGTAAAGAAACTTCAACTGGGCATCGGAAGGTTTAGAGGTAAGCTTCCCTTCAAATGTTTTTCTTGTGGTAGAGTTGGTCATTATGCTGCTAAATGTCCCCATAAAGACAACTATGACAAAGGGAAGGATACTGCAAAAGGTAATAGGAGATGATTTGGCAATAGAATAAGTTATTATACTCATGAAGATAGTGATGGCTTATCAAATAGTGAAGAGGGAGAATCTGATCAAGATCTTAAATTAGTCATGGATTTTGATAAAAATACTAATGACTCTAATGATAAATTTTTTGATTCTTTAGAGGAAAAATATTTCTTTGAAGAAATTACTCAACTCAAAATTTTATTCAAACAAAAGAAAGTAGACATAGATACATTGAAGCATCAACTCATAGAGAAGGAAAAGCATAATGAAAACTTAGAATGTGAAGTAGTAAGTCTAAGAAAGGAACTTGAGAAAATAAAAACTCTGAACCTTATATTTGCTAAAGGACCTGAAACCATAGATGAAATTATGAAGGTACAATGCTCTCCTCTTATGAAATTAGGTCTTGGATACATTGGAGAAACATCTCAAACATAAAATTCTTTAGCCACCACCGGAAGCTATCTAAATGCAAAAAAAAGAAGTTAGCAAAGCTTCAAACCTCAGCAAAAGAATAGAGGAATTTCACAGGTAAATAACATTCACAATAATCCAAGGATGAACAACAATAGAAGCACTGGTCAAAAGGTAAACAACACCAAAAGATTCTATAATCACATAAATTTCTTATTTAATGGACAATGTTTCTCATGTCATAATTTTGGTCATAAGGTTTCTCAATGTGTTGCATACAAAACATCATGACAAGAGAAGTAAGAAAACAAAAGGAATGAGATAGAAGAAAACTTATAATAATTTCTCACCTCATATAGATGAAGTTGACTATTCATTTTGCAATAACTTTGGACATGAAGAATCTAAATGCATGAGAAAATTACAATCAACATCTCAAAAAGATAAAATATCAACAAATTCTAAGGTATGGAAAAGGAAGGACTTATAGTCTGAAAGCTGTGGCATAGCATTTTTTTCAGAAGGACAAGAATATCAATGGTACATTGATAGCGGATACTCAAAACACATGATAGGTGATAAAGATAAACTTATTTCATCCAATTCTTTAGAGAAAGAAAAGAATGTCACTTTTGGAAATGACTCACATGTTGTCATTAAGGTTAAAGGTTTTGTTTTCCTAAAAGAAAAGGTTAGATATGGTAACATTATGTATGTTGATGGATTAAAGCATAACCTGTTAAGTGTTAGCCAAATGTGTGACCAAGGAAATGAGGTAGTATTCCTATCAAAAGAATGTGTGGTTCGTGAACAGGAACAAGAACCTTGAGAAATCTGTATATATTGAAAGGTGGCCAAGATAAATGTTACATAGGAAACGCAAAGGAAAATTGGTTATGGCACAGAAGGTTGGGACATCTGATCTTCTCTCAAATAATCAAAACAAGAAGGCTCAAAGTTGTTCTTTATCTACCCAACACCACCGTACTAGAAAGTACCATATGGAAGTCATGTCAATTTGGTAAGAAAACTAGGGTTCAATTCAATGTGATAGAAGGATCTGCAAGTAAGCCTCTTGAACTTATACATACAAATTTGTGTGGACCAGTAAGGAAAAAGTCACCTTGTGGAGAACAATACTATATCTTATTCATTGATGGCTTTTCTAGAATGTGTTGGATCAATTTATTGAAACACAAATATGAAGCATTTGATAAATTTAAATTCTTCAAAGCATTAGTTGAAAATGAATTATATCTAAAAATTAAATGTCTTGGATTTGACCGAGGAGGAGAATACATATGATATTAATTCTTTGATTTTTGTGAATAACATAGCATAAAAGATAATTTTCTGTAGCTAAAAATCCTCAAAAAAATGGTGTGGTAGAAAGAATGAATAGATATGTTCAACAAAAGGCTTGTGCTATGCTTGATGAGTCTGAAACTCCTGACACCTTATGGGGTGAAGCTGCACATACCATAGTAAATATTCTCAACAAGGCTCATGTTCTGTTAATAGTGATAAAACTCTATATGAACTTTGGTATGGTAAGCCTCCCACTATAAATAATTTTAGAGTTTTTGGAAGAAAATGTTTCATAAAACATAATGATGAAAAACTTGATAAGTTTGAAGCTAGAGAAGATGAATGAATATTTCTTGGTTACTCATATAGAAGAAAAGGATACAAATGTTACAATAGGAGACTTCGGAAAATTGTTGAATGCATTGATGTTGTGATTGATGAAGCATGCACAAATCCCAAAAAGGTAATATTAGCAAAAGAGGATGATGATGATGAATGTTTTCCCACATCAAATTGCAATGATATAGAAGAAGAAACTAATGAAGTAGTAGGAGAATACACATCAGGCATAGAAGAGGCTCCATCCAGGTATGTTTAAGATAATGATCCAGTGTTGGCATTGTGATACATGTGTTTTCCTTGATGCAACCAACATACAGGTCAGTTCAAAATTAATAAAGGGAAACTTACATTGTAACAAATCTGTTTAGAGGTAACAGAAGAACAGGATGATGGGACAAATAATTTCAGATCAGAATCAAGTAATTGAAGAAAAAGAATGCTTTAAGTTGTATTAAGTTATATATGTTGTTTCACCTAGTCCAAGTAGCATATACAAGAAGGTAGATAGAAAAAAAGGACCATATATGTATCCACGCACCTTCACAAGAGGAAAAGCACATATGGGATGGAAAATTAAGGTTAAAGAATACCAATTGTCCATACCATGGTATTAGCCCACAATATTGAGTGGAATAACAAATACTTGATCCCATCTAAGAATACCATAGATTCTAAGTGTGTTTTTGGTGCTTGGTATTGACAAAGGATCTAGTATATAAGGATCAGAAGATCAAAGGGCTAAGTGCGAAAGTGAAATGTTTTTTCCATGAATACTTCTATCTAAAGTATATTTTGTGTTGTAAGGGTTGTGGATATGATACAGATCTGAAATATCTTGTGCATCGGATACAATGTTGGATCGGGATAATGAGAGTTGAAATGACTTATCATTATCTGATTTGATAATGGATATTCTGAATCTGATTGCTAACTCATGTTTTATCCTTTATGTATGATCTGGGTATTTTTGAAGTCTTGAAAAGCTACGAAGTTATAAGTTATTATTTGCAGATCTATACGTTGGTTCTCCTTGATGAAGGCATGTATAGATCTGGGTTTAGCACTCCAAGTCGCATATGCAAAGGAAGGGCTTGTTGTTCAGAAATGACTAATCTATCTATTTAGAGCTGTTGTTTTACTGTTGTTTGTCAATGATGTCTTCATTAGATCTGAAGTAAAATTGATTGTATAAGGAGATTGAGTTTGGTTGATTGATTGATTGAGTAAGAAGGGTGATCTTTGTTTTTATTTGTTTAGAACTCTGTAATATGACAATAGATCTTCAAAATCTCATTGGTTGGTACATTTTTTGGTTTAGAAGTTTATGATACAGTATCTTTAGAATTATATGCAGGTTGGCTTGATTGAAGTAGCATATACATTCTGACATATGATTTTTGAGGTTGCAGTTGGTTTCGTGTTCAACTCTGTGTTCTGGTGAGATTGAACTGACTGTTTAGATTGACTAATTATTGATATATGCAGTGTTATTTGATGGTTGTATTACAATGGTGATTGATTTTGAGCTTCAACATTACTAATGGGTCCAGTATGAAAATTCCATGAGATGTGGACTACATATTGTGTTGTTATGTACCAGGAGTATCGAGTCTAAAAATTTATGAAACGTGGTCCGTAGAGGAAGAGTGAAGGTAGTAGCCTTCTGTAGGCTGGAGCCTATGTATTGGTAAACATATTAGGCAGTAAAAGAGCTAGGGGGTTGGAGCTCCCTTTCAGTAGAAGCTAGAAAATGAATGAAGGTTGTAGCCTTCAACAGGTAGATGCCTGCGTATTGGAAAAACTCTGCACTGGTACAAAACTTGTAAACACTTTTTATTATAAGAAGATTGAAGACTGAGACGATAACAATGGTGGTTTTTTCCCACATTGGGTTTCCACCTGAAAAATCTTGGTGTTCATGTGTGCTTCTTATGTGTGTTGATTTATTCTGTTCTTACTGCATCTATTTACTACTTAGTAAATGCATCACACTCTGATTTAAGACAATGAATTAGTTGTTTATCAAAGTTTATTATCTATACATTAGTTTCATTCTTTATAGGCGTAGACATATGCTGGTTGGTTTCTATAAAATAGCATATATACTTTGAAAAAGAAAATCATTATTGTGAAATTTTAAATACTAATTCAACCCCACCTCTCAGTATTTTTCCCAACATCCAAAAACTCAAATTCTAGGAGAAAAGGAATCTGGTGTACAAACAGGAATAACCCTTGTAGGATCTCCTAGTTATCTAGCTTTATATCCAGCATTAAACGAAAAAATGTGAATAAAGCTAGTAAAGATGAATGTTGGGTAAAGGCCATGAATGAAGAACTTGATCAAATTAAAAAGAATGATTCTTGGGAATTGGTTACAAGGCCTCATGATAAAAATGTTATTGAGACAAAATGGATATTCAAAAATAAGTTGAATGAAAATAGAGAGGCCATTAGGAACAAAGCTAGACTTGTTTGTAAAGGTTATGCTCAACAAGAAGGTATAGACTTTGAAGAAACATATGCACCAGTAACCAGACATAAAGCCATAGGAATGTTTCTTGCACTATCAAGTTTTCAACATTTCAAAGTTTATCAAATGGATGTAAAACCTTCTTTCCTTAATGGAGATCTAGAATAATAAGTATATATTGAACGACAAGAAGCATTCATTTTGGGGAATGGTGAAAACATTGTATGAAAACTCAAAAAGGATTTATATGGGCTAAAAAAAGCTCAACAGGCATGGTATTTTTGTCTTGACAAATATCTTCAACAACAAGGTTTCACAAAAGGACCCATAGACAACAAATGGATGATAAACTTTTTTTGAGACAGGGTTTTGGCGATAGTCACATCAAAATTCATTTGTCGATGCGTTTCAAACCAACAAGTGTGGTTCATTGGCAAGACAAGATGAAGAACGAGATCTAGGCATAGGTTAAATAGAGAGACAAATCATTCAAACAATTAGAAAGAAACAACTATAATTGACCACAGGGAATGGGTTCAATTGACAAGGCAACAACTATATTTGACTGGTCCAAGAGTTAATTAATTCATTAATTAATTTGTTAGATATATTTATTTTTAATTCATATGTACCTAAATAAATCTAATTGAAAAAAAAAAAAAAAATTAACCTAGGAACTATAATCCTAATATTTTGATTACCCTCATTATCTTTACTAGTAATAAAAATTAAATAACTCATAATAAATAGGGAATAAGATATTATGTTTTTCTAATTAGTAAATTAATTAGTTAATTTTATTACTCAGATTATTTTTATATAACCAAATATCAATAATTTTTTATTAAAAATTATATAAACTCAGAATAACTCCAACCTATGAGGTATTATGGTATGAACTAGAATAAATTTATAAATAAAGGATTATTAATTACTAAATAAATTGGTTAATTTTTTATTCAAATTATTTATTTATATTAATTGAAAGAAAAATATATTAAGGGAACAATAAGGATTAAACCTAAATGATAATCAATTAATTAGTTGATTTGCTATCTAAAATAAATGATTATAATTTTAAACTTATTTATTTATATATCAAATTACTAAGTAAAAATATACTAATATTTTAGAACTTAAACTCAAAGATTCAATAAATAATAAGGGGGGTTTTTTTATTATCCTCTTATTTTCAATACTTGAAAGTAATTAAATTAATATGAATAAAAACAATAAAAAGAAAAGAAAAGGTCACGAGTATCAAAAAACAACAAAACAATAGAAAGGGAAATCCACACAATCAAGAAGACGAGGGAAAAAATAGAAAGGAAACAAAAGGATGAAAAGGGGTAAAAAGGGAGGGGGGCTAAGAGGAAAGGGCAGGGATCCAACAACTACTAATCTTCCAGCCATCATACCTATTGAGATTGCTCAGCCTCCTTTCGATTTCTATGGCCTCCCTAAACTTCCGGTGATGAAAGTGAGCAATCTTAGAAATAACCTTAGCCTCCTCAATACATATATGATGCTTAGTCTTCTCTGCGTGCTCAACTAAGGCTGAAGTCTAGGTCCTCCCATGCTTTATGTCAGCTGTATGCTCATGAATCGTTTGATTAATAGAGAGCCCAGTTTCACCAACATAGGTGGTACCACACAAACATGGAATAACATAAAAACCTTTCATGTCCTTGGGGTCAAACAAGTCTTTAACAGATCTAAGGGAGCTACAAATGGTGTTGAGGGGTCTAAATGTAGAGGGAACATTATGCTTTGTGAGGATTCTCACAATCTTCTCAGTGGTCCCCTAGATGAAAGGGAGATGCACCCCTGAGGCTCGATCTATAGGGTCTTTTTTAAACTACTAATTATTGTTGTTTATGTTGATGACATCATCTTTCGTAGTAATGAATAATCTATGAGTGACAAATTTGCTTATGTTATGCAGCAAGAATTTGAAATGTCTTTACTTGGGGAACTAACCTATTTTCCTCCTCTACAAGTGCAACAAGAAAAAGATGGAATCTTTCTATCATAAACTAAATATCTCAAGAAGATTCTAATGAAATATGGGATGGAAGATTGCAAAATTGTATGTACTCCCATGATGATAGGATCTAGCCTTAGTTCTAATGAAGATTCTCCTGTAGTAAACCAACTAGATTACAAGTCTATGATTGGAAGTCTTCTTTATCTAACAGGTACCAAGCGAGATATCATGCATGCAGTTAGGATTGTTGGATTTTTCCAATCCAATCCAAAGGAGCCACATCTTCAAGCAGTAAAGAGATTTTTCAAATATATCCATGGAACCCAAGAATTTGAACTATTGTATTCTAAAGATGCAGATCTTACCCTTCATGAATACACAAATGTGGATTGGGTTGTAAATGTTGATGGCCGGAAATGCACTAGTGGAGGTGCATTTTACGTGGGGCCCCGATTGGTATCTTAGTTACGGAAGAAACAAAGTTCCATTACATTATTTACAGCGGAAATATAATATGGGGTTCTTGCTTCTTGTGCACACAACTTCTCTGCATGATGCAAACATTACAAGATATACAAATCAAATGTTCTCCACCCATCTCCATCCTATGTGATAATACAAGTTCTATTAGTATTTCGAAAAATCTTGTCAAGCTATCCAAGACCAAACATATTCCAATTAAGTATCACTTTATACAAGAACAAGTTCTTGAGAAAAAGGATAAATTGGATTATGTTCCCTCCAAAGAATACGTTGCTGATATATTTACTAAACCTCTTCCTAGAGAAGCGTTTGAATATCTCAAAAAGAAACTCGGAGTTGTCTCTGCCTCATTTTGTTGTTAATCTAGTATGCTAAGTCTATTGGTGAAAATTTAGAAGGTTTCTTTCTGTATGCGGGTTTCATGAAGTATAGTCATGTATATACACGAATTTCTTTGCAGACAGTCACGTATGTTTTTCTATGATAGAAAAGCAGTGGAAATAACTCAAGATCAACATCTAACATGCTACTGACAGCTATTATTTGATTTTTCTTGGTCATAATTTTGATGAATATGCTTTGATGAATAAGATGTTGACAATGAACAAGTATCACAGGTTTAGGGGGAGCATTAGCCTTGCAAAATATATAATGAATTATTGGCATTAAGGTTGTTGAATTATGCTACTATTAAGATCTTTTGGTCTCAGTTATTAATATCATATTTGTCATTTGATGTGAAGGTCATGTGGAGACCGATGATGTAATAATTGTCATATTCAATCGTGTATGAAATTTTGAGGTCATGTCAAATATGTAATCACACTTGGTTGTGTATGTCAAAAATGTAATCCCACTTGGTTGGGTAATTGATGTATGTATGAGTCCTTGTTGATAGGAAGGTCATACTCAGTTGAGTTATAGAGTTATGTTCTTCATTTGAAAATCTTTCTGAAGATTCAACATGTCCTCAGGGGGAGCATGGACAATATAGTGAAAATCATATGCAAGAGGGAGCTTTGGTCTACCCTTTTCCCTTGATGTCAAAGGGGGAGAGCATATTGGTGTTTGAATAACAATTATTTGATGTATCTAACATTTTTCTATAGATTGAGGTGATCAAAACCAACATGGTTTCCCTCAAGTCCAAAGGGGGAGATTGTTGGCATTATGATGCATGTGTTGTCCTTGATGGAAACTCACTTGTAACAAAAAAAGTACATGGTAACTAGATGAATCCACATGTCAGTTCAAAGGTGACAAATTGATGGAACAAAATAACAGAATGATGGTACAAAGGTTTACAGATCAAAATCAAAAGTTTTATAAAGGTGAATATTTAAAGATCTATATGTAGGTTTGTCAAGGCCAAGTCGCGTATACACACAGGTTTGGTGAAGCAAAGTCACATACAGTTTTTGTACCATGGTATTCTAAATACCAGTGATATTTACCATGGTATTGGCCCATAGTAATCAGCATGACAACCAATATTGATCCTGTCAAAGAATACCATAAGCATAACTAAGGGTTTGACCCATGGTATTGGCTAAGGCTCTAACTATATAAGGAGGTCAATATCAAAGTGCTAGGTGTACATTGTTGCAAATAATACTGCGGGGAGGGGGTGAATCAGTATTAAAATGTTAGTAATATTTCATTTCCATAATTAGATTCATATACACTACTTCAGTTAATGGAACTTGCGTGTATACGCAACTGTATTTAAGGCAACTAGCATATATCCTGCAAACTTATGATTCAGTTAATTTATCATATGTTGATCTTTAATCAGTGCATCAGAACCATATAAATAGTAACTAGGTTCAATAAAACAGAACAGACAATCACACACACATGAACACAAGAAATAAGGTGGAAACCCAATGTGGGTGAAAACCACCTGCTGCAGTCGTCTCTATCTTCTTTTAATAAGAAACTTCTTTTTACAATTCTTGTACTAGTGCAATCTTATACTAGTACGTAGGCTTCTACCTGTAGAAGGCTACAACCTTCTCTTGTTCTCCAACTTCTCCTGGAAGGGAGCTACAACCCCCTAGCTCTTGTACTAGCTGATATGTTTACTAGTACGTAGGTGCCAGCCTACAGAAGGCTACAACCTTCTCTTTTCTTCCAGGGACCACGTTTCATAAAATTTCAAACTGGATCCATCAATAAGATCATTCAAACATCAAATACATCTGCATCAATCAATCTCCTTTGCACCAACCACAATTGAATCAATCAATCACTTTTCAGAATGCTGTAACTAGAATACATTAACTAGAACCCAGAATACTGTAACATCAACCAGAAGTAGCTAAAGCATATTTTATGAGGTATATGCTACTTCATTGTGTCGAACCTGCATGCATACGCACTTTTCTCAAGGCGAACCTACGTATAGATCTACAAATCAAATTTAATATGTATACACTGTTTTGATATGTAGAACTAGTGTGTATATGTGCCTTTTCTAAGGTGAACCTATGTACAGATATATAAATGATGATTTAAGCTTTAAAAAAATTCCAGACTTTAGTTATACCCAGATCATCATATTTATAGTCTACAACATGGGCCAGTTATTCAGATAAAAGATCAAAACACACAAAGATACTTCACTTCAAGCCTTAAGATCTTGACCCATCATTAGATCTTATCCTTCATCAAACGCTAAGGTTCACCATTGATTCAAATCCAGTTGTGCACCATAACCCAATAACCTGTATTTTAGATCTTTCTCTTCATTAGATATTTAATTCATGAGTGCCATTCCCTAATGATCTTCTCCTCCTTTTATAGTCTTAAGCCTTACTCAATACGATGGACCAAAACCACTTAGAACCAATACCTTGGACCAAATACCTGGGGTCAACACTTTGGATAGGATACCTTGGACCAATACCATGGATCAAAATACCATGGACCAAATACCACAGACCAAAACTAAGTTTTCCAACATGTATGCACCTTTCCTTCCATGAAAGTGCGTGTGTACGCTATATGCTCATTTTGGTCTACGAACCCACATGTACACGCGGCTTGGTCAATGGGGAACCTACATATACCTCTCTTTCTTCATTTTGTGAGTCTAAACTGTGATCTGTCATCTGAGTGAGTTACCATTAAGGACAATACTTGTGCCATAATGCCAAATCTGTGTCATAATGCCAAAAATTCCCTCCTTTGGACTTGATGGCAACCCCAAGTCACTCTCCCCCTATGCCATCAAGGGAAAAGATTTATGCTCCCCCTGAGTACATGCTGAATGCTCTAATATGTTGAAGAGTGTTGATTGAGCTCCATGCTCAAGTCCATGCTCCCCCTGAATATAAGCAAGGTCTGCAAAAAGATGTTCTAAAAGAAGAACATGACTCTATACATCATAAATGACCTTCCTATCACCAATGACTCATACATACATCCATCTCCCAACCAAGTGGGGCTATACCAATTGTTTATACATGTCAAAACAAGAACATATCATCCATCCCATGCATAGTGGGGAAACAAAATAGGTCGTTTCATGACCTTGACATTAAAAGATATACATGACATAGAGACCAAATATCTGAAACAAGACCATGATAGTTATCAGCAACTATCATCATCATCATCATCTGTCAATCACCATCCAGACTAGCAACCATGATCTCCCCCTGAACATGTTCTGCTTGAATAAAAAACCACTGTGAATTTGTACCAATATCTTCTAAGATAATGCCAACAATGCATTATTAGGAGTATATGCTCCCCCTGTGCTAGATTATCACTGTTAGACCCATATCAAACTCCTTTCATCCTGAGTCTGGCCAACTGTTTTTCTTCAAACCAACATATACGTGACTGTATCCACAGAACCAATGTATGTACGCGGATATGCTTCATGGAATTTACGTATAACCACTTTTATCTTAAACAGATTAGTTTTAACCACAAGATGATGCATCAACTACTCCCAGCTTCTGTTTGATATATTCAAATGTCTCTCTAGGCAGTGGTTTGGTGAATATATCAACAACCTATTCTTTGGAGGGAACATACTCCAAATTGACCTTTTGTTCAAGCACTTGTTCATGTAGAAAATGATATTTGATGGGTGTGTGCTTGGTATTGGAATGCATGACTGGATTCTTTGAAATACTAATTGCACTTATATTATCACATAGAATGGAGATGGGTGGAGTACATGTCATCTGAATATCTTGCAATGTTTGCATCATCCAAAGGAGTTGTGTGCAGCAGCCACATATTCTTCTTCAGTTGTAGATAATGCAATTTAACTTTTCTTCTCATTGAACCAAGATACTAATCTGGAACCCATATAGAATGCACCACCACTAGTGCTTTTTCTGTCATCAGTGCTTCCTTCCCAATCTACATCTTTATATGCATGAAGTGTAAGATCTGTATCTCTAGGATACCATAAACCAAAATTCTATGTTCCTTGAAGATATTTGAAAATCCTTTTGACTGCCTGAAGGTGTGATTCCTTTGGATTGGCTTGGAATCTTCCAACTATTCCCACTACATGCATGATGTCTCGTCGGGTACCTATTAGATAAAGCAGGCTGCCAATCATGGATCTGTAGGTTGGTTGATGTATTGCTGCTGAATCATCATTTGAGCTGATACTGCATCCTATTACCATAGGGGTACATAATGGTTCAGAATATTCCATGCTGAATTTTTTCAAGATCTGCTTGATATACTTGGTTTGTGACAGAAAAATACCATCTTTCTTTTGTTGAACTTCTAGACCAAGAAAATATGTGAGCTCACCAAGTAGGAACATTTCAAATTCTTGCTGCATTACCAAAGAAAAGTTTGGCTCATGGATTCTTCATTGCTACCAAAAATGATATCATCAACATACACAACAAGTATTAGCAATTTATTATTTTCAATCTTTGTATATAGATTGCTATCAGTTGATCCCTTTAAAAAACCTTATTGATGGAGATATTTGTCAAGACAGCAATACCAAGCCCTTGGAGCTTTTTTTATACCATAAAGATCCTTTCTGAGTCTACATACAAGTTTTGGATCATTTCCAAGGATGAATCAGTCTAGTTGCTCAATATATACTTCTTCTTCTAAGTCCCCATTAAGAAAGGTAGATTTTACATCCATTTAGTATACTTTGAATTTCTGAAAACTAGAAAGAGAAAGGAACATTCTTATGGCTTCAAATCTAGCAACAGGTGAAAAGGTTTCTTTAAAATCTATACCTTCTTATTGAGCATACCCTTTACAAACAAGTCTGGCCTTGTTTCTAATAACTTCTCCATTTTCATTCAACTTGTTTTTGAATATCCATTTGGTTCCTATGATATTCTTATCATGAGGTCTAGGAACTAATTCCAAAGTATTATTCTTTTCAATATGCTCAAGATCTTCATTCATCGCCTTAACCCAACATTCATCTTTGCATGCTTCATTTACATTTTGAGGTTCGATGGAGGAAATCAACACTAGATAGCTTGAAGCTTCTATAATAGTTCTTCTTATTTGCACACCTACCTCTTTCTGTCCCAAAATTTGAGTCTCTAGATGATTTTTCTTAACATACCTAGATGGATTCTTTTCTTCTGCCATTATTTGTTCTTCTGGTGCTTCATTGGTTTCTTCTTTATAATTAGTCTGATTTGATGTGGAAGGATAATCCTCACCTTCTCAACAATCTTCAGTTTTTACCTGCTTTGGATTTTTGCATGCTTCATTAACCACAATATCAATACTTTCAATAATTTTTGCATGCTTCATCAAACACAACATCAATAATTTCAATAATTTTCCCAAGTCTTTTATTATTACACTTATATCCTTTACTTCGGGAAGAGTAACCAAGGAGAACTCCTTCATCTGCTCTGGGTTCAAACTTGCCAAGTTTTTCATCAGTCCTTTTGCTGTAACAATTACTTCCAAAAACTTTGAAGTATTTTATAGTAGGAGTCTTACCATACCAAAGTTCATGTGGAGTTTGAGTGATGTTTACCCGAACATTTGCTTTGTTGAGAATAGTGATGGTAGTGAATGCAGCTTCACCCCAGAAGGTCACAGGAGTTCCAGACTCATCTAGCATAGCACGAGCCATTTGTTGAATAGTTTTGTTCATTGTTTCTACCACTCCATTTTTCTAAGGAGTCATTGCAGTGGAGAATTGCCTTTTTATTCCATGTTCTTCACAAAAGTCAAAGAATTCATCCAAGTTAAATTCCCCTCCTCGATCAGATCTAAGACATTTGATTTTGCGATTTGATTCATTTTCAACCAGGGCTTTGAAGGCTTTGAATTTTTCAAATGCTTCATCTTTATGCTTTAGAAGCCCTATCCAACACATTCTGGAAAAATCATCAATGAACAATATAAAGTATTCCTCTCCACGAGGTGACTTTTTCCTTGATGGACCACATAAATCAATATGGACAAGTTCAAGAGGCTTACTAGTTGATCCTTCCTTTTCAAGGAATTGTGACCTGGTTTGCTTATCAAATTGACATGATTTTCATATTGTATTTCCTGGAATGCTGATATCAGGAAGATCATGAACAACCTGGATTTTTCTTTATTTTCTTATTTGAGAGAAGCTTAGATGCCCCAATCTTCTGTGCCATAGCCAGTGTTCATCATTTTTGCTTAGACAGCATTGTTGTTGTCCTCCCTTGAGTATATATAAGTTGTTTGGAGTTCTTATACCTTTAATCATGGTTTCTTATGTATCAAGCTCATGAACAACACATCCATTTGATCAAAATACTACTTCATTTCCTTGATCACACATTTGACTGACACTCAATAGGTTATGATTTAGACCATCAACATACATAACATTCCCAGCTTTAACTTTTTCTTTTAAAAGGACAGAACCTTTAACTTTTATGACAGCAGGAGTGTCATTTCCAAATGAGACCTTCTTTTATTTTTCTAGGGCATTATATGACTGAAGCTTTTCTTTATCATCTGTCATGTGTTTCGAGCATCCACTATCGATGTACCACTGATTTTATTGTCCTTCTGCATATAGGGCTATACCACATCTTTCTATTTGTGGTTCTTTCTTTCTCCATATTTTGGGATTTAATGAATTTTTCTCCTTCTGAGATGTTTGTTGAAATTTACTCCCGCATTCGGATTCTTCGTGACCAAAGTTGTTGCAGATAGGGCATTCTATTTCATTTTCAAGAAGAGAAAAGTTATTGTAGGTCCATTTCATGATCCCCGTCACATTTCTTTGATTTCATGCTTCTCTAGTAATGATGGTGTTGTAATCAACACATTGAGCAGCTTTGTGTCCAAAGTTATGACATGAAAAACATTGGCCATTAAAGAAGTTCCTGTGATTATCAAATCTACTGACCTGGTGATCGTAGTTGCTATTGATATTCATTCTTGAAGTAGATTAGGTATGATTTACCTGAGGTTTGTAGCTTCTGTTCATATTTGAAGTAAATTAAGCCTGATTTACCTGGTGATCTGCTTTATGCCTTTGTTATCAATTGTCAAACTCTTCACTGCTCTTTGTTGCATCAAGATAGCTTTTATTAGAGGTTGACAACTTCTGTGCTTGGGATGATTCTTCAGTATATCCAAGACTTGTCTTTATGAGATGAGAATGCCGCACTTTGATAATTTCATTTAAGGTTTGATCCTTTAGTAAATCTAAGATTGAGAGCTTTTGTTTTCTCAATATCCTTTCTTAGATCCACAATTTCACATTCTAGTTTTTCATTGTTTTTTTCTGTTTCAACAAGTTGGAATGTCAGAGTATCTATAATCATATTCTTTTCTTCTAAACAGATTTTGGGTTTAGATATTTCTTCGTAAAGGTCATCTTCATCTAAAGCATCCAAGAAATCATCATCTTCAGAAGCCATTACAAGTCTATAGCTATTACTATTTTCATCCTCATCATTATTTGATAAACCATCACTATCGTCATGAGTATAGTAGGTCTTCTTACTTACACTTTGTTTTCTATTCCATTTTGTTGATTCCTTACCTTTATCAAACTTATCTTTATGAGGACATTTAGTAGCATAATGATCGACTCTTCCACAAGCAAAACATTTGAAAGGTAGTTTACCTCTGAATATCCCGAAACCCCGTTGAAGGTTCTTGACAAAGTTTGCTTCTTCCTCTCCTTCTGAAATATGTCCTAATTCATTGAGTTCTTCTCTTCATGAAGCTTTGGATGTGGCTTCTCTCATATCTGATGGACCTCCTTTTCTCATTTCGAAAGTAGTTAAGATTCCGTGAAGCTGTGTCATAGTAATAGTCTAAGGATCTTGCTTTTCTTCTATGGTAAATACTTTTGATTCAAACTTAGTAGATAAGGATCTTAAAACCTTTTCAACTAAAGTAAATTATTTTATCTGTTCACCCAAGTTCTTCATGCAATTAACAATCTCATCTATACGTAAGAAGTAACTAGCGATACTTTCATCATTGTGCATTTTGAGAATTCCATATTGAATTCTAAGAGATTACAGTTTTACACATTTTACTTGATTGTCTCCTTCATAGCTTAGAATGATCTTGTCCCATATTTCTTTGGCAGTTTTGAGTTGCATAACATTGACAAATTATAAATGTGACAGACTCCCTAATAATGTATTGATAGCCTTGGCATTGGTTTCATATTGCTTTTTACCTGCCGTACCTGTAGGAATTGCTAATGGAAATGTATATTGTCCTCCCACGATTTCCCAAACATCTGTTCTCAGAGATTGAAGATAGGCTGTGGATCTTACCTTCCAATAAATGAAGTTGCTCCCATCAAAGATTGGTGGTCTAATGGATCCCTCTCTTTCGTAGTTACTCATGATGATAGATCTTCCTTCAAGCGATCAAGCTTCTTTTGAAGGCCTTCTCTGATACTAATTGTTGGAAATAATACTGAGAGGGGGGGTGAATCAGTATTAGCAAGTCAATAATATTTCATTTCATAATCAGATTCATATACGCTACTTCAGTTAATGGAACTTGCGTGTATATGCAACTGTTATTTAAGGCAACTAGCGAATATCCTGCAAACTTATGATTCAGTTAATTTATCTTATGTTGATATTTAATCAGTTATCAGAGCATATAAACAATAACAAGTGCAGTAAAAAGAATAGACAATC